>OY829108.1:5640000-6062315 GCA_963691645.1 Pelosia muscerda | reverse complement strand
AAAGGAAGGTAAAAATGACTGGCATCTGACCTCCTCAATCAATTAGCGATTTATAGCACCATGGTCATTATAGCGCCTTGGTCATTATAGCACCATGGTCTTTATAGCACCATGGTTTTTATAGCACCATGGTCATTTCTCCCCGCAAGGATATCCTGGATCTGTAGTAGACTAGTTCTTCTTTTGAGGACTCTTAACATCCATAATGATGTTCGTAGTTCGTATGACAACAGTAACTAAAAGTTAATCATGCTCTTTGAGGCACGGAAACACTTAGATCAAATAGACATCGAACAAGAGTTCCCTGCATAGCAGTCATTTAACATAACATAAGCTCACGCCTATATCCCCGAAGGGGTAGGCGGAGATGCATGCACCCACATTTCGCCAGTTTATGTTTAGGTCCCAATGTAATAGGTACCAACCTATTGCCATTAACCGGCGATAAATACACACATAACTTCGAAAAGCATCGAAAAGTCATTGTTGTGTGCCATGGAAAAACCTGGGACGAACCCGAGACCTCGTCTCAGCAGCCCATTACCCATAGCACGAGGCTCCCGCGGCTTCGTTAACATTTTATGAGCAGTCGTGCTCATGTAAAGTTAAAGTTTGTAAAGATGATGCGTAAACAGGTGAACTGGTTGGGTGATAATTTACACATCTCCAGATTTAACTTGGAAACTTTTTAACTTGTTAATGTGTTCCATTGGGTTAATAGTTTGGGCAAATTGCTTGTTTGCGGACAAAGCCGCTTGCAAAAATAAACCACAAATGCCATTGTATTAATAAAATATGTTACCTGTGTATTCTCATTGTGACACCACTTTCTTCCCTATTAAATTTCATTTGTAAATTTTGTGTTTTATATGATCGTTTCACTGATGGAGTCAAAAGGCTGAACAGATCAAACAATAATAAAACATCAGCTGTATCACGATATTTGTCTGGTTGTTTTTCTTCCTTTCCTCTGAAAATAGAAGAAACAATATTTTAACAATATTATACATACATTCACTCTGGGGTGGCAGAGGTAATATTATTTTAAACAACAAAGTAATTCGTTTATTTTGTTATTTTTTATTAGGATTTCATTTCAAGATTCCTCGCATGCCCGAAGTGCTATTATTCTTGTCCGTAAGATAGGATTATGGTTTGGCCGGATGGAAGTATGCTTTAAGATCAGAAAGGCCTAAATTATTTTATTTTATAATTTCTTCATAAGTATGCATCAAACTCATTTCCCCATCACTTTGAGGTAGAGTACTTGGCGTTAGTATCCCTCAGGGATTTTCTTATATATAGACAGTGCCAATAGTTTGTCATCTAAATTAAAGCTTCTCTCTACCTCGATGTTTTTTACTATGCTGTGTCAAAATGTCTGCAAAATAAGGCCTATAGAATATCACAGCAACTAACAAACTTGTGATACGTATTGTGTGAGTGAGTAGGGTCAGAGTAGCCAGAACTAACTGGAGAGTTTTTGTTGTCAGTGGGAAGACCGAGTTTAATTGATACTACTATGTGATGGTTTGAAACACTAATTTGTCTTCTGAACTGACAGCATAGCATCTCTCTTCACAGGTAGCATGAGAACCCCGGGGGATGCAAACATTCATAGGTCACGGTAACTACTTTCCATGAGGTGGGCCGTGTGCTTGTGTACCATCAAAGTGGTAAAAAACAGAATGAACTAATGGGTCGTTGTAAGCCGTCTCGTAGAGCGCAGCCTGTACTCGGGTCGTCTCCGTGAGTAGCGACCAACCAAAACCAATTACTACACCATGATGGCAAGACGAAAATGCCGTCGATTCGACCGAAGAATGGGTCTAAAAGGAACTGTACCTGAATCAGCTTGTTGTAATTGATCTCTCATAACTTCGGCTCCTGCAACATTGCTTTCCCAGTGATGCTGTGCTGCAGATGTCGAAGGAAGGAGAGTCTCAGGAATTCTTGGTTTTTTCTCTAGTGGCACCATATTCCTGCATACGGATGTAGTCTCAAAGCCTGGTGTTGAAGTAGAATGAACATTTTCCTCGGTTATTTGGTGTTCATAACCTGAAGATAAAAAAAATATTAAGTTATAAAAATTCTTACGGCGGCCATATCTAATTGCAAAAGTAAAATATTACTTAATTTTAACTTTGATTAGCACTCGCACCTCAATCGGTTTTCGGATGTACATTTAACATATTTTCTGACCTATAAAAGTACTCTGATACTGAAGCTGGCTCACACTGTTTTAGTATTATTGATGTCTGCAAAGGTGACCGTAATCCATTCTAAGCTACTATGACACTCGTACTTGAAGCGAAGCGTGAAAAAGCATCTGATTAGGCCGTCAAGCGGAACGCCACCATTATAGTTCTATATGTGTTTGTATTGGTGACCTTCTTTCCTGAGACTTGTTTTCAGCTTACAATCAGGCGAGGTGAAGTCAAATTGAGGAGCCATAATTTTTTTTTGTTATTTGAGAGGGTATGTCACTGCAACTGTTACTTATAATACAAAATGACAAACATTAATTTTGTTTTACAATATTTCTACAGTGTGATACCCCTGGTGTTGCAACCGTCCATAGGCCACGGAGACCACTTTCCATAAGGTAGGCCGTACGCATGTGTGCTACCCGAGTGGTTTAAAAAATAATAATAAATAGAACAGAAAAGACCTTTACCAGAATAATTGTGTTCTAACCGAATTCTCTTAACTTCGGCTCCTGCAACAGGGCATTCCAAGTGATGCTGCGCTGCAGATATTGAAAGAAGGAGAGTCACAGCGAGCGGTGTAGATGTAGAAGGAAAATAAGCCTCCTTTTCTTGCTGGTCATGAGCTGAAGATAAAAAATTTAATTCCATAAGTAACTAATAATGGCATCAAATGGGTGCACTAAGAGTCAAGAGCAGTAGCTAATGCTAATAAGAGTCAAGAGTAGTAGGTAGTTAGTAGAAGAGAGTTACATAGACGGGTGCTGAGGATCGTCTACAATTCCATACTTGCAGGAAATGTTAGATTTTATTGCACTGCTCACCACAGACAGGGAGTTCATTCTCACACATTACGACCGGAAACTGTGTACATCGGATTGTATGAAAGGAACTAAGAAGGGATAGCACGCTCAAGTTGTGGAACTCCCCGCTACTGTGGTCTTTCAAAGTGACTACAATGTGGGGTTATTCAAGGGCATTAGAAGGTTTCTACAAGGTCGGTAACTCGAATGTGATGCCTCTGATGTTGCAAACGTCAGTTTCACACTTTCTATCAGGTGGGTGTAGGTACTTGTCTGCCACTTTAGAGGTATAAAAAAAGGTGCTAGGACATGACATTATCTCCCGTCCTAATTGAGCTGGGGAAGTACCTCCACCATGGAGAATGCCGCGGCTAATAATTAACTGGTTGTTTCTAGCGGTGAGCTCACTGGAGAGGCTGTTTGTTGTCAGAGGGAAGACCGAGAAACTCTTCTTTGTCTTCTGCACTGACAGCATAGAGGCTCTCTTTACGGTCTTCCCTCCCCTCTATACGGTCAGCAGCTCGAATGTGACGCCCCTGCTGCCATGCTGTAGCAAACATTCATATGCCACGGTAACCATTTTCCAACAGGCGGGTCGCGCATGTCTACCACCTAAGTGGTATAAAAAAGTGTATCTTGTATTGGTTTTCAATAGATAGTTTAATTTTCTCACATTAAACCTACAGAGTTATTTTAAATTTGTTCTGAATATGTCCTGATGGAGATAGTTAAGAAAAATGATTAGTTGATTGAAGAATTAATTTATAAATGACAACACTACAGTGAGCTCAGTAAAAGAAAATAATGATTTACCTGGTAGTAGTAGTTCTGGTACAGCTAATTTACAAACAAGATTCTTTGGGTACAAATAAAGAGCCCTGAAGTGCTTGCGGCATACTCTTAGATTGTTGTAAACATGATTTGTATCCAGTTGATGTATATTATCATCAATATGGGAAATCCATGTCATATAACGTTCAGGATTCAATGTAAAATTAAGAAAACGGTGAAGAGTAACACCTAAAATGAGAAGAAATAACATTTAAATGAAATAACTCAACACCTAAAAGAAGGTTTGACATTTTTACTATGGAGCAGTTAAACAAAGCAGTTTAAAGCTACTTGCAAAGATATGTAGTGGCCTAGAGTCATTCCGTATGCTGAGTTAGTATTATGTCACTGTGGCATGCACTGAGGGTTCAGCTTTGAAGCACCAATGACTCACCTCCTTTCTCCGGGGGGAGTAATCAGCAAGATTCCGCCGAAAGTAGTATAGTTATGTAGCGTTAATAAAATATACTAGATCAATGTCTTGTTTCTTTAGAAGAAACTATTACTATTGTTGGGATTGTTAAACCGGGAATGAGTTGTGGGTTCCCCTCCCACCATCAATATATATTTATTTACTTTTTTACCTTATTACTAAACTATAACTATAACTATAAACTAAATACTAATCAAACTCTCATGCAAGTAGTATCCCAAACTTAGTTATATTAATATGTAGATCTATTATCCAGGAGTTTTCAAGACTATATAGTAGTTGTGTAGTGGCATCACTTCATACAATTTTTGTACGAACTGTCCAGACTTTTAAAGGCCTACTGTATATAGGTACATACATATTCAAAGCCCCGAAGGAGTAGATACTGTTGATAGGAATTAATCAAAAGTGAAAAAGTGCAAATACATTCGAATATAATTCAAATGTACCGGCAGCCATTTTCTTATAAGGTGAAAATTTTTATACAAATATATTGTTTAATTCACTAATATATAAACATTTTACGTCGCAGTCTTGGTTATCGAACTCCTCCGAAATGATTAAGCCACTGTTTTAGTACTGGAAGATCGCAGGGTACTTTATGTTGTTAAAACCATTATTAGATCTAGGTAAGAGCACAGCGGCACATTGTGTTTGCGTAATAAATTAAAAAAACTTACCATCATCTTTCGTCACTAGACAGCCAGGGACACACACAACACTTATTTCTAGACATTTTAATCTTTGAAATTCAGGGTAAGTACCTTGGTCTAAACTGCAATGTAGGAGGATCACGTCAAACCAGTAGAGGGATTACTTTTCGATGTTTTTATTCGTTAGATTTATCTATGACACGGAGCGGCAAGGTGAACTCAACGTGAATATTAGATGAATTCAAGAAATGAACATGAAAAAGTACAACTAAATTCGAATTTAATTCAAATGTACCGGCAGCCATTTTCTTTTATGGTGAAAATTTAAATTTTTTTTTCTTTGACTTTGACGAAAGTGACACTATGACTTTGGATTCTACTATTGTTTCATATTATCATAATGAATTTTGACAAAATATGCATAAAAACAATATTTTTGGATCCCAGAAATTTAAATGATGATATTGTTAATTAAATATCACATATTAAATATTATAATTTAATGGATATGGTGCTAATTTTACTACCATACATTTTTTTATTGTATAATGACAACATTGACAAAATCAATTTTAAAAAAAGTTTATAAGGATGTGTATCCATGGCCGTAAAATAAATAAATTAAAAGTAAAAAAATTAAAAAATTGAAATATAGTTCGCGCCCTGAACCCAGATGCCGCTGTATGTCATGAAATAAAATTTAAAAAAAAAATGTAGGTGAGTCGCATGGGTATGGTTTAAAGTATATACCTACGGCTACGTACATCCTATATTATTATAATGTGTACTATTATATCTTACAGTCACAGACATACACAATAATTATTATTATTGTTCGAAGATTTTTCTGAAAAATCCAGTAAATTATTTACACAGCCATCGGCTGAACTGAACAAAAAATAACCCTAACTTACGTTTAGTTACATCACCAGATTTTGTCTGTGAAGGCGCGAAAATTTATAGACGTAGACGTATTATTATGATTAGTATAGATTTATTAAAATTAACAAAATAAACTTGTAATTATTATTTATTATCCTTAAACCCGTATAATATATTTATTAAATGTTTGTTTGTGTCTGTTGTAGTAGATGTCTCATTCACATCAATTCTGCTTGAGAACCAATATTGATGTATCTTCTGACCGTACAATTTCACATAGCTGAATAATCTCTTCACCAAATTACTTTTCACAACACCCTGACATTGGCAAGTTGTGGCAACACACAGAAGCCATTCAAAAGAATTGAATTGAATGATTAGTATAGTGCAAAGCGGGTGATAAAAGTGCATTTGATCAATGATCCGATTCATTTGATATCGCTAACGGTTTCTGGAGGTCAGGTGGGATGGGGAGACCGCATCGTTTCTAGTTAGACTGTTTTTTTTCGTGCGCAGGCGGCTCCACTCGTCACCCCCAGGCCCGCGTTCATGGAGGACGGAGGTCATTCTGTGACCTTCGACTTCCGAGTAGCCTCCGCTCACCGCGGGCAGAGCGGGACCGTAGTCTTCTCCGGACCCGCTCCGCCTCCTCCTTTTCGAGCATTAGGTACTTGCTCGCAAAAGGAGGCGGCGCGGCGGCTGCCTAAGCACCCGCGCATCTTACCATCGATCGTCGTTGCTAGTTAAACTGGAAAATGTAGACCCCGAACTTCGAGATGAAGGCCTCGGACGCAACCGGCACTAACGCAAGGATGATGATCACAGTTATTGTAACTTTAGTTTAGGTAAGCAGTTAATTTTTCTTATTTATTCCTTATATTAATATGAAACGGGGAATTCCTTTGGCTTTATATGAATATCCTAGCCTTCCTTAGCCCTTCCTTCCTTCCCGAATAGCCTTCCTTGTTTTCAATTCTATCAATTGTAATCTGGATTGCGGTTTGCGGTGATTCCCCGTGTTTCATTACGTAAGCCAAACAAGTAGGATTTGGCAAGAAACGAATATCTAGTAGGTAAGTAGTACACTCACGGCTAGATAGACTAAAGAAGGAATTATGATAATCTTGAAGCTGCTGCTGACATTATCTTGATTTATTATTTATCTAGCTTATTTTTCGACAATGTAAGTAATATTAAAAAGATAAAAAATCTTTTTAACTCATAAATAGCCTACAACGGGTAAGAACTTACATCATTATCTTTAGGTACGATTTTTGGCTGTAACATCAAGGTCATGATTCCTCACAGGTCGATGTCAAAAGAAAGTGATCGCGAGGTCTACTGGATTGCGGGTAAAAACTTGGAATAAATAATTTACCGATATTTTTTTTAAATCTATTTATTATCACATACGAGTACCTATACCTACCTATATTGATGTACCTAAAGGTAGAAAACTAAAAGTTGGTGTGTTGTACAAGTATGTTTTTACAACACTCACTTGACATTTTTTTAATAATCATGAGGGTTCTGATTAGAATTACGTTTTAAGTTATTCTCAATTGTATCGCCTGATGTTTTAATATAATTGCCTTTTATTTTACCGGCGACTTTGGGGCCGGCTATTTTAGCCGGTATTGCAAAACCCGTCAAACCCCTATTGATAATTTCGACATTTGGTCCATCTTCCATTGGCTCCCAAAAGCTAGGTTCACCTGAAATAGTCTGCGGGGAAAGACCTGAATCAAATTTTATACTTTGTCGAATATTTTTATCGGTGGGACTAAATTTCAGTTCAATATCTTTCAAATCAATGTACGGATTCTTTTTCATTATTACTAGTTTCTCATAATGACGAAAATCTTCATCAGTAAAAGGATTTTGGTCAGTGTTGAAACGAGCACGAAAATTTTTGGATAGATCTTGGGTGGATTCTTTGATTCTTTTCAATGCGTTCTCGAAACTGATAGCCTTTTTCTTCGGACGGTCAACAAGCCCGTGTTGTTCATGTTGTTCAGTTGTCTCATCACAAGTAAGGGAAACTGAAATTTAATGTGTTAATAGTGTAAAACGTACTTAATAGTTCCACGAGCTTACTTTCGGGTCCAAGCCAACCTCACCTGCAAACCGGTGCACCTGCTGACTACGAGTAATAGAGGAGGCTCTGGCGCAGGCTTTCCTCTCGGGGTTAAAAAGATAGACAACAGTCAATACTATAAGACCCCAACCAAGTCACAAAAAGAATGGGAAAACGCACCCTGGACTCTGAGGCTTTACATCATGCTTCCTGCACCAGGTTAAATCATCTGATAACTGTCGCGGTGACAGACTTCGAGTTATACTACCATCTTTTGTAGAGGTTCAGATCAAATCCAAACTTTTTGTAGTGAGTAAGTAAACGTGATGAAATCATTCATCACACAAAAGATCGTTAGGTTTAGTGTGTACGCCCATTGAGGCATGGTCTTTTGATACCCCTATTATCCGAAATGTCGTGGTCATGCCTTATCGCATGCCTGACGAAAAAGTACTTAAATGGAAATGTCTCATATATTAGAATGGAAGAGAGAGTCAATTGAAATCTGGCGGAAAAATGCACGAGCATTTTTTGGCCACCATTCACACACAGCGTGAAGTTACCTACTCGAACAGTTTGGTCCCTACTTATACTTATAAGTACAATACAGTACATAAACATTAAACAAACAGTAGAATCTACTCACGATTATTGTACGAGTTCTGATTCCATTTACCTCTATGTAAAGGAAACGTGTAATTGAAAGTGAGGCACAGGAGTATGCACGTGACGCTTATCACCGCAGCATTCTGATGCATTATGGCTGTTCTTGTGAAATATTTAATCATTGAATGTATTTTCCTGAAAATACAACGATACATGCCATATTTGAAACGTCAGTTTTGTACAGTCATATTGTTGCGTAGACTGTGACAACTTGTTTTGTCTATTGTCTACGTATTGTCTACGTATCGTGGACAGATAAACTAATCGAAGGATAATATCTCGTTTATAGATAAAAAAGGCACTGTGAGTCTGACACTGACCAACGCACTCTAGAGTAGCTCTTAGCTTTAATACAATTTTTTTAACCATTAATATACTATATATTAATAGTTATAGCTTTCAATAATTTCAATACATACCTACATACGGTCAGCCCCTTTCCAAATGGGGTAGACAGGACCACATGTAGTAGGTAGTTAGTACTCATAAGTATGTTCACTACTGCCTCGTCACCGCCTTTGTGACGTAGCTGTAGTGCTAAGCAGGGGGCGTGGGTTCGGTTCCCGCTCAGTGGAAATATTGTATACATGAATATGTATGTCTATTTGGTTGCACGTCAAGTTGTTGATCTTGGTTGTCATACGAACATATGTTTTAAGTAGTCGTTACGTGTAGGGATGTGGAATACAAGGATAGTGATGTGGAGATATATAAATAAATGGTGATAGCCTTAAAAAGTTCAAAAACTGATCTAACTGCAATGTTTTCAAATTGTCGATGGTTATGGAGTCAAATCGCAGGCAATCGCTTCACAAAAAAGATTGGGTCCTCTGACTTCGAGATGAAAACCACGAATGAGACGGGATTAACGTTAGCATGGTGATGGCTTATTCTATACATATAATTAAGTTAAATACATATATGTAAATAATTTAAATGAGGGATCAACAACTTGTGGTATATACCTACTTACATAGACCAATCTACCAGGCTCAAAAATAGGAACGAGTTAGTTTTTTACATAAATTCAATGAACATAAAGACAGTAAACCTAGTTTTAGTTCTGTATGATTACATTTATCTAGTAGTACATGTACAAATGTCTACAGTATCTAAATACAATTAATTACTGTAAGTTATGAAACAAAGTTACAAAGTAACTTTCCCAATTTCAGCCCCGCCTGTTGGGATGGGTTTATTCAAAATGAACGCAACGATTGGCTGTTATACACCCGTTCCCTTTTATTCCTATTCGGGATGAAGGGGGAGAGCGCAATGGGCGGAGCTTTGTTGATGGGTATTCATGCACCTGACACTATCAATCCACGTACATCTCGTGTACAGACAACACGTTAGTGATTAACAGATATGAGTGACAAAGTTGAAGACCAAACGGAACCAACTCCGGTTCAAACGCCGCGACCATCGTCTCCTAGAAAGTTCTTTGCTAGAATATATGGGCATCTTGAAGAGCCTAAAAATGTTAGTGTAGTTGAGAATGTGTTTGAGAGCGAGTCCTCTTCGGACGTGGAGATTGGGGACAGTGAGAGCTCCTTGGAGGTGCAGCCCAGAGCGCCGCCGATTTGGCCGTCACCGCCTGCGTTGCCGTTGTGTCCGCGGCCTATGCTGCTACCCCACCAGCAGTTGGCGTTTGGTGCTGGTCTAGCTGCTTTTCGTGAGTTATTGCAATACACATATATGTGGAAAATGGTTAGGTTGATTGGAATATTGGAACGCCTCACTGTGGTACTAAGTTATGTGGATTATATTAAAAAATGATAAATGTTTTCATGTAGGTATATCGGTATTAAATTAACACATTCCAAATTACTGTGGTTACTGTATCTCTAAATCTTTGAAATATAAAAATCCGTAAATCACAAAAGTAACGTTCATTTGTATACATATCATAAAATTATGATATCGTCCAAGTAGGCGGAGATAACGTTTTCTACTTGCTACAATCCTTATAAGAATTGTACATGGTAAGTACCTACATAGGTACATAGTACATACCGCGACACTACTGGTTTCTGTGAAATATCCGGGTCGTCGTGGACCCGTATTTCGTAGAAATACACAGAAAGCAGTTTAGCGGCAACACCTTGCCTATTGCTGCTGTCAGCAATCGACAAGGAATTCGTACAATCATATTAAAACGCCAATGTACTTAATTTAAGTAATAATACTTAATATATTAACAGATCCCATGTTTGAAAACACAATAGTTTTTCAACCTTTTAAAACTTTCTAACTAGCATCCAAATTGTAATAAGGACATGAGCGTTCCTCGACTGCTACTTGGTTCGATCCCCGCTCAGTGCAAATATTTGTATGCATGAATATGGATATTTACACTGGTCGGGTAGTGCCTCGGAAAGCACGTTAAGCCGTCGGTTACGGTTGACATTAAACATCTTGGACAGTCGTTACGGGTAGTTGGAGTCCTAAAAACTTCAATAACTAATCTATCTGCATACTTCGATATCGCCTATAGGTTGTAGAGGCCAGGGGGCAATCGCTTCACGGTAAATATCCATGCAGTAAGATTGAAAAAAGGGGGCCCCGGACTCCCGAGGTGATAGCGTCGAATGCAATTGGGATCATCGCAAGGATGATGATGAACTATTGGATCAGCGATACACATATTCGTGGACATATTCGTAGTCGTTTTCGTAGGCCTCGCGTTCAAATTAAACACCGGTTAAGTTATTAGGTTATTATACGGTTATTAATATATTATTTATTAAATTCTAGCTAGATCGAATAACTATGGTCTAGCCTGTCATTAATTGAACTAGAGAACTACTCAACTGAAGTAAGTAATTATTGATATTTTGGAGAGGAAGAATAAAAACTCAGTCAAGAGTTGAATTTTTATTTTCATTGCGGTGTTAGTAAGTTATAATTATTATCATTAAAACAACTTTATCGAAATTCAAAATTCATTCATACTGTATTAAAAGATTAAACGGCCCTTACAAATAGTCAATATTAATAATTATATTGTAGGATAATTAGCAATGGTCCATTTGCTCCGCCATACCACTGTGCATCGTTATTGTTCGTGTTATTGCCAGCCACAAACTATTTCTATCTAGGTACAATTTTTTTGCTATACAATTTTGCCATACAATTACAATGATATTAATTAATTTGCCCCTATCTTATCTCGGTCTCGCTTCGCGCGTCTATGGAAATGTACGTTATCGTTACGCTATAAGTAATTTGAATTAATTTTAAACTTTGAATTACCATCTACCATCATCATCACCAACATCATAGCTCATCATTCTCTGAACCTTTTCCCAACTCAGTTGGGGTCGGCTTTCCAGTCTAACTGTGATGCGTTTGAACTTCGATATTTTCCGTGAACCGACTGCCATCTGACCTCCACAACCTATGATCCAATGACCAATGGCGATATCGAAGTTCCAAGTTACACTGGTTGGCCTTTTGAGGGCTTCAACTACCCGTAATGACTGACATACCTAGATGTTTGTATGGCAACCGGGACCGACGGCTTAACGTGCTCTCCGAGGCACGACCAGACCAGTGCAAACAGCCATATTCATGCATATAACTTTTTGCACTGAGCGGGGATCGAACCCGCGCCCCGTGAGTAGCAGTCGGGTGCACTACCACCACGCCACGGAGACTGTCACCAACCAACATCATAGCTATTTTCCTTTATTCTCAACGAGTCACACTGGATCCTGTCACACTGTGACTGGACTCAACCAGTCACAGTGTGACAGGATCCAGTGTGACTCGTTGAGAATAAAGGGCTATTTTAAATTTGTCTACTGGTGTGCGAGAAAAAGGTATATCTTATACTATCTCACCTACGGCAATCGAAGACCCAATAATGGCGTACGTTTTAGTCGGTACTAGTCCAACTGAACCACCTCCACCGTCGTTGGCGGGCGTGGTAGAATTGCGTCCAAATTTGGGTTGTAAAAATGGTTGGAGTCCTAAGTCCGCTTATTGATTTTGAATGATATATCGGATTTTTCGGGAGCAGTTGACGTCGGACCGCCCAACCCTGAGAGGAAAACCTGCGCCAGAGACTTGTCCGTTATTTTGCAGGTGAAATTGATTTGGCCCTTGCAATTATTCTTTCGGGGTGGTGGTCCAACTACTTTTGTCCAATCAGTTCGACCTCGGGCCGCCAATAGGGGTAGTGGTCCAACGAAAAAGTTGTTGGACTAAGGCACCTTATCTTTCACCCGTGGTCCAACTGATTATTTGACTGTTTAACGGTTTACCAGTAACAAATCCTTCTTGGGTTTACTACGTATAGTACCTATTACCGTGGCTATGCGCAGGGATGTTGGCATACATACCTTTGATGATACAACAATTAATAAATTGAGTAATTGAATTACTTATAGTAGGTATTTCTTTCACGATTTTTTATTTATTGATATAAAGATGCTGTGACACAAATTCTCTCGGGGCTTATCAGCCAGCATTGTGGTGATTTGGTAGGTAACTTAGATAATAATCTGAATTAAAAAAAATAAGAGCGTAACTATATCGGTGATCCAAAATGCAATCTTTGTATGTGATTGGGATTGATGCTTTTGTTCGTGCGAGATTCCCCATGGATAACCCCTCTTCGAAATTAGCACCGGTGGTTATGTTGCCGAGGGTGAGGTAACCTCTGGTTTATTCCTCACGCCCCGGTTGACCCAGGGAAATCGAAGGCCCTCTCGGGTGTGAGACTACTGTGTACACATCTTTCCCCAGATAGGGAGGAGCGCGCATGGGGTATATCTACTCGATACCTATTTCACAAAAGCAAAATTACATATCTAGGTAGCACAGTCTTATAGTCGGTCAACTCAGTAGATACATTCGGGGGTTATAAGGGAAGTAAGTACATGTGCAGGAATGCGAGCGGCAGAATCGCGAGTGCAATCTCGCTTAGTTTGCGCAGATTAGATTAAAACCTTTTTAAGTAACTTCAAAAAATCGTAAGAATCTGCTTTTTCTGGAATTATGTTTTTTTAATCGACTTCAAAAATGAGGGGCTTATATATTAGTAATGTAACTGGAATTCATAACAATGTGTCGTTACTTGATTTCTTCGTCATTGGCGAACCGATTTTAGAAATGCTTTTATTTGAATGAGCATACTTCCGAGGTGTTTCATTACCACCTACTTGGTAGGTATCTGTCTGATGATAGGATTCCAAAGAAATCTAGAGAAACCCTCGAATTTCGTAGAATTTGTTATGATAATCGCTTCTTGTGGATATCATTCTTTGACATTGTTGAACTGATGTGAGAGACACAACTTCTCAACGGTTCGAAGTTAGGAGATAAGAAAACATTTGAGTAGCGTTTGCTGTAATAACCCTTACTCTTGACTGAGTAAAGGAGTCCAGCTACTGAAAGGTGTACAGATAGACTATTCCATAGGTAGGTAAATGCCATTTAGTGGCATATTTATGTCAAAACTTGAGACGTCAAGTTAAGACCATTTTCTTAACAACCTGTAAAGGCATTACGCATTTCCTTTGTTAAGTATAGTTACACTCAAATTCAAAATTCAAAAAGCAATTAGGTACTTACTCTGCATCGACCATTAAACGTGACTAACAAAACGTCCAAATTAAAAGTATAGGTTAGTTTAGCAAATGGACTACTGGTTCGAAACGTGTCACCGACCGGTCTGAGTAGACCTCGGCTAGACTTCGGGCAATATCTTAAATCAATCAATTACTCCTTTCCACTGCTGGACATAAGCCTCTCCCAATGTCGGGATAGGCCTTCGTCCAGGAGTCAAAGGAAGCTTCGCTTTAGCCTACTGTTTCCACACTGGCCAGACAGGTTGGTACAGGGATTTATTTCGAGTTTTCTTTCTCTCGCTGATATTGCCTGCGTATTTTTTCATTTGTCACCTCTTTTAACACCCTTGGGGTAAGATGGGGTGGTAATATTCTTTCTCCGCCACCACACCGTGTCACTTACTCAACTAGGTACAATATCTTAAAAATAGTTACCTACTTTTTATATAAGTACCGCCTACAGTATCTACGTTGATAAAAATAAATTACTCTAAATTTTATCTAGTAGCTACGTCTCTACTCAATTTCTTCTTAAAGAATCACAAAGATCAAAGATTTCTTTTACCTCTACAGATTACTCGTTTAAATAAAATATCACTAGAAAAATATTTGAATATAATGGAGGGTCCATAGATAAGCCTTTCACTCGGCACAGAAACTCCTTCCCTAATCCTTTCATACAACTCTTTGCCGGACATTTCTTTATGGTCTTAATAAAAAAATATCTACAAACATTCTATCAAAGAGTAAATAATCATAAAAAATCTTACCGTACTTAGGTACCTCTTTAATAAAAAGACTACATGGATAACACAGGCGTATAAAATCTGGTTAACCTATGCCAAACTGCAAACATTCCTGGGCATTTCCTCTCTAGAAATAGACTCCTCTGACGGAACGCCATGTGGTTTAAATGTTTCAGTCGGTTCTCACCTCAATGTATTAATTAATCCTCGTTCTAGTGTTATCACAGTCTAGCCACTAACGACCTCCACTGTGGTTTTAAGGTATAATTCTGTAGCCGACCACATACGACAACTGCAAACCCAATTAACAGATACAGCATAGCATACCGTGCAATATATTTGAAAATGATAATATTGTTTATGGTTTTAATTCCTTGCGGCTTCTCATTAGGGCCGTTTACATACTGAGGTTTAACAAGTTTAGTAATGTAAAAAGGAAAATTTATAGACAGACAAATGAGCGGATTGCGGGACTGACATTTTTTTATTTCTATAGACATATGTGCAATTGGATGACGTGTCATGTATTCTTTGTTAAACTTTAATACACATAAACTGCACCATACGGTACGATGTATATGCTAATGCGGTCTGCAGTTTTCGTATGCGGTCGGCTACAGAATCATACCTTAAGACCACACTGGAAGTCGTATGCAATGAATGATAAATGCAACTGGGATAATTGTTTAGGTGACGAAATGAATTTCAGGTGAAACTACGCTTTTAAGCTCACCTTTTACAAGTAGGTACCTACATAGTCAAAGTAAAGCAACCAAGATAGGTACTAATTGATATTTTACGACGCTTATTGCAACGTTGATAAAATATAGATAGGTAGCTAACATGCTTAAACACCTACTTATAAATTGTCAAAAAACAGTTCTATCTTTATAACAATAGGACAATTTTCATTTAAACTTATTACTGTGAAAATCATATTCTGAGAAGAGTCTTATTGCCATGAAAATAGAATCATAACGGTTTGTCGCGTCGCTGAAAAGGCTTTAGCGAAATATCTGAAGCGGGAGGCTGGGCGGGGAGATGGGTGGCATTGCCTGGCGTCGACAGCGTTTCTGATGCGATTACAACACCACGACTCGATGCCACCCAATGGAGATGTGCCGGCACCCATTCGAAGTTACTCTAGTGTTTAAATTGTCGAGTACTGTTCCGCTACGCTGTAAAATACATTGTTCAAGTTTAATAACTATTGCTATTGAAATAACAGTCCATGTAACTGATTAAATGATTACAAGCACATTTGTGTTTATGTTGTGTTTGTTTTAGAGAGATGGTTTGACAGAGTTCGAATCACCATTCACTGGGTCTCAGATAAGGAGTAGTCATATCGAGCAAGGCAAATAATGAAATTAGAAATAGTGCGATGTCTGTGTAATCACTATCACTACATAGTATAAAATAAAGTCGTGTTCTCTGTCCCTATGTCCCTTTGTATGCTTAAATCTTTAAAACTGCGCAACGGATTTTGATGTGGTTTGTTTTTATAGATAGAATGGTTAAAGAGGAAGATTTATATGTATATAACATCATGCTACGACGAACAGGTGCGGAGTAGGAATGAAAAATGTGGCAAAAACGGGATGACGCAGACGAAGTTGCGCGAGTCAGCTAGTGTGTAAATATAACTTTAAGGGCCCAGATTGCCCAGACGCAACATCGATTTCGCGCGACCGCAGCGCTACTGTTTACTGAAACAACCGACCGGGGCGGGTGAATGACCCAGAGAGAGCCACCTTTTTGTATTCTACTTACCTAAAATTCCAACTATGTATTTATTTGTAATTTTACTACCACAGTTTATTCTTATTTCGTAAAATATTCATTCAATAACATAATTGCAAATTCAGTAGCAAGTACGGTCGAAATAACATCGAGCCTTTCCTCGCTACTGTTTATCTATACGCAAGGATATGTGCCTATTGGATAAACTCAAATAATTACTTACTATTTGTTTACGATCACCTTGATATCTTAAAAATCTCCTAGGGTTTTACAAAAAAATATCAATAAATGAAACACAAGTATAAAAATGATTCATATAATTTAAAAGTAGGTAAACAATAACAAATATGAGTCGCCAAGCGTGCTAGGGTTGTGCAAAAATTTGTAAAACAAGTTTATAAATTATTAATATACAAATTAAAAGTAAGTAAACAATAACAAAATTTGAGTTCAAAATTCTAATGTTTAAAGTTGTTTAAATAAATTACTGAATAAATTCTGATTTCTGCTAATTTGATTATAAAATCAATTGCTATTGCAAAACCTATCAGAATGAAAATGTTACCAGATGCCCGATTCACGTAATAAAAACCGTAGCGTGGTGACTTCAAAATGTCACTTTGTTTTTTTGCAAACAAACCCTTTTAACCGACTTAAAAAAAGAGGAAGATTCTCAATTCGCTGTATTTTTAAACCGATTTTGATGATTCTTTACACCAGGTAACTCTTCAAAATTGTATAAGAATTGTACAGTAATTGATTTATGACAATCCAAGACTAGATAAGTAAGTGCGTTTAAAACAGAAAACCATAAGGCGATTTCTAAGTTAAAACAACTTTTGGATGCACGTGAATCGACCGGCTGGGTAGTTAAGTTACCTCAGTCTATTTCAAAATCCTTAGGCGTCCTTCTCTTTCAAAACACGTAAAGTTCTTTCTTTCCTCTCTTTCGTAGCCTCTATGATACTGGAACTGGGCGCGTCACGAATTCGCTTCGTGACTGCCGAGGATCAACTAATTCTGGAAGTAGTCAATCGTAATAAAACCAAACTAATTTCATCTCCATTTGCTCCTTCCAAAATTTGACACTGACACTGCTTACTCTGCTTCTTCCTTGACAGCTTCTGCCATGGATTGTGCTCCTGTCTTTTCCCATCAATCGCAAACCGTATTATAAATTTCATTATATAATGAAGGTGACATAATTGGTAGGGCAGTTAATGTTTTTAACTGAAAGTAGCTCCCACCAGATGATATGATACCAGATACAATTTGATGATTCACTTCCATGCTATCTTCTTCCTTTCAACCAAACACACAGTAAATTTCATATTACACATACTAATTACACATACATTTCATGATGAGTTTTGAGTCCCGACCAACTTTTACTTCACCTATTATACTGAGGATACAATCCATTGGACCGCGGTCCCCTATGGCCTGAACAGCTTTAAAAAAAAAGAAATATCTGCTACTCTACGCCCAACTTCCACTTCAACCACCTTTCCTTCTTGACGGTTTTCAATTACTAGTTCCTGTAAAGAAAGATAATGGCTTGATTGTTTTTTTATAAAAAATAATAAATAAAGAATGGGCCAAATTTCTTCAAACATAGCTAAGAAGTCCCTTAGAATACATCTTTGAAACATATAGATCAAAAACATAAACGTTTTGTATAAAATGTAAAGTCGGTTTAGGATAATAATTTTACGGGATAACATTATAATATTATTCTCCATCGCTTGTTCCATGCTCTTGCTTGACCCTAACGTGACATAATGTGACACTTTTTCGTGCATGTTGCCTTTGTTCATCGATTTATAAGACATTATCACGTCAAAAAATAAATAAATCTGACTACATATATTATAAATTTCCTTTACGCTATAGGTGTTGGTTTTTTATGACGTCACCTACTCTATGTCACTCGGGCTTAGAAGACAATTCTAATGATTCTAAAATCATCAAAATCGGTTAAATAAATATTATTTATTATACCTACATACATAAAATATGGGATTTTAACGAGAATTTTCTTTTGAGAAAGCAATTGAGAACTATTTAGGTACTAATGTGTTTGTCACCCAATGAAAATAATAAATATTGCAAGAAAAAAATCTATAGGTACTGGGATTTTGTCTTCGCCCATCACTAACTAGGTAGTTCGTTTGTGTCTCCCAATGAAAATAGTAAATATTGCAAGAAAAAAATCTATAGGTACTGAGATTTTGTCTTCGCCCATCACTAACTAGGTAGTTCGTTTGTGTCTCCCAATGAAAATAATAAATATTGCAAGAAAAAAATCTATAGGTACTGAGATTTTGTCTTCGCCCATCACTAACTAGGGAGTTCGTTTGTGTCTCCCAATGAAAATAATAAATATTGCAAGAAAAAAATCTATAGGTACTGAGATTTTGTCTTCGCCCATCACTAACTAGGTAGTTCGTTTGTGTCTCCCAATGAAAATAATAAATATTGCAAGAAAAAAATCTATAGGTACTGAGATTTTGTCTTCGCCCATCACTAACTAGGTAGTTCGTTTGTGTCTCCCAATGAAAATAATAAATATTGCAAGAAAAAAATCTATAGGTACTGAGATTTTGTCTTCGCCCATCACTAACTAGGTAGTTCGTTTGTGTCTCCCAATGAAAATAATAAATATTGCAAGAAAAAAATCTATAGGTACTGAGATTTTGTCTTCGCCCATCACTAACTAGGTAGTTCGTTTGTGTCTCCCAATGAAAATAATAAATATTGCAAGAAAAAAATCTATAGGTACTGAGATTTTGTCTTCGCCCATCACTAACTAGGTAGTTCGTTTGTGTCTCCCAATGAAAATAATAAATATTGCAAGAAAAAAATCTATAGGTACTGAGATTTTGTCTTCGCCCATCACTAACTAGGTAGTTCGTTTGTGTCTCCCAATGAAAATAATAAATATTGCAAGAAAAAAATCTATAGGTACTGAGATTTTGTCTTCGCCCATCACTAACTAGGTAGTTCGTTTGTGTCTCCCAATGAAAATAATAAATATTGCAAGAAAAAAATCTATAGGTACTGAGATTTTGTCTTCGCCCATCACTAACTAGGTAGTTCGTTTGTGTCTCCCAATGAAAATAATAAATATTGCAAGAAAAAAATCTATAGGTACTGAGATTTTGTCTTCGCCCATCACTAACTAGGTAGTTCGTTTGTGTCTCCCAATGAAAATAATAAATATTGCAAGAAAAAAATGTATAGGTACTGAGATTTTGTCTTCGCCCATCACTAACTAAGTAGTTGGTTTGTTTGTTTATGTAACAAGTCTAATTACGTATAACAACTTACCTCTATACAGCGCGTAGCAGTGTTGCTCGGAGTCTCGGCCTGAAGGTTTTCTTTATTTTCAATACTGGAAATATTAATCATCAATAGTATCCACTTTTATTTATTTTGTAATTTTTGTACAACCCTAACCCTAACCAGACTCTAGGCGCGGTGCGCCGCGCGCGTCTTTGACTGCAGCGAAGTATGTACGCCCATGCTATTTCAGATAGGAAACATACCTACTTCCACAATCTGATATTTAGACAATATGATGAACATGAAAACGAATATTTAACTATATTATGTAATAAAATTAATTATTGTGAGAATATTCCTATAGAAATCGACTTTATTACTTATAATACAAACCAATATTTACATGCAACAACAACAACAAATGCGAATATATTATTATTAGTACTTAGACATGATAAAGCACTCAAATAAAACTAGAATTTTTACATGACACTTTCACACAAATCTCGTAATTTTTTTCCTCGGTATTTATACCTACTTTACAAGGTTCATAAAATAACCTCCTCAACAAACTACGTACCTATCTAAATAATTTTGTATTTTTTACGATTTTTATCTAGTTCCATCATGGTTTTCTTCCAGACATTCATTATATCGGTACTTCCTACTTACTAAAAGTGAATTAGTTATAAAAATGTTATACTTACAGTTTTTCACAAAAAACACAAATTCACAACACGTTATATTGCTGGCGCATCCGACACGCGTGGTGTCACCTTGAACCATAAAAACGTACTGCGGATCAGTAGCGATGCGGGTTACTAAATCATAATATCGGGATGCGCGTGATTTTTCATACATTTTTCTATGGAGAATTTACGTAGAACATATCTAGATTTTAGGGCTTTAAAAGAGGAAGTCTTTGTTTGTAAAGGTACAAAAAAAAGTACATAGGTTTAAGTATTGGTTTCTTCAGTGTTCAAAAAGTGTTTCTTTTTATCAATTTGTGTTGATTTATTGGGTAATATTTGAAGAATACGAAGGCATGTTTTTGCATTTTTGTCAAATTTTGTGCGTTTGTTGACGTTTATTATATAGCAATTATTAGGTTTTAAGGATTTAATATAAGACTAACATATATTTTGGTCTTTGATTGTAATATATACAAATTATCATTGATATCAATCATATCTAAATAAGTTAAATATGAAAAATCGTAACACTCTTTTCGGTGATTTTCACGATCTGGGCCCTTAACCAGCTAGTTATTTCATTTACTCATTACTCCAACTCACCCAAAGAGTGTCATAAGAGACTACAGACATAGGCCAAAATCTCCCAACTTTAGGAGAAGTCTATGTCCAGTAGTGGACTACGATACCCTTATTGATTGATTGATATGAACCCTGCGATTAATTGATATTTTATTTGGTCAACCAAAAAGTCACCAATTTAAACTGCTCCGTTTGAACGACGATACGTAAAATTTGTTTTATAAAAATTTGTCTATCATTCACCATTTAAAAGAAAACAATTTTAATCAACCGTGGACATTAAATACATTGTTGAAAGATTTGAGTTTCACGTACCCACATCAGTGGGCAGGCGTGGGAATCTGCACGTGCACCAATCCGCTGTCTGACGAATGGCGATATAACGTTTCGATTTATATTACTCACAATTTGTACCGTCCTCGTTTCACATCGCATTTGGTCGAGGTACGCATTGAACAAAGATTGTGGTAAGCTTAGCGCTCATCAGCTTGGCACAAATCTTACAATCGATTCTTGGATTCCTGAAAAATCATCTACACTAACGCCAGTATGTACCTATCCTATGTAAAAAATCGCTAATTATAACATTGGATACCTATTATATGGTTATTTATTCAATGCTTACTTAAATACTACATATCTACCACCTATTAAGTTACATATCAGTCTCAGACCGCGGTAGCCTAGTGGTATGGGTAATGGACTGCTGAGACGAGGTCTCGGGTTCGATCTCAGGTTTTACCATGGCACACACCAATGACTTTTCGATGCTTTTCGAAGTTAAGTGTGTATTTATGTGTATGTGTGAATGTGTATATATGTGTGCCATGAGTACTACCAGGGGCCTTCGGCTTCGGGAGCGTTCACCTTACACTCTGTATAGCAATATGAACATTTTCAACAGGAACAACTTACAGACTCTGAAGTGAACAACTTTTTAAAGTTACAAGTGTCAGTCACGTATACTTATTTTTTTTTTGGTCTGAGAGGTAGGCATACCTTGAATCGATTCCGTGACATCAGTCTTGCCATGCTTGGCAATATAAATGTACATACCTACTCTCCATACCTACCTACAGTAGCTAAGCTATATTATGTTCAGCTGAAAAGCCAAGATTTTCTTTTTTACATCGCTACTTTTCTGCAGGTAGAACGGCGAAGAAAGGCTGGCTATTATAAGAAAACAATTTCACCACGATTTTTTTGTATTGAGCACAATTGAAATGCAGTGAAGCGTTTCCTTCGTGATATCAATATCTGTTCCGAAGGCATTGAAAACAAAACATAAACAAGTCAGGTGTGGCACTCTCGTCTCCAATGGTCGAATGCACCCGTAATTAGGGGATCTTTGCTAATGAATATTAAGGGTGCAACCCTAACTCACCCAACTCGGATCTATTGTTTGCATTGTTGATTAAACACAATCGGTTTTTTAATCGCACACATCAATAGAAACATTATCGTTGTTAAGATAAATCTGTGTACCCCTCCTACATATTTAGAGTTTCATTTGATAAAGATAAGTCTTTTCTTTCTCTTTCCTGAGACTTTGCCTTCAATTTACCATCCGGCGTGGTGAAGTTCAATTGACGTGTCCTAAATAAGTAAAAAGGTACCTATCTACTAATAGACTTTAAAGTACTTACTAACAATTAAGTAGGTACAACGAGGAAATGACCAATGCCATAGGTATTGCCCATCTCTACCTCATTTTTATACTTACCACTTATGTAGCAGACCAACACAGACTCAGACAAGCACACGGCCCACCTGATGAAAAGTGGTTACCGTGGCGCATTTAATTAAGGATAATCATCAATATCATCATTTCTGCCATAGGACGTCCACTGATGAACATCCAATCCGCGACTTCGACTTGTTAACCCGGTTGGCTATGTCGGCAACATTCGTTCGTCCTCCTTATTTCTGATTCGATCTCGGCTGAGGAATTCCTATCCATAGCACACTGTGTGACCTTGAGCTTCCTTATGAGGCCCATAGTGAGAGTTCACATCTCGGCGCCATAAGTTATCACTGACAACACGCACTGATTAATTTTTTTTTTGTAAATTTGATTAAATTTACTGACAAGTTTTGTTAAAATAGTAAAGATTTAATAAATATTCACCAATTTCACCATATTTTTAACCAGCATGCATAACCAATGAAACTTCTTTACGTATTTTGACCAACACCTGAGAAATGCGACATTTTTTATTGTTTCCAACGTTGCTTCGATCTGACCTCGAGCGTTTAAGTTTAATAGATACCTAATCGTATTATCCGCGTAGTGCTAATACAACACTTACTTTCGACTTGATTAAGCGCATGACGATTAAATGTGACAACGTTCAGTCAGATAATACGAGCATTGTGATTGTGCTTCAATTATGTACAGGGGGAGCACAGCTGACGACTCCCAGCCACAATCACCCTTTTATACTCTGTTTATTTTTAAATTAAACCAATTTATTATGTCTATTAAATTGTAATAAATATATTATAAACTAGCTGTTGCCCGCGGCTCCGCCCGCGTAAGATGTCGGTTATCGCGAATTTTTGTAAATGATAACGCTCTACACGATTTTCTCTTCACTTCCCTACTCAATAGTTTCTGCAGTGCATGCAACGCAAGGCGTTTGAGGGCGGTTTTTTACACCTTGGGTTACTTTTTTTTTTATTTATGGCACGTCAATTTGACGCCACCACAAATTAACAAGCCATAAATTGGGTTTCAGAGTGCCAGAGATATTGTCATGATTGATAATTTATCTGCCCAGTAGGTACCTACTATCTGGGTTTTTTCGATGGCGCTGGGTCAGCCGAGGCCAGAGGCTACCTCACCCAAGGATATTTTAGGCACAGAAAAGTGACGAATCATGTGAACTGACTAGTTAGGGAAACTAACGAATTAGGGAGACTGGCGAGTTAGCTAAACTAGGGGCCTCGGAACCAATGCATTTTGGCTAAAGCCCCTGGGCCTCTAGCCAAAATGTCATATGGTCCGATTCCGACAACAAATGTCACTCCCATACATTTTTCAGAGCGATAACAAATGTAGATTCAGAACGAATGCATTTTGGCTAGGCGCCCTCACGAAACTACAAAACTGACGAATAAGGAAATTGACAATTTAGGGAAAATGACCAATTAGAGAAACTGACGGGTGGCGACCTAACTCGTGACGAAGCATCTGATGGCCAGTGACGGTTGTGACTTCGACGGGGCCTACTATCTAGGCACGTTTAGAAATAATTAATTTATGAACTTCGAAACATATCTTGTCTATACAATAAGCCACCTAGGTACTTATGTTTACTAAAACTCTATTTGATATCCCTCATTAGTCTGTATCCATAATTAAGATTTCTGCGATAATGGAAACATACAATACGAGAAAATCTTGCACGCATTCGTCTCTAACGACACCGGTCATGCGAGGTGATTATTTCCCTTTCATCTTTATAGAAATAACGTGTCTATTTTCGTTAACAAAAATTGCTCGCATGAGTTTAAATGGCTTCGTATTGTTCAAATGTTCCGCAATTAGGATTGTTAAAGAAACGCAATAACAATAGTGTTTGTGAAGATAATAACAAGGACTTAAAATTCCTGATAGTTCGATTAAACCAAATTGATCGAACTACAAGGAATTACAAATCTTCGTAATTTGATTGATCGAACCTTAAGGAAATAAAATATCTCGTAGTTCGATTAATCGAACTGTGCGATCGAACCTGGCGGCCGGGTGGCTTTGTGGTGACTACGTACCCACGTACTTACATAAGTACTATACGACCTCAAAGTTAAATTAAAACATCTAATCACGCCTGTTTCCCATAGGGATAGGCAGAGATCACGGATCTCCATTTACTAGATACGATCCCGACATACTACTCTCGCTTCATTCACTCTCATTACCTTTTTCGTCACTGTGTTACAGTGACTAAATGTAGCATGTGTGTATTAAAGTATCTACCTATTAAATTATTAGGTACTAAATTAAGTACTTGAGTATTAAAATTAATTACTTGAGTTTGACTTTAATAAATTTAAGTATTTACATAGACATAATATTATGTAATAAATCAGTGGGCTCCAAAAGTTCCTGGACAATTTGAAACTAAAATTGTATGAATTTTTTTTTTTTTTGTTTTTTTTTTTATAGTATCACGCCTATATCCCCGAAGGGGTAGGCAGAGGTGCTAGCACCCACATTTCGCCAGTTTTATATTTAGGTCCCAATGTAATAGGTGGCGAGCCTATTGCCATTAACCGGGCACTTTATAAACCTGCGATAAATACACACATAACTTCGAAAAGCATCGTAGTCATTGGTGTGTGCCATGGTAAACCTGGGATCGAACCCGAGACCTCGTCTCATTAGTCGATCAAATTGTATGAAGTACCTACTTAATGCCCACACAACTTGTAGGTAGGCTAAGAAGCTGCTGAATGATATATCTACTTATTAACAAGACACATCTACTTTAATTAATTACCTCTATCTATGTCACTTTTTATGTCTTCAAATTAGACAAAGGCTGTCAAAGGATTTTAGATCATAAGGTGTAAAGGAACTTTTGGTTCCCACAGTACAAACATATAATTTATCCAAAAAGGGTAGAATGTGCACTGCCTATTTATCTGTAACTAGCTGTTGCCCGCGGCTCCACCCGCGTGGATGTCGATTATCGCGTTGTACGACTCTACTCGATTCACTACTTGCCTCTCTATACTACTTTTCCTTGCTGTCATGACAACGGAAATTGTTAGCGATATTAGCGCCAATGTATAGAAATTTACCGGATCAATTGAGATTTATGATTATTACTCCGCTCCCTTGTATGGTAGCGTGATGATATATAGCCTATGTTACTCCTAGATATTGTAACCTTTTAGAGGTGAAAGAATTGTTTAAATCGGCCCAGTACTTTTTGAGCCTATTCATTACAAACATACAAACATACAAAAATAGGTACAAATCTTTCCTCTTTATAATATTAGTATAGATAAGTACTTATAATACCTCCATAATCTTATCCAACAAGTAGGTAGTATTTCAATATCGGATGTCATTAGTTTACTTCAACATGGTTGGTTACAAATCACAGGATACGGAAGGCCGAGCAGCGGCTCGTGAATCAATCACTAATTGACCGGACATTATTGTAACGGACACCCTAACAACGACCATATGTCGTCTGGGAAGCGCTTGAAGATAGCTCTTTCGCATGATCAGTTGTATCACGATTACCTACTTACACTTTTTTAGTTTCGAATATATTGTGTACCACTTAAACATTTTAAATTGTAATTCTATATATGTCCTTGGTGAACAATAAATAATAATTATTATTACATTATAATTATAATATAAGTAGGTAAAACAAGTTTAAACACGGCATGATTGTTTTTTTTTTATCTATGGCACGTCAAATTTACTTCACCTCGCCTGATGTTAAGCTGAAGGCAAAGTCTCATGAAAGAGGGTCACCATTGCAAACCCGTTCAGTGCTACAACGGTAGCGCTCAGCTTTTTTTTCAGCTCAGCGTTTCGGCGGGTCATTTTTTTTAATATTCTAGGACAATCTGCACTACACAACATAGACCTATGGTAAGCATAGCTTAACTAGCTTGTGTTCTGAGGAACACACCAAGATAATTTTGTTTTTTGTAAATACATACCTACATATTTTATATACAAAAACTCAGACCAATGCAAATTCCCATTCATGCACACAAATATTTACACTTAGCTGAGATCGAACTCACACCTCTTGCGTAGCAGCAACTGCTACGCAGGAGGTGCCTTTCACTACCGCCACGCCACAGTGGTCGTCGTCGTCGTTTGTTTGTGTAGATGTAAGTGAAGAGATTTTGGAGCCGTACCCAGGTCTTGGTAGGTACAAGAAACACCAGAAATTCCTTTCGGTTGCATTAGGAGACCGGAATTTACTCTCCTGCTTCCTTGCCATGTTTGATTTGATTGACCTTTAAGACAGTAACGGCTAGTGCTGTTTGATCCCGGGTGGCCCCCGAGCAGAAAGAGTGCACCAGAACCTCGCCGTAAGCAGGAGTAATTGAGTTTGCTCCAAAGGTCTTGGTGGGGCATATACCCAATATAGGTACCTCATGTTTACTACACTTAACAGCTCTTCATCACAAAAACAGATCTGGTTACGTAGTAAGCTTATTAATCTGTGTCTGGATCCAGACATAAAGATCAAAATGAAAGGAAAAGAGTTCATTACAGTGTTTTCATCACTCTATACGGTGCCATTTAAATTTCCTGTTCACCTGTTCTGTTGAGTAGTTCTGTTGGCAGAACTACTGGCAATTTTTTTCCCATTAGTTCTGTGACTTATAACTATGATTTACACCAGACTTGTCTCAACACTATTACTTAGCACTATCTATAGAAAGTTTAGTGAACATTACGAAAATAATTTCATTCAACTTAATACGTTATATCTACCTAACGTAGTTAAGAAAAGGCAAATTAACATCGGTCATAATCATAAAACAGAAGAGAATCGCAAATTAAAGACAGTCTTAAAAACAAAAAATCAAATCTCATCTCATTTGAAATAAGAATGAATAAATAATATTTTGGTAGGTAATATTTATTTTCTTTTATATTATGTATGTTCATTTGTTTAGTATGTAACAACGCAAGTGACGAAAGATACCTAGGTATATTGAATTGCATTTGATACACTCTAATCATTGCATCGTTTAAAGGGTTTTCGATCTCATTGTTCTTCGTGAGTTATTATCGACTTTATTACCATAGCTTAAAAGTATACAACATCAACTGTCAACCGTCTATACATGTGTACCCGCTTGAATTAGATTTTAATATCGAATAGCAAAATATGTTCGGTGAAATCATCCTGATTTACCGTCAACGCGCAGGGTTTCACTATTGTCGCAGCGATACACTTCCGGGACAATATGGTATGGCGATATGGAATCGGAACTCTTACAAGCACAATTTTCTCATGGCTTATACACAGGAATTGCGAAGAATCCTTACTTACTTATAACCTTTTTGTTGGTTAAACTTTGCGTTTAATTATGGACAAAAAATTGGATAAAAATTTAGATAGCTAATGAGATAAAATTGGTACCTATAGATGTCGCAGCAGAATTAGTTGATAGAATAATAGGCAGGGGTGTTGTTTTCAAAACAAAACTTCCCTAAAGAAAAAGAAAGAAATGAGAGACAGAATCAGACGGCTAGTTGCCCACCTGATAGAAAGCTGTTACCACAGTCTATGGACGTATATCCATCAGGGGATCGCGCTGTTTTTTTATAGTGCGTAAAATTCCCACGGGTAGGTACCCCCCGCCAGAACCGATTGGGGAGGTTATGTCGGACTCGAACCGACTAAAACGCACGCCTTGGGTCCTTAGTTGCCAGAGGTGAGATTGTAACCATCGCACCCCGGCAGACCCCGGCCATCTCTTTCGAGATAACAGCCGGTGTAGGGACCACGGTGTCCTAGTCTAACCCCTGAATGTGGGGAGGCGCAGGTGATCGCGCTGCTGACCTTGTCATGACCTCTGCCTACCCTAGAGAGGAAAGTTTGCATATTGTAGGCATGTGCATTTAGGTATTGGTAGCCAATGACTTCGCCACGAAGTATGTAAAAAAAGCCTTGTTTTTTGTTGTCGTCGCCGATTTTTCTGTAGCGTTGCTATATTGATCAAGACACTTTTTTAATGTTATCTTGTTTCTTGATCAGTGGCTCGAAGAAGACGTAAGGAAAGTCGACCCCGTCGGCAACGCACCACCTTCTCAGCTCACCAGACGCTACGATTGGAACTGGAATACGCACGAGGCGAATATGTCGCCAGAGCTCGAAGGTTTGTCCACGAACATTTTGTTCCACGAACAATTACTTTTTATAGAATAGGTATTATGTATCTATCGAATAATTCAACCCGTATCGTTCCCTGTGTATAGGTGCCCATGTGCTGGCCGCGTTGCCTCATTGAATTGCAATGGCCATCCTTTGTTCCACAGGAACGGGGGCCCAGATCAATCTTCCTGTCTTTTAGTGATAGGTAAAATCAATATTACCTACTAGCAGAGTAGTACTCCCCGAACCTTCAGTTCAACTAAATTGTTTGATAAGAGGAACTATTTTGGGGTTCTCTGTACCGTAAAGCTGACTTCGCACACTTTTTTATATTGAGTACCTACCTCCCTTTTTCTTTTTTGTTTAAGTAGCTTATTTATTGTGATATTAATTCTTTCTAATTATTTTAGGTGTGAATTAGCATCTGCATTGTCGTTGAGTGAAACACAAGTGAAGATTTGGTTTCAAAATCGGAGAGCTAAAGACAAACGAATTGAGAAAGCGCAATTGGACCAACAATACAGGTGGGCACTTTGTTCCTCTTCAAATTATCGATGAAGAAAGAAAATATTTACCTATCCACTCAATAATACCTAGGAAATGTCTAATGGGACATGTGGGAAAAAATCCAGCTTCTTCTACCACTAGGAATTACAATCGAAGTACTGGGAACTCACCCCGTTCTTACCGAAATATTGTAGAATCTATTTTTTTCTCTATGGATTTTATAAGAAATCTCTCAGTCAAATCAGTACGTATATGACTATTTTATCTAATCTATGATTTCGATTTATAGATTGCGCTTAAATAATGTGTACACTCGAGCTCAGACCGGGGTCAGTTTTGTTTTTTATTGTTGGCTTTTGCGATAGCGACTGCCACCTGACCCCGAAAAGAAAGTTTGAGCCAGAACCTAGTACGTTGCTCAGTAATAAGTTGGACTAGACGTTCCACTTCGTGTACAAAGACAAGTTCGGGGCCCAATTCAACGTTACCTGCAATCTATCTCGTAATTGACAAAGTTCTGGCTCTCGCAGTCGTTCCCGTAAAAACAGTAATAAACCACAACATTGAATTGAGTCTACTCGAGTCTAATGGAAAACATTTCTAAGTGTAGACCCCGGACTCGATGCAAGCTTTCAATACAACAGCAAATACATAAATTGGTGCTAAAATGACGTAAAAGATTTTTATCCCTGTCCTGCTATTTTCTTAACAAAATGTTTGATTTGCAGGAATTTAGCGGTAGCATCGGGCCTGTTTCCCTCCGTACTAGCGCCACCGTACTGCGCCCCGCCGCCATGTCCCTGCCTGCCCGTGCACCAACCGCCGACAGCCAACGACAAATAAATACCTACATTTAGAAGCATCCTATAATACTATTGGCAAGGATCTAAGACCTGAGAGAAATAAGGCCATGACATGCGCGCAGATACCTATGATAGATGGATTTGAGCTCTTCCACCATGATTGCACCCCGAAAAGACAGCCCAAAAACGTATTGAGCACATGTTTGATCCAAAACTTGTGCCTATGTTAGGAAATCTGTGAAACAGCATCAAGATTGAAAATGGCCTATCGCTGCTTCATGCGGGGGCTATTGCATGCAAACATTACTGCATAATGCAGTCCACAGCTGGACATGAGATCATCCAATGAGCGCCATTACTCCCGATCCTCCGTCTTACGAATCTAGTCCGCCGTAGCGACACTTTCCATGTCGTCAGTCCATCAATTTAGAGGGCATCCCACCACGTCTTTCCCTTCTCGGGGTCTCCACTCAAGGATACGTTTGCGTTATTGAATGTAATTCGTGCAAATAACGCACGATTTGCACGAAATAGTATGCAGTGCGGGCGCCCGCTTTCGTGCAGATTCATGTACATTAAAGACTAATGATAATGATGAGAGGGTTTGTCCCTGTAGAATCATAAGATCTTCAAATATATATCTTGGCATTTTATTGCATCAACTTAAGTCGACATGTAGGCTAGGCACTACATAAACAATAATATGCTTTGAAGAGCATAAGTATTAGAGCGAGTTTTAGCAGAAGTGAGATATGGTCGGCATACACTATTTGATTTTGTAATAGTACAATCTCGATCTACCTTCCAAATTTTCAGCTCTATTCGAATACTAGTCAAACTAAAATGGTGAACTATGAAATTATTAGCAGGTACATACATAACTAGCATAAGTGTACTGAAAAACAAATTTAAGTTTTTGTAAAACATAATTAATGAATAAAACCGAGATAATTTTAGTGCAGTACACGTTAATAAAATGTTCAATTAATTGTTTAATACTTTAGAAATATTGTTCCTAATTAACAATTGAATTGAAATTGTTTTAAGTAAGTTAATGTAAATAAAAGTGTATAGGACAATAGGTAATGTTGAAATTAAAGACTATGTATAATATATTGAATAGTTTTATTTTCATTTGAATAGAGTTAACTTACCATGGGCCTATTCCACGGAGGAAGGCTCGCCACATGTAGTCCATGGAAAACAGTATTTATTTAATTTTTGCACACAAAATAAAACAATTATAACTCTTAACTTAAAGATAAAAATTCTTTAAAACATGTATATGATTACCATAAAAATGCTTAAGTATATAATTCATACAGTTGTATTAGTTTGAATACCTACAGTGTAATTTATTTGGTTGGTTCGGCTACATTTGTAAGACGGATACACCACGCCTATATTATTATATAATTGTTCAACCAATAATGCATGTATTTGTTTTATTGCTAACATCAAGATATTTCAGAATATATTTTATAGATCGGTTCTAGTCTCATATACACACAATAATAGATAATTAAGTGTAACAAAATGTCATCATATATAAATTTATTACTTTTGGAATGTTATTGCTATCTCTATCTAATTGAGAACGAATTTCAAAAATAAGATTATAAACTACGATATAATATTAAATTAATAACAGAAATAATGAAAATCTCCTCACTTAATGACTATAAACTCAAAAAGTAATCTTATGCCACAGTTCTTACAGTATCGTCCGACAGGACTAAATGTTTTTTTTTATTGCATGACCTGAACACACAGCTGTGCGGTAAGAGATATAAAAAGTTATAATTAGAAAATGTAAAAACTGTGATTGCGTGCTAAACGACTAACAATTAATAGAAAAAAGAAAACTAGTGCCTACACAGTACCTTATTGTGAAATCCTTAATTGAAGGAGGAAAAAAAATCGTAAAATTACTATGTAATGAAGTCGCTTCACTAAGTCCGCTTGTCCCTCACTAGCTAGCTGACTCCTGGCCTACCTGGTCTACTCTATCGTCTGCCTGCCTAGCTTCAACTAAGCGCAACTTGAGACCTACGTATTAAAAAACTTTCATAAGTACACACTACACACAAAAAAATCAATACCATTTAATTTTTAATCACTGTGAAAATTATTTTCAGATGGATCTTTTTAAGTTTGAGATTCATTAGATGTAAGAATGTTGTATGTTGAACAAATTTGAACAAATCATCACCATTAAATTAAAACAAACATTTCTTTGAATTTCTGATCAACTCAGTGCATCGTATTGAGGTGGATTTTTGCAATCTACCTCGACATGAGATCCTAACTCCATTCACCTATTGAGCGCGTATCTTTATTATAATAAGTATATCGATCATCAAAGAAATATTTATGAAGTTGCAAGGATGAATTTTCAATAAGTCACATCCTATGAAAATGCTGTTTTATTGAATTTAACCTGATTTTATAAGTTACACCAAATAGGTGTCTTATGTGTATAGTTTGACATAAATCTATAGCACCTAAAATTTCGTGTTACGTTTTTGTAATGCGAGTTTTGTAGTATGTATGTATAAGCAATTGATATTTGCAGAAACACATTATAAAATAACTAGTGAAATATTTTACATTTCTCTATATAAAAACGGCAATTTCATAGGTAAAGAACTGAGCCCCAATTTTATTATTTGTCCACAATTGTCAAACCACTGAAAATCAAAAATTCCAATAAATTTTAAAGTTTACTGCTATGCTTCTAAAGTCTGAAATTAAATGGCATCGTGCAGAATGTACGAAATTATGTAATAAAATCTTTTTCATGTGATTTTGAATTTTAAGCCTGAACATTCATTGGCAGTTTTAGTAGTCTCATTGGTTTGATAATGATTAACAATTAATAGGATTGGGGCCCTGTAGATAGCTATTTGAAGCTGTGTAATTCCTTCAAACCAGGTCTTCTACTGCTTATATCGAAATATCGTGATGTGAATCATCAGAGTCCAAATAATTTTATTTTCAAAGTCCCCTTTAAAGAAATTTGAATTTGTAACACAGGACAGAAAATGTTTGTTTTTGAACTAAGGTTGCCAACATTTGTATGCAAGCATCTCAGAAGATCCCAAGACTTAGTAGAATAATTGAGCAGTAAGACGTGCAGATTGAACATATTACAGGACTTCAAAATATTAAAAAAATTGTATTTAATAAAGTGTTACCATACCATGGATTTTCCAGTGACAAATAAAAGTTATTAGATTGGTTTTAGGCAAGTGTGTTAATTTCAGTGTACTGATATTAAGACAAACAGGGATTTTGAACTGATAATACTTGAGGTATTTCACTAGTACATAGTAAATAGAGAATATTTATAATAAATAAGATAATAAAACAGGTTAATACTCACAAGAGGACAGTCAAAGTCTAGAACCGACGTTGGTTGGAGGCTTGGGACACATTGCCCATGTTGTTATATCCACCTCCATTGTTCCCACCGTTTCCTGCTTGATGTGGGTAGGCACCACCATTACCACCTAGATAAATACAGGGAACAACTTTAGTGTTGTCAGAAATTAACGAAAATGTACCAAATTAGTGTCTAAGCAGTGTGAAAAGTTAACATTTTGAAAGAGGGTGAATGGTCCTTTATGTTATGACCACAGAACAGAAAAAACCTTGTCGAAATGCGACATGCTAGTTTCAGTAGCGGAACCGATATCGCCAAACTCACATAAAGAACCGTTAATAATACCGTGCATTTAGTAAATAATTGCTTTGAGTGGTGGAATTTACTACTACTTCTAATGCCATATTAGCTCAAATCATACATACTACAAAACGAAAACACACTTAAGCCTTTTTAAGGTAGTGGCAACTATTACTGCCACCACCTTGGTCCTTCTTGTTTTCTATGGTTATGACATATTGATATTGATCAGGGTACAGACAAACAAGGAATGTCACAAATTTTTACGTTTAAATTGGAAGCCGTTTATTATTTATGCCATCTCATCATTCCCTGAACCTTTTTCCCAACTCAGTTGGGGTCGGCTTTCCAGTCTAACTGTGATGCGGCTGAACTTCGATATTTTCCGTGAAGCGACTGCCATCTGACCTCCACAACCAATGATCTAATGACCAATGGCGATATCGAAGTTCCAAGTTAGGCTGGTTGGACTTTTGAGGGCTCCAACTACCCGTAACGACTGCCATAGATGTTTGTATGGCAGCCGGGACCGACGGCTTAACGTGCTCTCCGAGGCACTTATAAACCTGCGATAAATACACACATAACTTCGAAAAGCATCGAAAAGTCATTGGTGTGTGCCATGGTAAACCTGGGATCGAACTCGAGACCTCGTCTCAGCAGTCCATTACCCATACCACTAGGCTACCGCGGTTACTTATGCCGCTACTATACTATACTATATTATTTATGCCATCTATAGTATCTTTATTTTGAATTTAAATTCTGAACCTAATAACATTATAATAATAACAATAACATCTTGGTTCACACAAAACAAAACAACATACAACACAATAAGAAGTCTCTACAGTACTGATATTGATTTTTGCTACACAGTGATTATTATGTGTGAATTATTGTATGAGTGTACCTGAGTTATTGTATGGTTGAGCTCGCGTAGTGTTGTAGTTAGGCCTCATAGGCCCTCCACTGTAACTCTGCTGGTATCCGGCACCAAAGCTATTGGAGGACTGATTCCATCCACCTTGGTCTCCGTATCCCTGATTGCCCCAGTTTCCCCCAGAATTGTTGGACTCCCAAGGGTTTTGATTTCCCCATCCTCCTTGCCCATATCCTGAGCTGTATCCACCACCATCTGATTGTAGAAATGCAAATATTTAGTACACATAAGATAACATGACAATTTACTGCCGTCTCTCCTTCTCTCTAGATTAAAATGAGTCTTCAGAACAATATCTGTGACAAGTGATAACATTTTCAAAAGGCATTTTTGAATGGCTGGTGGTTTCCGGGTGAAGCCCAAGTATAATGGAGAAAAGAACATTATAAAGCTGTAAATATGTATGTAAATTTTGTGCGATGGTTCTTAAGTGATAAGTTATCTGAAACACAAACCTGAACTTCCCCAATCCTGGTTCTGTCTATTTCCCCATCCTCCACCTCCGCCGCCGCCACCTCCGCGACCGCCTCCGCGCCGACCGCCACCTCCGCCGCCACCGCCGCCCCCACCACCACCGCCGCCGCCGCCGCCAGCCATCTCAGACTTTGACAGCGCTTTTTTGACATCCAGTCGATGACCTTTCACTTTGTGATTCAGTTGCACTAGAAATAAAAATACAAAATGTTCAAGTACTTTTTCAATGAAATATTGTAATATAGACCACATGGATAGTATATTTTAACACAAATACATACACTGTACTGTGAATAAAATGTTTATATCTGCAAGCAGTAACGTTTCAAGACATAATTGCCATGTCTCAAAAAAAAGGGGAACCTGGTTAATATTGTTAAAACAGGTGTCTTTTTTTTGCTAGAATGTTCCAAGTAGACATATCAACGCCCACTAGATCCTCTTAGTAGTTGCAACCTCTACAACACTAACAAGTGATATTGATTATGTTCTAAGAAGTGAACAAAAAACTATTACTTACAACAAACTCTATCAACCGGATCATAATCATCGAACTCCACAAAGCCAAAGCCTCTTTTATTCCCAGTCTCTTTGTCAGTCACTAAGCTAACTGACATGATACTGCCAAATGAGCTGAAGTATTCTTTCAAGTCTTCCTCTTCAATTTCCTGCTTCAGCCCTCCGACAAACAGTTTCTTAACTGTGGCTGCTGCATCTGGACGTTTTATTTCTTCCCTAGGCACTGCACGTTTGGGTTCCACTACTCTGTAATCAGATTTGTTAATTTTTTAAATGTGACAGTGTAAAGTGGGAGGCCTATAATATTTCTCAAGTATGCCATAGATATTCCTACGCCAACCAGGACCTACAGTTTAACATGCTCTCTGAGGCACAATCAGGCCATGCATACAAATATTTGCACTGAGAGGGGATCGAACCTTCACCTGCTACATAGCAACCGCATTCACTATTAAAACGCCACATAGGCTGTCATGGCACCGGCTACATCAGTACTAAGTCTAGATGACTTTGGTACAAATTGCCAGAAATAAGAGAGTTGCTTCAGCGAACACTATACTCCATTTGTTTAGGTACCTACTTAAATAAGGGTAAACAATTTTGTGGCACCTTTTTATAAAAACACATATTAAACAAATAAACTAGACTAACACTGTCTAACCAGTGGTTTGATACAGGTTTTTTATATTCAAAATGCGTAACGAAGCAGAAAAGTATTATTATTCTGAGTTTTTAAACAAAACATATTAAAATGACACACCAAGATTGTTTACATTTACATATTTAAATACCTAAACAAATGGACTATAGTTCTATTAAAAGACATGAGAAGGATAAATAATAAAATAATAATTATGTGTAGTTTACATACCATGACAGTATTTGAATTTTACAATTTAATGGAATGTTTATTATGTAATTTATTGCAGTAATTCTTAAACCAAGAATTTAATTAGCCTGTATTAAAAAAAAATCTTTTTTGAAATAAATTATATAATATGTTGAGTAGTAAAATATTTATTTATTACCTTCCATCTATTTTATGTGGCCTATTTTTTTGAGCATCATCTACCATATGTGCTCTGGAATATGTAATGAAACCAAACCCCCTTGACCTTTTGGTCTGGGGATCTTTCATTACTACAACATCCACTATTTCGCCCCATTGCTCATAAAATTCTTTTAGTGATGCATCATTAGTTCTGTAGTCGAGGCCACCAATGAATAGCTTGCGCAGATGCTCTGGTTCTTCCTGTGAAGAAAAAAAAAGAGGTTACAATCAGTAAAGACAATGTGTTTATGATCTAGAATATTTCCCCTGATCATTGGACTAATGATACTTTGTTGTCTCAGTAGTCTGATATTTGAACTACTGAGACTTTTAGTTCAATGTTAGTACAATATAACTTCAAAGTATTTTAAGGCCAAACAAATGAAAAGATTTCCCAGGCATTCATTTGTTTTCTTTTTTAATTAGCTCTACATTAAGCATGGGAGAAAATACTTTGAAGTTGTATGGTACTAACAGTGAACTAAAAGTTTCAATAGTCTACCTACCAACATAGAACATCAAACAGTTAATAATACAATCTGAGATGAATGAAAACAGGTCACATGGTCCACCACACAAATAAATTAAATGATAAGTGATTTGGGCAGGAGGTGATGATGATATTGTCAAATTAATGTAATTCTGGGTATATTGCATTGTCATTCTCAAAAATTTTAGAAACCAAATGAATTTTTTTAGTAAATCAAGGATGTTACAAACATTTTTTTAGTTATGTTACCAACTATTATTCATTATTGAACTGAAAAGTTTAAGCAATTAGCATCTCTATAAATGGACTAGTGGGTTTCTACCTAGTAGTTGGTTATGGTTGTGAATTTGTGGTCTTCCTTTTGGTACACAAGCCAAGGTATTAAGTACAACTTTACATGGTGTATGTAAGGGGGGTATAAAATTATAGCAAAAGTAGCATTTTGAATAGTATGAAAGCTACATTGCTTGTAGTAAAAACAACTTAAACAACTTTGTCATCAAGTTAGTATTTTGTTAATAGTATCTCTGAGACTAAAATAATAATATAGACGCTAGAACTAGCTAGTAAATAGTACTGTATTGATCGAACTCATGTAAAGTGTGGCAAAGACAATGAGTGCGACCTTAGTATTTTAGGCTTATAGTAGTATAGTAGAACTTTAGGCAGTATCATTCGTTAGTTCTAAACACCCTACTGCCTATGTTATTCTCAGTCAAAGTTTTATGATAATAAGACGAACAGACGCCTTAAACAGTAAAATTTAACAAACATTCTTATGTATACCTTCAGTAGTGAAGGCCGCATTAAGCTTATTCTAAAATAACTTTAATGAAAATCCTAATGTTCAACGTCAAGCACGCTCAAAGAAAAAAACAATGGCTTGCCACGGTGACAAAATTTGCAACGTAGATGTATGGACGTAATTACACTTTTCTAATACCATACATAGAAACGTTGAACTATCAGTATATGAGTAGCACGAGAACGATGAATTTGACCAAAAAAAATAAGTATTATCAGTATTTTTGTAATACTTACGTAGTCATCACCGCCACCGCTTGGTTTCATGTCTTCTGTTACAATCAGAAAATTCTCCGAGCAACAATTAGTGCGTGATTACAATGATTATGTATATACTACTTTAGTTAAATGATATTTGCACACTTATTTGAAGTAAATTCAGAAATAATTTAGTTACCGCAAAATACAAAAAGGCGACGTACTAAACAAAAAAGAATTGACAAGAGAAACCCATTGATGTATAGAGAATAGAGAAACCGAACCGAACCGACCGACCAAAGAGCCAAATATCAAAGTGAACTGCGAATAAAAAAAAATATAATCTACTATATAAAAATAAGTCGGGTTTTCCTTCCTGACTAACGCGACGCGCTATAACTCCAGAACGCACGAACCGATTTCCATGGTTTTGCCGTAGGATATAAGTGTTCTGTGGTTTTGCATTCGTTGGAAAGATCTCGGGCTCCGTGAGGTTTATAGCAAAGAGAATTCGGGAAAAAATTCAACAGAAAAGTGGGAAAATCATTCTGGTGGCGAAACGGAGTTCGCCGGGTTTGCCAGTTTTGTTATATATATATATATATATATATATATATATATATATATATATATATATATATATATATATATATATATATACCTTCTACTACCTATATCGTAGAAGTGGTCGATTTGCGTATACTAACTAATACGTTTGGGTTTACCTATCTTTTATCGTGTATTAACCTAAAAGAGCGGTAACATGCTACACTCATGAGATAATAAGGAATAATAATTTCACGATTTATATGAGGTCCAATATTAAATTTAAACAAGTAAATATTATAATGTATGCTAGTGTATTTCACTATTGTTGAGACTTTAACAGTACATAATAAATTTTATGAAAAAGTAATAATTGCTTAATATAAGTATTTTTTAATATTTCCAATAGGGATGACGACAACGTAGTCCGATTCCACCTAATGCTGCTTAATATCTTAATCAGTAATTTCAAACGATTTGTACAAACCGTCTTCCAGCTGTTCGTTTGTAGTTTGTAGTAGTATGTAGTAAGAAAATTCACTTTAGCAGTTCATTATAATTATCATGGACATTATGATGTAAAAAAAAGAAGTAGTCATCATTAGATCGTTCGTCGATAAATCATTTGTTGTAATACGTTATAACTTGGTTCATTAAAGAAAGGTTTTATAAATGGCGGACGTTATCACTTCCTCTCGCTCGCACACTAGCACTGTCTATACTCACTCACGCGCGTACCGTCAACACAAAAAAAATATTGATCTTAATTTTCTTCCACGCTCTGTGCTCTTGATGCGATGCATAAAAGAAAGGATTCTTAAATGTCGGCTTGTACTTGCGTTGACAGATAGTACACCTAGCTTACAAAATTTTATTTTTTTTTCAGTTTAAAAAAAATATAAACAAGACCGTTGTTCATAATAATGTTAGTTCTTTATTTTAACCAACATCATGATCTTGCATGATCCTCCTTATAGAATGTGATATACGTTCCTTTTTCAGGATGAAAGGACTCAATGTGCGTTTAAAAGGACTCTTTGTGTAAAAGTAGGTACTGTTTCCGATGAAAACAAAAATAGATGCCGTCACGTGTCGCGGGCGAAGCCGCCGGCCGCAGCTAGTTGGAAATTATTACGACCCGGTCTTGTTTTTATTATTTTTCATATGAAAAAAAAAATATTTGAAATTTTATATGCTAGCTGTACTTTCCGTCAACGCAAGTACAAGCCGCCATTTATAAAACCTTTCTTTAAAGCACCAGCTTATACTATTATGCTATTTGTAGTAAAAGTCTAGAATGGAGGACAGAATATGATTAGATGATGGAGATGTCGCAGTTAGATTTCTCTTTACTTATACGTGTCGTCAGTCACGGAATGTGTAGCATCCCTAAGTCGTTTCTGGTTTCGAGTGAGAAGAAGACGAGCGGCTACATGAAATCATACCTCTCCATCGGCGCGTCAGACATGTGTGGATTGTGTGGGAGTGAACTTTGTTGTAGGAATGTCATGTGATCCGATTTCGACAACTAATGTCACTCCGATTTATGGAAAAAATGTTCTTCAGTTTTCGGAGCATATAATGTGCATATTTTTTTATGTTCAATTTTCCGTTGCATCAACTCCGTTTACGTCATTCCTTCATGTTGCTGAGCAATGCGCTCGTTTTAGTAAATGTAGTAAGTTAGTGCACATGTAGGTACGAACTTATGACCTATATTTTGTATGGACGAACACAGTTACCGTGACAATATATATTATCGTACCATCCACACGTCCAATGGCCTAGAAATTGGGTGAAATCAAATAAACTTTACATTTATATAGTATATTTTATTATGTAAAATATTTCAAATGAAGTAACTTTCAAATTATACAAACCAATTAATTGTATAGCGTAGAGCCGGTTAAAAAACGCATTAATAAAATAAATACAGTACGAAAAAAATATTTTGTTTCAAACCACATAATTCTCGGCTTTCTCAAAAGACAATGTCCCATTGCAGGAAGTAACTGTACTTCGATTGGATTGGATCAAGCGGCAAGCGATGACGCTTCCTTTTCGTTCTTTTTGGCGTGGCTTCGGTCGAGAGCGGTTGTACTCGTGTTGTATTGCTGGACTAATAAATAGCTGCGTTGAAAAAAGTTAATACCACTTACAGTGTGATTACATTATAATATTTAGACAAAATGAGACCTCAACAAAATGGTGATGATGGTTTTGTAAGTATTTATTTTATCAAGTTTACACTGAATTGACTACTACGTGTCTGATTTGTCTTTGTCAGTTATGTGAAGTTTTTAAGTTCATTGTTGTCTATTTACTTACAAATTGACTATTTCTAAGATTTCGATCCTAAACTTATGTTAAATTTTGCATTATTGCCTTAAATTCTGTGCCTGAGATTACCTACTATGAAATCTTGTCCGCCATTTTGTTGACGCCGCACCCTACTTACAGGATGAGCCGGAGGTGCACCGTAAAATTTTCATCGGTGGGTTGAACTACAGAACTACTGATGAGTCATTGAAGTCGCATTTCGAAAAATGGGGGGAAATTGTCGACGTCGTTGTCATGAAAGACCCGAAAACAAAGAGGTCTCGTGGTTTTGGATTTATCACCTATTCCAAAGCGCACATGGTTGATGATGCGCAAAACAACAGACCACACCGAATTGATGGCCGGTAAGAATTTTATTCTTAATCATTACTTGTGGTATCTACTGCAGTCCAGCTATATGAAAGTGTATTTTCGCTTTCATATCGTTTTATGCTGCAGAAACTAATCGACACTACTTGGTGAATGTCTTGTGCATTTCTAAACACATGGGCATTTTCTGTAGGGTCCACAGCCATTTTGTATTATAGTAAATGGGTTTATAATATGACAGAATAAGCACAACTTTTTAAACTGTAAATTTATTTTTCTTTTAGTGTCGTGGAAACTAAGCGTGCAGTAGCACGTCAGGATATTAAGAATCCCGAAGCTGGTGCCACTGTTAAGAAATTGTTCATTGGTGGCATCAAGGATGATCATGATGAAGACCAGCTGCGTGAATATTTCGCTAATTACGGTACCGTGCAGAACGTCAGCATTGTTACCGACAAAAGCACGAACAAGAAGCGAGGCTTTGGTTTTGTGGAATTTGATGACTACGACCCAGTTGACAAAGTTTGCTGTAAGTATACTTTCTTACATAGTTAATTTTCTCCCACAATTTTGCCCCAGAGCTGAACTTCAGTGTCATGATCTGGCTTCTCTGATTGTGGAAATTAACTTGTTAATTTTAGCTATACCTGACTTCACATGCCCATGGGAGATCTGGTACGCAAGTTAACATACAAACAAATTTAACATTAACAATTCTTAGTATCTTGGTTTTGTTTTTATGGCAAAATTTAATTGTTTTCTGTTCATTTTAGTAAACGGCCCACACAAGATCAATGGTAAACAACTGGATGTAAAGAAAGCCCTCCCCAAGGATGGCTCTGAACAAAGAGGAGGTGGTGGCGGAGGAAGACAGGGCCAAGGCAGAAATGACAGTTGGGGCAATGGTGGTAAGTTGTCTCAATATAGCCTGTAATTCTATAGTGAACCCTGACTCTGAAGTGAAAGCTTCGGATGTTATTGGGATTAACATGAGAATGAAGAGAATCATTTAAGTATAAATTAATATATTAATGATGAAACTTCAATGTCAAATTACAGGTGGATATGGCAACAATCAAGGTGGATGGAATAATTCAAATCCTTGGGACAACAACCAGGGAGGTTGGGGTGGCAACCAAGGTGGTGGGTATGGAGGTGGAGGTAATGGCCGTGGGGGTTGGGGCAATCAACAAGATTTTGGAAGTTACAACCAACAGAGTTACAGTGGGGGTCCTACTAGAAACCAACAGTATGGTAACAACCGCGCCCAACCCTATAACATGAACCAGGGTGGTGGTGGCGGCGGCGGTGGCTATGGCGGAAGCAACAACTATGGCGGCGGTCAAGGAGGAAGAGGTGGCAGATTTTAAATGTAAGTTTGAACTTATTTTATTCTCATTCACTTTACACCAAATTCATTATTAAATAACAATATTCCCACTGCCACTATTAGGGAGTTGTGTGGATTAGTTGATTCTTGTCTTGTCTAGGTTAGTATGAGCACTACATAGCATTAATTGAGGATAGGAATCGATAGACATGTTTAGTGATTCAGACAGCTGTTAGTTCCAGTGATTAATGCTATGAAGGTAGCCAGCCTTTAATTGTTAGTTTTATAACTTTGTATGTTTCATGACAAATTTTTTCAATCTCTAGGTTTCGTGCTAAGTACACTAGTAAAGCAGTGTTAACCGTGCTAGTGTAGGCAGTACGCTCCGGAGCACTAGTTACACACTACATGGTCCACCCGCGAGACCACCTAGGAGAAGGCATCAGGAAACCAATTATGTAGCTGGAGCTCTTGACTCTATTGTCTTTTAGAAGATTATTAATAGATAACTTTGAATATGTGTACTGATTTGTAAGATGGTCTTCTATTTATTGTAGTACTTAGGTACTTACCGTGACATATTTTTAAGGATATAGTAATGTAAAATGAGAATTAGTTACGTTTTTTTACGACTTAAGTACAATTTAGGATATCTCTGTAAGAACCCCTCATTATAGACGCTAGGTGAGCGAGATCCGAGTAGTGACATAGAAAATGAATCATGATTATTTATAATTTCCTGATCTTACTCAAGTATTAAGTTCTGAAATAGTTGTTATATGCAAAATAGGAATAAATAGAATTATGGTCTTGTAGGCTAATATGATGTAAAATAAACTTTAATACAACAAAGTAGGGTTGTTTCTTTAGATCTGTAAATATTCCTTTATATTTTGTCAGCATCTACATGACATCTTGTAGATACTACTATATAGTAAATCTACCTTACTATTATAGTAATGCTGACTCTTATATTATATTAAATAAAAGTATAGATAAGAAATGAAATAAACTAATTGTCTAGATTAGTAATTGTATATTGTTATTTCGACCCTCGAACTTTGTATTCGTATTTGATCATGCGCCGGAGAAATACCGTTATGAGTAAGTGACCGTGTGTAACGGTGTTTAACTGGTACGCACAACTGTAAAATCTCCGAGCGTAGTAGTGACGCCATGTCATGCCAAAATAATAGGCACACTTTTCGAGAAGATCCTATGTATTGTGATAGGTTTCATCCGAGAACTCCGCAGCCCGTGTAGTAAGTAGCAAGGTATGTAACGAGTAGGTATTATTTAGTTTAATTAATCCTAGTCATAGGCAGGTTGGGCAGATTTGGCTTATTATTGTAACTAATTTTCAATTAATCCTCAATAGGGAAATGGTGTTTTTTAGTTTGGGCTCAATACTTATTTTAAATTGTCGGAATAGAGATACTTATTATTTACTCAACGCCGTTTAGGTTCGCTTTTTTTTGTAGTAGCATAAATGTGAGGATCCAATTGAAAAATCATCAGGCGCCATATTTTTGTGAAGCACTAACTGTTATATACTCCGTTCAAATCCAATTTACCCATGGCCAGTTTATGATAAACTTGTTATGATGTTCGCAAGTATCTTTCAATTTTTAACGAAAACCGCTGACTGTTCAAGAGTACCAACTATGATTAAGTGCCAATTAGGTATTGGTAGTGATGGCTAAGTCGGCAAGTATGTTGATGTAACCAAACCTGATCTGTTTCTGCTTTGCTTAGTTGTTGATTCCTGATCTTTAACCCTCAGTTGTTTAAGTTATTCCTGATCATTTATATATTTTTTCTGCTATGACTGTCCTAATCAACCATGTTCATCGTTCAGTTCTCGATTATTAGTTGGTTTTTTATTTTATCATGAGTAAGGATCATCGGTGTAGTGACTTGAATAAGAAGGCAACCAATCTACTTGCACCTTTCAGTAGATAATTCAATACAATCTCATTCCGTATTAGAATAATGAGTTTCGTATGAGGTAGGTAATAAATAGGCTTCAATTTACAAACGCGCTATTTATCGCGGAACAGTTTATGGCTACGATCAATAATATAATAGGTAGGTATAACTTCAGAAGAGCTAGAATCGATACTTTAATAGGTACGCAATCACTGCACATTAATACTTACAAATAATGTATACCTACCCATTCCTCCTTGTACATATGTATAACAAATACTGTAATACTGGTGAGTACATCGACTCAACAAAATGTGGCATAATAACGCAGCCGCGCAGTAGTTGTTTTCGCCAATCGGGTTAAGTTAGTCAATCCGCGTCGCGGATATCAGCAACGCCTTTCAAAACAAATGTGTGCCACTTCTCTTCGATGCGGTATATGCATCGAAGGCTAAGGATTAAAGCCCGGCACCCATCGATATCAAAGCATAGGTAGGTACTTACTAGCTAATATCGATCCGACACAATGACCAATACGCATAATGACTACCTACTAGTAAATTCATATATTGACATACGCGCGCTGATGAGACAATATACGAATGCATCATTTTTGAGAACCAGGAATTGATACGTCAGAAGGGCTTTAGTGCCTCCAGTCCAAATTCTGCATTGCTGCTCTCATAGTTGTATAATTATAATTTCAACTAGAAGCAGCTTAATAATATAGCAATAACAAAGCAAGAATAATATTGCGTTATTAGTATCTAAACAAACTTCACGGTCCTACTAAGTCCTTTTTCATTTCTAATCATTTTAATTTTATTTCCATGATGAACTTCGGGGGACTGCCACTGTAACCTATCTGCGTTAGTTCCTTTCACCTACAGGTAAGTTGTTTGAAATAACATTTTACAATGTTTTGTTTACTGTGTACACTTCTTGAATAAAGCATAAATTATTAAGAAATTCTTTTAATTTCACTACAACCCAATGTACATTTTCGAGCTGGTGTCAAAAAAGATCCTTTTTTTTATCGTGCGCTAAATTCCCACCTCTACCAAAACCGATGGAGGTGATTATGTCGGACTCGAACCGACCAAAACGCACGCCGTCCATGGGTCCTTGATTGCCGGAGGTGAGATTATACAAGACATATCTCTCGCACCCCGGCAGACCCGGGGAAATCTCTGTTGAGATGACCCTCTTCCCCTAATGTGGGGACCATGGTGTCCCCATCTAGCCCCTGGGTATGGGGTGGCATTTGCGCCATCGCCGTGGCCTGCTGCTGCTAGGGTGACCGGCGGCTCCACCCGTCACCCCCAGGCCCGCGCTCATGGGGGACGGAGGTCATTCTGCGACCTCCGACGTCAGAGTCGCCTCCGCTCATCGCGGGCAGTCACCCGCTCCGCCTCCTTTTCGAGCATTAGTTGCTCGCAGAAGGAAGCGGCGGCTGCCCAAGCACTCGCGCAACGTACCATCACCGTGAGCAAGGTGGCGAGCGAGACAACTCCCACCCCTAGGGCTGTCACTAGGACCCGCCTTGGCATCTCCCACGCCGGGCACTCGGTCAGCGTGTGCAGCCCCGAGTCCTCGCTCGCATCACAGTGATGGCACTCGGACGTTGGGGCTGCTTATTATTATGCTGCATAATATGAATTGACAGAATACAAGACTTGGTCCTGCCATTATAATGGACACGCTTCTGCTAGGGTGACCGGCGGCTCCACCCGTCACCCCCAGGCCCGCGCTCATGGGGGACGGAGGTCATTCTGCGACCTCCGACGTCAGAGTCGCCTCCGCTCATCGCGGACAGTCACCCGCTCCGCCTCCTTTTCGAGCATTAGTTGCTCGCAGAAGGAAGCGGCAGCTGCCCAAGCACTCGCGCATCGTACCATCACCGTGAGCAAGGTGGCGAGCGAAACAACTCCCACCCCGGGCAGTCGGTCAGCGTGTGCAGCCCCGAGTCCTCGCTCGCATCACAGTGATGGCACTCGGACGTTGGCTCCTTTTGGATCAGACTCAGGTAATCCCCGAAGCACCCGTGCCCGGTGATCACCTGCGTCAGCCGGTACGAGAGGCTACCGTGTGGCCTCTCTAGCCAGTCCCCCATGATGGGTCTTACCGCCGCTACTACTACAGCGTGCCCTGCGCATGATTGCCCAAATCCTCGTTCCCACTCGGCTACCATGTCCCCGTGGAGCTGGGACTCACAAACGTGTCATCTGCATAACACGTGACGGCGGCAACGTCCTCGAGCTCACCGCGAAGCGCCCAGTCGTATCCGATGTTCCACAGGAGCGGCCCCAAGACCGATCCCTGTGGAACACCACACATCTCTCGCCGACCGGGACCAGTCGCAGTTGGTGGGCACATGACAACTGTGTCAAGTACGCCCCGACTATGCGGCGAAGGTAGAGAGGCATTTCGTGATACACGACTCCCTTATGCAACTCCTGGGCAAGGTGTTAAACGCATTGGCAATGTCCAAGGACACCGCCAACATCACCTCGCCCCGAGCGACCGCATCCTCCGCCAGAGTCCTCACGCGCATGATGGCATCCACGATGGAGCGCTGCCGACGGAAGCCATATTGGCTGTCCGCTAGGTCCGGCCCCACCCCAGAGAGGTGCTCGACGAGGCGCTTTGCAAGTTTGCACACCTCGTCCAGCACTATGGGCCGGTAGCTCAAAAAAGATACTGACTTATTCAGGAATTGTCCAGATTGTCCAGTTCGATAGTAATAACTTCATGAAAGCGGTGACAACTTGGTTTGCCGAAATATGGACGAGGGAGAGTATATTCCACTAGTTAAGCCAGTTAGGTGGTCTGTGGTGCGAGTCTTACCTACTTTAAAGGTTAAAGTCCGGAATGAGGTGATCTGCACTGAAGTTACCGACTTAGTTCGCAAAAAAGCATGACTAATTTGACAGTGAGCTGGTCACTTCTAATCTAACGAATGACTTGGTCGTTGGAGCAAGCGAAACTTGAGTGGTGATAGCAAATCAGTGATGCAGAAAGTGGGACGTCCTTTTAGAATTAACCTCAGAGCCTTGCGCCCAAATTCCTAGCGGCTTGGTAAGTATCGCATCTTCCAGTGACGAAAATGTGACGCACATCTCAACCTAATTTCGAATTTGTGACGCCTTGGTTTTGAAGATATTGGATGTTGAAACAGGGCGATTTTACACCTTGCGCCCAACAGTTTTCTTTGAAATACTCATAAATCACTGCATTTCTATTTCTTTTTAGGTTGTCACATTTCGTCCCAATGTCATCACTAATTCTACATCAAGTATGAATCTTAATAGTTTGAGTAATACATATAATCATTCATATTCCCATATATGATTATATGTATTACTCATCATCTCATAAACTCACGCCTATATCCCCGAAGGGGTAGGCAGAGGTGCTAGCACCCACAATTGGCTAGTTTAAATTTACGTCCCAATGTAATAGGTGGCGTGCCTATTGCCATTACACGGGCACTTATAAACCTGCGATAAATAAACACATAACTTAGAAAAGCATCGAAAAGTCATGGTATGGTGTGTGCCATGGTAAAACCTGGGATCGAACCCGAGACTTCGTTTTAGCAGTCCACTACCCATACCACTAGGCTACCGCGGTACTTTACTTATTATGGATAGTAATGTATTACGTAAGTCATAATATATCCATATATTGGTATAGGTATGTACCTTATACAAAATTTTTAGTCGCTCAAGTTTATCAAGCTGCTCCACAGCAAGATCAAAATAGCTGGCATCAGCATAGTCTAATATTGGGAGTAAAGACTGCAAGATTTTGATAGCCGTTGGCAGAAAATTCGGCCGTTTTCGCAAAGAGCTTAAGGATGCAAACAATTTGCGGATCAATCTTCAGTTGTGTACCCCAGGACAAAGCTCGATCAGTGTCTAAAATTTTATTTCACTATCACTTAAAGGCCCACACATGCCAAAAACGACTTGTGGTAGTTTTGCGTACTTTACACGAGCAATCATTTAGGGGCTACGTACAATAATGGCCTGTCTTCGTAAGATTTATCTGCAGCCCATAGCTGTTACACTCCACTCACATAAGCGCTCCTAGTCGGTGTTTATGATAGAAAAAGTTTCATTGATTTCGTTCAGCGGGACCCGTGATCAATTTGTAAATCATCTGCATGAAGGTGGTAGGATGAAACTAGATGTTTGAATAGGTATGGAATTAATAAATATAGCGAACAGTAAATGAGATAAAACGCCACCTGAGGTACACCAACAGTAATATCACTCCGAGAGCTCGACTTATCTATACGAATGCGTTTTCGACGACCAGACAGGTAACTGCGGAACCAATCAACCACTGTCGGACTACAATAAAACATAAAAATCAAAGTTCTTAATTTAAAGCTACACACGTACCTACACGCAATTGTATACAAATGAACTTTTGCGAATTCACTCATGTTGCATGAGATGTCTAGTTGTCTATGAACATGAACCACATTTACGACCCGAATATTCCGAGTAAGAGGTGCTTTAGTTAGCTAGTAGATTGGTCCTATCTATAGGTACGGCTAGCAACAACGGGCGCTGCCGCCGCCGTGTCGCCAATGTCGCCATACGGTCCGGCACGTTAAGGCCCGGGTGACACAGTACTCCCGGGTCGCACGCAATTATAATGAAGATAAATCTGAAATTTTGGAATGTGCAGGACTCCGAGAAAAAAGCTTTGAATTGAATTTTTGTTGTAGGTACTTGGAGTTTTCACCTCGGAGTTCCTATTCTTGCCAGGAGGATTATAATGTTCCCATACCCCTCCTGATCATATTACCTAAAAATCAAATTAACTACGAAGCAAAATGCCTACATGTCATGTCTTAAAAGCTAAATCCCTATAAATCAAACTACCTAAAAATCAGTATGCCATAACAGTAATTTGCCTCATGATTATGATGCCCATGAAGCAAAAAGTACACTAAGCAGATTGTCTAAAATTAATTATGCCTAAACGTGCCTAAGGAGCAAGGGGTCTACAAAGCAAAATGCCTAAAATAATATCTATTAAAACTCCTTTGACTATATACGTTTACCTACCTATTGTAAAATTACTGGCCACTTGACTCTCAAGTGTCTTATTTAGATAAAATGCAGTGACAGTGTCAACTTAGAAATACTTATAATATCTAATTATTTCCTGGTTTTCCTTTGGATAGTTTTCATGTTCAAAGATCTTTTCAAATGGACGCTTTCGAGATCATTCTTAATCAAAAAGGGGGGCAGTTATTGTTGTGTAAGGGATTTAGGTATACTTTAAATAAAATTAACGCTGACGGAACTAGGCTATGGAGGTGCTGTAATAGAAAATATTGTTATGCGTCGTTGAAAACAAATCAAGAAAATAATACTATTATGCGTGCGACAACTCATGTGTGTTCACCGGATCCGTCGCGGAATAAAGTCTCTTTTTTAATGGAGAAATGCAAAAGGAAAGTTGTTAAAAATTTTGTTCCGGTGCAGCAGATATTTGAAGAAGTCTTTACTGGAAACCTTTCTCAATCTGACGATGAAGATAATCTATTACCTGTTTTTAAAGCAAAGAAAGACACCTTACTTAGATGTAGAAGAAAATTTTTAAAGAGTACAAAAACCGAGTTTAAATATTTAAATGAAGTTGAAGTACCTGATATGATAGCCCAAAATTTTTTAGTTTGTGATAATGGAGATGACAACAACAAAATATTGTTATTCTGCACACCAATTGCTCAAAAGATGATTTGCAATTTAGCTAATAAATCTCAGTTTTTTGGTGATGGCACAGAAAGAAGGGTGCCAGAACCATTCAAACAGTTATTTACCATACACATAGATATGTTCAGTGATGATGAGACAGTAAACATTGTGCCATATATTTATGCCCTTCTTCCCGACAAGTCTACTAATACGTACGAAAGACTTTTCAATCTCATAAAAGAACATTTCAAAATAACAATTAACAAGTATAAATGCGACTTTGAACCTGCACAATATCAAGCTATGAAACTAGTTTTTCCGAACGTGTCTGTAACCGGGTGTTACTATCATTACAGTAAAGCTGTTAAAAAGAATGCAAAAAATATTGGTCTAACCGGGACAGCTGAAGGACGAATTACTACAATTAACGTAGCAAACCTACCTCTTCTACCGAAATCACGCATAATGGAGGGATGGACAGCGATATTGGAAAGTTCTACGGAAAGCGAAGAAATGGCACGCTTCCAACAATATTTTGAAAGGCAATGGAAAAAATTATTGCCTACCATGTTAAGCTGTGCTGGAGAGACACACAGGACTAACAATGGTCTGGAAGGGTGGCATCGACGACTGAACGCTCGTGTCCCACCGAATTCTACTTTAATACAATTTTTAGTTAAATTACAAAAAGAGGCATTGTGGCAAGCGCGTCGCTTAAAAAGTTATTTATTCGACAATAATAACAGGAATAAAGCAGATGTTTTATTTAATAAAAGATATCATGAACAATTAAATAAGTTAAATGAAGGCATCATAATGCCCTTACAACTATTAAGCAAAGTGCGCTGGTTGAAAAAACGTATATTTAATGATAGTCTATAATAAATAAGAACATAATCCTTTGCCTATGTATTCTTAACTTTTTCATATTGATTAGCTGTAAGTTTTCCTTTATACCTAAAATAAAATGATTATTTAGTTCGATTTAATTAGTAAAACAACATAAATTAGAAATAAATAAAATGAAATAAATACACACGTTCTCTTATTAGTAGATGTTACAATAAATATTTAAGTAGGTACCTCCCCAAGTAACCGTTTAGCACATTATGTTGTGATGTGATGAATATAGCTACAGCTGCAAACGGTCGCAGTCACTATTATAATGCCTTTTCATATCACATAGGAAAAATGACCGTATTATAAAGCGGGCAAGAGCACGACTGACAATTTTTTAATTTGTCTATGAAGCAAAATGCCTAAATAGTAGTAATTTTACTTTTTAGTCATTTTATATCATAGTCATTTCAGGTTATAGTCTTCCTACAGATTAGTCTTTTTACTTTAACGTCATTCTGAAAACAAGTATTTTAACAATTTAGGCATTTTGCTTCATAGACAAATTAAAAATTAGTCACTCCTGCTTCGTAGTTAATTTGATTTTTAGGTAATATGATCAGGAGGGTCCCATACACCTAAAACGTAACAACGTGCACGATATTGAAAGTGCACGCCATCAACAGCTAGCCGTCTCTACAGTAGTTATAATCAACGTCACGATTACGTCGGAGGTAGGCCTGCGCGGGCGCGTCGATCGTGGTGCGGAAACGATGCGACCGTTGATTTCACTTTCATTTATCAGTGTGGAAAATCCACTGTTATCCGTCACTGATTCTCACAGTCGTGAAGTTTTTATTTTTATTGTCTATGTTGCGTTTTTGTAACATTTTAGTTGTGTATGGGTACCTAATAGTTCGCAGGATACCTACGGTAAAACGGGGTGGATAGAGATTGAAGGGTGAATAGAAATAAAATGGTCAGCTAAATTATTTAGTTGCTATCTTTCAAGCGAAAATTTGGACTTGTTCATTGTAATAACAGAATCACGAAATATCTGTTATTGGGCTTAGTTAACATTTTGTAAAAGAATTTATTGAAAATATTCCAATGACCATTTTATTTCTATCCACCCCTGGATTCCTATTCACCCCGTTTTACCTCTAATAATACCTCTGATATGTATTCACTTTCGTGGAAAAGCATCTAACGAAGCCGTCAAGTTAAAATAACGACGCGATGTCTTCATTCTTGAAATGTCACCTTTCTTATAGCCTAACTTACAGTACCTACCTACTTACTTATTAAAAATGTTATATCTACCTACCTGGGAAATCATTAGGCTTATGTTTCGTTTGATATTTCCCTCATTTCTCAATAATTCATACTTACATAAATATTCACACGTATCCATGGGCTTGGTAGAGACTACAGTCGCCAACTGCTTCTGTCCTCACTCTGTGAAGGCCTCACACACCACCTACTAAAGGTTGCATCCAAAGCGCGCATTTTGGAGCGAATGTCCGCTCGCCTACTCTGTTGTTGGTTAATTTTAACTTTTATGGGATGGACTCGGACCTTTATTCCTGAAAGCCAGTGTTACAGCCTCGTCTATAAATTAGTAGTTGGATCGGCTCCTGTCGAGATTCGTTTGGGCCTTTCATTTTCATTTCAGAACTACACCTTGTATTTCGCCATTCGATAGTGTCGCTTATAAGGAAATAATTCTGGATAGTACCTACCTACCTAATGACTAATGACATTATGGTATACTAATAGAAAGCTCCCATTTTAGACGAAATAATACAAACTTATATCGTAGGTACCTACTTTCCAATAGGGTACTTCATTAGAACACTTTGTGTATGTTGCTATTGAGAAGATCGTTCTAACAGAAAAATCATTAAGTAACTATGTAAAACTGCACAAACCTAGGATCAGACGAATAGCATCTGATTTTACAACCGCTGCGCCAAATACCAAAACTGAGATACTTGATCACGACCACGATTTATTTTTATTTTTTGATATCTTGGTACTCTCTATGTTGCTGTAGTATATATTCATCCAGCCTACCTATTTATGTAGGTGACAGACTGATAATAATAATAATAATGTGCAACAAGATGCTTACTTTTTTTAAGGGCCTCCGAGTTTTATAAAAATCTAACATAATTATTAGGTCCAGTCCTACATAGAATTAAACTATAAAATGCACATGCGAAGTAGTATGAATACATCGTGTCGAGGGCGCTAGTGGGGGCTGGATCTCAGCTATAGGTTTTTGGTGCGGAGAGAAAGTGCGCTTGGTGGTGGCCGAAGACCCCAGCTCAGCGCACTCGGTGGAATCCGCGCGGCCGCGGCCGACACTCGGCCGGCGTTTCATGGGCGGTCTGTTTGCGAAATAATGCCTTTGAATCGCTGACGCCAAATTTGCCAGTGAACGCGCTGAGCGCGGAGATGCCGCGCAAATAAATAGCGGCGCGGACCAATGATAACGCCACGCTTTCGAACTGATACTCAAAATGTGCCAATGGAGTATTGTGATCCTAATACACGTGATTCTTGTATTGAATTCGTCCGCCAGAGAGATAAGTTCACCGGATGCCGCTGTCCTCGACAATCATGTAAGTACAAGGCTAATAATAAAGCTGTTTAATGGTATCGTTATCCGGTAATCGGTGCTATCGGTCACAGTTGCATGTGCGCCAGTGCATTGACATTGTAAGTGCACTTTTACTTTCAAGAACCGCAGTGGTCTTGCTTTATTGCATTTCTTGATTCATATGCCTAGTTAGATTAGCAATATTTTCTTGATAGACCAATTTCCAAAAAGGTGGAACAATTAAAAAAATTAGGTTGAAACCTTGTTGAAACTGGTTGAATTGAAACTATATTTTTTTGATGTTTTTTAGGACGTTTTAGTTGTTAGTCGAATGTTATTTAGTTAAATTTATTATGGGATTATGGGTATGTACTAAGCTGTGAATGGTAGACACGGATCTTAGACCCAAGTCGCGAGGGTAAGGCTTTGGCGCGCGCGGATTTTTACGGGAGATTAGAGCTCGTCCACCACCGTTTGCACCCCGCTATCTTCAAAAGATAACCCAGCGCGTAGATATTGCGCGTATAATGCGCGGATGGAGCGCATTTTGAACACAATTTTGGTACGCAAATCTTGCTTATGAGTACCTATACATAGCTTTGAGAAAAAATTACAAAATTATAAGTAAGTAAATACAATTTTACTTAAGTTTTATAACCTGGTACCTAACTAATTTTAACGAAGTTAGTGTTGTTCTAGTTCACTATTTATTTAGAAATAGATATGTCGGTAAAAGTTGCTAAGTAGGTAGATGACTACCTACCTACTTAGCAACTTATGATCTAAAATGTTGTTATAAAACTTAGGTCATGTTGTTTTGTATTACCTAATATCTAGATGTTGCTTATTGAACTAGCTATTGCTTGCGACTACATCCGTATTCGGAATAGATCAAGGTGATTATTCGTCTTCTGTCTGGACCCCAACGCGTTATTACACACTGTAGGTACACACTCATCATTAGCTTATTGCCACATAGGGTTAAGTATAATTGACATATTCAATATTCTACGACATACATAGGTACATACTTGGGTACTGTACAAATTGTAGGGTTATGCAAATATTGGGGGTAGGTACGTAGGTACTAAAGTAGGTACGTGCCCCTCATGTAAAGTGAGGATTTTTCTCATCTACCTACCCGGTGGGATATGGTTAGATAGTATTAGTTTCAGATAGGTAGGTATAGATTTTTCATTAAGGGACCCAGATAGACAAAATACAAAATATATTGGTCTATTTTGTTTCCGTGGGGACCACGGGATCACGTAGTCGAACTAATTTTTTTTACACCACTTAGGTGATGGAAAGTGGTTACCGTGACCTATGGACATTTGCTACACCGGAGGCGTTACATTCGTGCTGCCAACCATATAGAGAAGAGGGTGGAAGGGCAAGGGGGGGGGGGGAGGGGGGAATGTTAAGAGAGTCCCTGTGCTGTCAGTGCAGAAGAAAAAAGGGTTTCTCAGTCATCCCACTGACAACATAAAACCTCACCAGTGAGCTCTGGTTAACCTACTCGCTTCCGGAAACACAACACAAGGTTATTATTGACCGCGGTATTCTGTAGGGTACTTCCCCAGTCGGAATGCTCAATTAGGACGGGAAATACCGTCATCTCCTACCACCGTTAAATATAAATAAACCTACACATCAATTTTATTTTATTAGTATACCTACTATTTCTAACGTGAGATGAGTGAGATGAGGCTATGGGTTCGATCCCCACACAGGACAAAAATTTGTGTGATCCACAAATAGTTGTCCTGAGTCTGGGTGTACTTTGTGTCCGTTAGTTGTATGTTTGTAAAGTCCCCCGCGATACAGGGCTTGTTCCCTAGTGCGGAGTTGTTTTTTTTAAAGAAAAGAAAGATTTTTTTCTAACGTGTTTTTTCTGTATTTCATGAATGAAACCCATGTCTTTTTTGGCTTTTATGAGTTCACATAGCATAGCCCTAATTAGGTATAGAACTACATTTCAGCGTGATCAAATTCATAACAAAAAAAAATCCCGCTGGCTGGAGGTTTGGTTTCAACCATCATTTATTCTGAAAATCATACGGAACAAATTCTTGTTCTATTACCATTCGATAGCCCAAATATACCGGCATATTACCTATAGGAACTTAGGCCTACAGGGCAACTGTTAACGTTGAATATAGTTAGGTATGTTATTGGGTTACTTATTACTTATAAATCTTCTTTATTATTATTAAAATTATGAATAATACGGAAGTGGTCTACTTTCGCCGATTACGTGCGAGTGGTATTTATTACATAAATTGCTTTTTGCTCGCTAGGATTTCCGTTCGTCTTATACCTACTTAGTTGAAGAAATGCACGAATAGCCACTCAACAGCTTATTGCAATCATACGTCATTAGGTAACCTTTATACATAAGTGGGTATTATATAGTAAACTAGCTGTTGCCCGCGGCTCCGCCCGCGTGGACTTCTGATCCGTTCCCGCTGCTCCATTCCGAGCATTTAGGGGTATGAAAAATTGATGTTGACCGATTCTCATACCTACTCAATATGCTCACAAAGTTTCATGAGAATCGGTCAAGCCGTTTCGGAGGAGTATGGCAACGAAAACTGTGACACGAGAATTTTATATATTAGAGATTTAGATCCCTTTTAGTAGAGGAGGCGCATACTGGTTCTGGTCAAAAGCTTAGCGAAGATAATAGATATTGTAAGTTTTGTGGGGAAGACAGTGACTTCTCAGTTACAAAATATTTAGGTAGACACCTATTCCAAATTACCGACCGAACTTGATTGGCCTTAATGTCAATTAAATTTCAATATTAAACTTGTATTCTGAAGATTACAAAAGTTACAGGTTCCTACACGTATTTACTAATTGACTTGTTAATTATTATACATCAATTATATTATTAATTGATCATTATACATCAATGCACGTTAAGTAGGTACCTAGTTACTCGACCGTTGCGGACACTTATTACAATTTAAAATTGATAGATTTGTGATATGTCTGTGAAAAAGTCACAAACATATTATTCACTTATAATTATGTAGGGTCAGAGCTCATAAGTGCATTAGCACATCAAGGCTCAAAATGGTTTAGCGTGCGGCCGGCGCGCTTATATGTGTGTGTAATGTTACTATGCAATACGAGGCGACGCTGGCTTGTCTTAAAAGAAAAAGGTCACAAGTAGCGTTAGAATGTTGACGCTATAGTTGCGTAGAATTGCTACTGCACTTTTGAGTTCTACTGTACCTACCTAACCAAATGAAGTACCTAAGCATATCTAATTTACCTATGGCTACTTAAGTATGAGGGCCGCGGGTCTACCGAGGTGCGAGGGATATGTTCGCTACTATCTCGCCTCAGGCAACTAAAGACCCAAAGACGCCGTGCCTCTCTAACCTCTCTTATCTGCTCCAGTGAGGTTGGTATCCGTGGGGATTACGTGCACAGGAAAAAAAGACATGAATTTGTGGATCCAAAATGTGCTCAAAAGGCGCTCTATACGCGCAAATAGCGCTTTTGACATGTATTTTGAGTTATGAGGATGGCACGGGGTGCAATGGTGATGGACGAGCTCAAATCTAGCATTTACAGATTATATGAAAACCGCACGAGCAAGGTCTTCGTTTTTCTTACGACTTACGTACAAGATCTGTCCCGATAGGTCCACAAAATTAAAAGTCAACTAATAATTAGGTACGGAATGCGGTGCAGCGTTTCTCACATAAGCTAAGTATTCGTGCTCAGATTAGTTATGTTGTGTACTTGTAGTCTTTAATAATGCAAGTAGACCATAAGAATAATCAGGCAAAGTAGAGTTGACGACCTCTGTGGCGTGGCAGTAGTGAACGCGACTGCTACGCAGGAGGTGCGGGTTCGATTCCCGCTCAGTGCAAATATTTGTGTGTACGAAATATGAATATATGCATTGGTCTGGGTGTTTCTATGTATAATATGTATGTATTTACAAAAAAAATGTATTAATGTATGTTTATCCGCATTCTAGAAACCGTAACACAAGCTAGTTAAGCTATGTTAACCATGGGTCTAGGTGACGTTGTGTAGATTGTCCTAGAATATTTTTTTTTTTTGTAAAAAAAGTACCCAAAAGTTATTGAATACGAAACAAATGATCTTTACATTGAAATAGGCCATTTATTTAATTAATGGAGATGCAAGTCGAGATGTCGAGTCAAGATGGTTAGTAAATAATTGATGTATAATAAGTCAATAAAAATTCGCGTTTGTTAGGTATAACTTTTACAACCTTCTGAATACAAGTTTAATACCTATTAGTATTTAATTTTGAGTAAGCTAATTTAAGGGATTCCATTCAACCTATTACAGTTAATATTAAATATTGATTTAGGATCGTTTTAGTGCATACATTCCCCACTTTATATCTGCTAAGTCATTGTCTTCTACACAAAACTTACAATAACTATTATCTTCTTAGTTGTATCTACTTCTAATCCTGGCGAAGTGGTTATGGTCATGGTCAATATCTATTATAGTGTACATAGGTACCTACTATAAAATATATTAACCGTATCATCTAGGTAGTTAGGTACCTACCTACAAAATAGGCCTCTCATAGCATTAGTACCTACTGCTTCGAATTGTAGAGCTAAGTAACTAATTTCAGTGCGAATGTTAGAGTTATGTTGTAAATGTTATGTAGTAGACAAAGTAACACGAGCTTTCTAGAGAATAGACAATAAGTTTGTCTTTATTTTCTATATTTAAGATCAGCTTGTTTCGATTCCAAATTTATTGACTACCGTAACTTTCATAATGATAAACGGCTACGGATAACAAAAACGAGTGCACAGCTACAATTACTTCGTGAAAGGCACCGTAATCATACTTTGGAAAGTAGTTTACTTGTTGACCTTACCAAATCACGGGTATAACGCACAATAAAAGCGAATAAGTGAAAATGGAGGCGATCAACCGAGACCGATTACTATGGTGACGCATTTACATTGCCTCTTCACTTTTTCGGCTGCTTTTTAAAATTCTTGTGCTCTTTGAATTAAAAAGTTAACGATTCCAAGAATTCGCGGGTTTAGTTGTCCGAATAATGAATCAAAAAACGTAAATTGGCTTTTACACGAATTGCGTGAAATTGTTACTGGTACTGTTTTTTTTATTTCTTTTGTTTGCATGCCGAAATTACTCGTAGTTGCGTAAAAAACTTAATATTAAACTAATATTTCAGCCATCAATTTAATTTGGTTATGTTACTGTGGAAAATAGGATCATATTAAATTGTTTTTTACGCAGTCTGAATCTCATCAATCAACCAATACTAACAGATCCGTAGGTTGGGTTCCCTATCCGTAGGTAGGTACAAACCCGGCCGCGTGCGGTTTGTTTTGGTATAGTCTATGATTAGTAATTTCATTTTGTGCTCCTCACTCCCCGTGCTATACTCAAAAGACAGTTCAAGAACGCATACCACGCATACTGCGCGTACAGAGCGTATTTTGAGCACATTTTGGGTCAACAACTTGAGCTTATATCTGTACAGCTCAAACTGAGAGCCAGACACCACTGCATCACCTCTCTTCTGCTTCTACTTTCGTGTTCCATATTTTCATACCTATTAGCTGCTTTCGACAGTTGGTCACATGTAAGTCAATCTGGAATTGGAACCCCTACCATATGATGCACAGTTTACATTCATAAATTTATAATTAAATTGTTCATCCTCGTCAGTGAATTAAAATATCTTTATACTTAGTTGATGTTACTGTCTGTTACGTTTCTCGTCACCTTGCTGATTTACGCTGTCTCACTTCCACGGTCCCTCGACCCTCAAGACCTTGAACTTCGGGCCGACAATCAATCAATTAGCATTTAATCGCAGTCATGGTCGTTGCGACATTCTATTCTACTCATTAACCAGGTCATGGTACTTTCAGGCGCAAATGTGGAATACGATTTCAAGATTTTATTTTGTTTCAATACAAACCTTGACTTAATTCAGTTGTAGGACAAATCGATGACTTGAATTCTAATTAAATGGCATATACCTAGTGATCAATGACTCAACTTAAATAAAACTCAAGGTCATACTGCAAGCTATGGAAAGGGATATGCTCGGAATTTCTCTACGAGATCGAATCAGAAATGAGGAAATCCGTACACAAATGAAAGTTATCGACATAACCCACTGGGTTTGCAAGCTGTAGTGACAGGGGGCGGGGCACATTGCAAGAAGAACAGATGGCCGTTAGTGCCGAAAGATTTACGAATGGATACCATGTATTGGTAGACGATGCAGAGGACGGCCCCCCTCGAGATGGAGGAACGACAGAGTCAAAGTCACGGAAACCCGTTGGATGCAGACTGCCTTCTTGGATTGGAGTTCGTTGGGGAGGTCTATGTGAAATGATTATGAAACGAAATAAAGTATAGAGGTGCCTGTATGGGACCCACTAGAAATCATATAGGTTAAAGTTTATCTAATATAGGTAGTGTGGGCAGCATCTTTTTGACTCTGCAATGGATCGACTTGTATCGCCCTAAATTATGTGCCTGACAAAACTTGCTGTAACAATTTTCTTCATTTGCAGCCAAATTCTTTTGTTTACACAAAGTCCCGTCTAGAAATTGACGTTATCCAAATGTAAATAGAATTAAAGCGTTATTATTATTTATGGGTATTATTAGCATTGAAAATACAAAAAACATATTTGGTTTCTTAATCACAAGTAACTTTATGCTATGCATAATGCATAGGTGGACTGATAACCTATAAGCGTAAGTCCACATGACAAGTCTCCAACCTTAGCCTCATAAACAGTTCTTACGTCACTGTCGTTGCGTCATAATATTATGTTGTTATCTAACAGTGTGGACATGTATGTGTTTCGTCATAGTTGCATGAGTGGGTCGCACGAGGGAAAGTACGTAATGAATGATAATTGTGTTTCTGAGACTGTTCAATGACATTCGACTTCAGACTTCCCATTTAGTTGTTGACACACATTGCCTACAAATATTTTGTTAATTAGCTAATTGCACCAAGTACATAGGGACAAACAAGGTAATTATGTAGCCACAATTAGGTTCATTCACAAGGTCAAAAATGGTTAAATTAACCAGTTAATTAGTTGACTTGATCATTTAAAAAGTATACCTATCATTATATGCCGATGTGGCTGAAAAACAACTACATAGCTAAATCAGAAAGTATGGGGTGAGTCAGTTCATAGGAAGAGGAAAACCATAGACATTCTACCTAATTTTTAACCATTACCCGTCTCTTTTCTCATTCATCCCTCCCCTCTATGGTCGGCAGTACGAGTATGACGCCGCCCGTGGTGTTTTCGAAATTCAAATTCAAATCATTTATTGCCTACGAAGTGTTTTAGTACTTAAGACTTAGCGCTTTTCGAGGAAATTGCTATATTGAGGTATTAGGCGCATATTTTATTAATTTAAGTACTTAGTTATTCTTCTAAATATTTCAGACCAATGTTGCAAACGTCTATAGGCCACGGTAACCACTCTTCATCAGTGCCTGTCTGCTATCTAAGTGGTAAAAATAAATAATTCAGAATTCTATGTGTTCACACAAGAGGTCACAGTCTTGGAATTTTAGCAACTTGCAATTGGAACCATTACCTAAGTGTTGGAATTGTTGTTGTCTTGTTTGGCACATGTTTCCTTCTTCCTACAATCCCGGGTCCTTTAAGCGGGGCGTGAAAAAGCATCTGATGAGGCCGTCAAGCTGAGCGCCACCATTGTAGCACTGTACCTACGTGTTTGCAATGGTGACCCTCTTTCATAAAACTTTTCCTTCAGCTAACCATCAGGTGAGGTGAAGTCAAATTGACGTGCCATAATAAAAAGTCGGTATTCAAATTGTAAACGGTTATTGTGCGCTCCGAAAACATGCGCTTGCAACACTACATGAGTCAGTCGCGTGTCGCCACACGCAGAAAGGAAATGAAAGAGGAACAGGAGAAAGGGAAAGTCTACATTTAACAGGATATTGCTAAAGCCTGTACCAATTAAAGAGATTAGTGCTTCCGTACCTTTTAGAAAGGTTAGGTAATGTTACTGTAATCCAATACCTAGATAAACTTGTTAACTGGGTTTAAATTCATCAGGATCCTCTTGAGTCTTGACATTATGAATCAAAATCACCGTGACAAACTGTTTGTATCAAAATATTTTCTCAATGTATTTTCTTGCTTCCAAATTGTCATCGTTATAGCAATTGCGTTCAAATATTTTTGAAGTACACTTTAGGAACCCGTAGTCAATTTATTGTTCTTGATAGGTTAGGAAAGCCCCCCAAAGGGAAAACTGCGTCAGAACTTCGTCTCTTAGTCAACAGGTGAACTGGCCTGGAGGTGAGGTTATCTAAACACAGCTTAAGTAAGACAGCCTCTGTGGCGTGGCGGTAGTGAACGAAACTGCAACTGTAGGCGCGGGTCGATTAGATCCCCACTCAGTGCAAATATTTGTATGCATGAATATAAATAGCCACTTGCGTTGGTCTGGTCCTGCCTCGGAGAACACGTTAAGAGAGCACGTTAACAGTTCCTGGTTGCTATACGAACATCTATGGCAGTCGTTAAGGGTAGTTGGAGCCCTCAAAAGTCCGACTGACCTAACTACAAAACTTCGATGTCGCCATTTTGGTTGTGGAGAGCTAGAGTAGAAGAGACAGAGAATGATGATGATTATAGATTTTAGTCCAGGAAATTTTGGTGCCCACTGTACTCTCAAGAGTTGCTCAAAACATTCAAGTAATTGGAAAAGTTAAGGATGCCCGATACTTAAAAAACGATAAGTTTGGTAAAATGAGACCATTAGACATTAACCGACAGCATGTTTGCAAATGATAATGGTTTTTTAACGCATTACAAATTACCCGTCAAAAGATGAGATGGGAAAGTGAAGTTCAGATGAACTAAAACGGAACAAAAAAGGATAATAACACACCGGAACACTGCTCTTAAGATTGTGAAAGCAACATTGACATTAGTTGCCAATTAACAACGTGATTGTGTAACCATGGCGTGCAAGCGCCGCGAAAGTAAGCTGTGTTGCTATCATCAAAATGGTAAACAAAACTTATATAATTTCCGATGGAATCATCGGTTTTGTATATAATTTTATGATGCAATAAAACATAAAAGCTAGCGTGTCAATTACAATGCGGTATTTAAGTCATTTAGCACGATTACCCACTTCAAACCGAAGCATGCGAGTCGTTTGATATTTCAAATCTGATACTTACATAGCTATAACGTTTAAAATATTATATCATAGCGATAGTCCCGGTTGTTTACATTGCTGGTTGTACTTCGGAGTTCGTAGCCCGGGTCTGTTCTCTTATCCTTTCGATTGATTTGGCTTTGGAAGAGGAAGTAGGTGGGCTACGTAGTCATTGCTGTGCGATTTTACGCAACGAAGGATAAATTCGACAAGATGAAATTTTTTGTAAGAAGTTAAAGTTTTAAATTGACTAATTTTAATATTGACTTTATTAGAATTCATTGACATACATCTAAAAATTTTCGTTAATATTCAAGCTGGTTCTATTCAAAGTATGAAATGTTATAAGTAAATACTTTTTATCTTTGTCAAAATAATCTCTATTTTTGACGGTTAAAACTTTGTTGTGTTTTCGTTTTATAGTAGGTATGTATAATTTGAGCTAATTTGGCATTAAAGGTAGTAAATAAAATAATGGTTTACTACTAATGCAACACATTTTTTTAACAGCTGTATGTGTGAGTTTGGCGACATTGGTTCCGCAACTGAATCTGTCATGTCACATTTGTACCAAGTTAGTTTATTCTGTTCTATGGATTTGGTTTATTTTGATTCCATGAGAGGGTCCACTATTAGAACTATCAACCGTATAAAGAACGCCTGTTCGTCAATTAAAATAAGTACTACTGTCATTTTTTTCAAACGAATGAATGTCTTTATTAAAGTTAGCCTATCGAGTCGGCGGTCTCATGCGCAGTAGTACTTACCAATTTTCTCTGAGAGTCACCAAAACATAAAATGTGATTTGTCATATTTTCCAGGTCTCTTCAGGCAACAGATCTCAGAGGTTCCTGTTTGATGCTATCTTCGGTCTCGAGGTGCCGATTTTAGAAGATCAGAGCGTCGAAGACGATGACGAGGATACTGTGGTTAAGCAGTGCTCGTGTGGTAAGTAGATAGTATAAAAAGTTGGAAAATGTAGATTCTGAGTTTATATTCAATATTTAGAATTGGGACGCATTATTACCTTGAAAGGTTTTTTATCCTCTTAATAGATCTCCGGCTGTATTCAACTAAGTGCTGTCAAGTCAAAATTTTAAGATCGAATATGATCTTAGGGAATTTAAAATCTATTCTGTAGTTTTTGTGTCCATCGTAAACTAACAAACAAGAATACCAAAAAGTTTGTTTTGTGTTCAGGGTCGCTATTGTATCGTAACCCGAGTATTTTTCAAGTCATCCCCAATGTACGAGGTATAAGTAGTATATATAGTATAGGAACGACTACTTCACAATTGGGGCTGTTAACTACATCTTATTCTCGAAGAATTATCAGTATGTTATAATTAATATACTGAAGTGATAAAGTGAAATTTTCTTATAATAAATAGTTTTCAAGATTTTGAAAATTCAATTTCTCGAGCCGCCTGAAATCGCTCTGCTGCTAGTCTCTGTTGCGTTTACATAATGTATGGTTTAATAGTCATTTGTAATTAATATTTTATTAAGTATACTAGTTTTAGTAGACAATATTTTATTTTACAATACATATTTGTACAGCGAAACCTTAGTGCAGTATTGGGTAGAATCAGATAACTCGTCGTCGTTCCTATTTTATGACTTATGAAAAGGATTTTCTTGTAAACAATAAAATGGGAAAACGTCGTATTTACCTAATATTAATATCAAGGGGGTACTTCAGGTAATCCATGTTAGGAAGAGGATAATTCTACCATATAGATGCACTACATCACTACTTGCATATAGGTACAAATGATATATTTTAGTGGTTACATATTAAAATTTCGAAATTCATAATACCGATGTTCATATGAGCTAATGGATGAAAAAAAGAAGGAAGAAAATTTTATAAAAAAAATAACCACGAAAGTTAATGCTAATGCTTCCGCTCCCGCCCTAGACTTCTAACCTAATCTACGCAAGTCAAATTGCACGGCATGGACACTGCGCGTGTCGATATGGACACAATCTTTGATTTTCCAGATTTCTTACATTTGAAATTTCGTATTTTGGGTTTTGACCATTTTCATTCATCACATCACGGAACTACTTAAGTACCTACGTGTATAAACATGCAAAAAAACTTTTTTTTAATTTTCATTTAGTTGGTAACAAAAATTTGTTAATAGTAAAATTAAAAAAACATCACTGGTATTTTTGTAAAATTGTCTCGTGTTGAGTTAAAGGTTAGTTAGTGTTAGCACTATCCACCTGTAAATCTAATGTTCCTTCACATTCACTTTTTAGAGTGCGGCAGGGCAAACCCACTCCCTAGAAAAATGGGTAAGTTATCAGTGTAGTGTAGCATCCTGTATGTAGACTTGTGTATACTCTTCCTAATACTTGGTCATTTGTAGTAGATTTGTTACTAACAAATGTTATATAAACGTAATTATGTTTGTTGTTTCTTTAGTTAGTGGTAAACATTATTATTTTTAGAGTATTTTTGTAGAAACACCGTGTATTTTAGTTATAGTTAACATTTTAATATTGTTAGAGGTTTGTGTAGAACACCATGTTAACAATATACCTATTCTGATTCCAATGTTAAGTTGGTATTTATGAATATTTTTATATGGTTTTTTTTATTTTTTGAAGTAACAGTGTATATTATGTGCTTCTTATTTTATTTCTTACTATTTATGTAATTTTATTAGGTAGCTAATATCACACTTTAGTTAGTCGTTATAATTCATTGATAACTTCTTTTTTACTGCTTGGCTTTGGGCATATTGTATGTATGAACATTTATTGTGATATATTCAAAATCTTAAAACAAAGCCAACATTTGATAATAACAGAATATGTGTTGATTAAAAAAAAGGTATCATGTAATAATTATTAGTTTAAAAAAATACATAAGTACTACATACCTAGTTCAAAACTATGCATATAAAATTTGAATTTAGAATTTGTAAAAAAAACATTAACTCAACTACTATCAGATAAAACCGTGTGTATTGTTTACACAAACAGCTGATCGTTAGAAAAACACTCTGTGCGTTGAACCTTGTTCACAGTGAAAGTGTAATGGGCTCGATCTTGAACGGATCAGCAAACCGCTATTAACTTCAACTCGTTCCAAGTGCCTCACTATTTCCCTTTCCTGTTCGAGTACAGGCAAACGTAAAATACTTTACCATATTTCATTTGGAAGAGCCTACATTTTTTATTTATAGAAGAAAAATTTAGCCTGTTTTTGGACAAATTATAGTAATCAGCTAGTTACTTACTCTTTCTATCATAAAATTAAGATGTCATTAGAAGATAATGGTTGTCTGTCAAATTCAGATAGTACCTACCTACACTTATCTATTAACGTCTGTAATAACAATTATATTAATTTTATTGTTTAATACTTACTTTTGTACTAAGTTATTCTTATTACCTATGTATTAACAACAAAAATGTGCACTCTGTAGCAAATTGTATGTTCACTAGTGTTCCATTACTTAACATTTTTTTAAATTATTTTCTACTGTAGCATTTAGTATGTACCTACTAATATAATTTATTTAATTATAGTATTTAGATAAAATTATTTACTTTCACCAATCTCAATAATATGAACATAATTTTCTTTTATTTATATAAATATCTTTACTTTTTCAATATAAATTTTTCGATATCTCTTTAAAAACGGAGATATCAAGGAACTTTCATCAAAAACCATTTATCATTATTAATAACCCAATTTAATAAAGAAACTTCATCGCAATAATTTGGTGATATTATTAAAAAAATCTAGGCATCTACAAAAAATGTGTCCTACATACTCGATCAACATCAAATTATTTTTCGATTAACATTGTAAAATCACTTTCTACTCGACTATACTTTTTATAGGTATTACTCCGACTGCTCGTTAGCAACAGATCACGATAGTACAGTCGAGTACAACAGGAAATTTTCAAGTACGGCAATTGCGGTTCAACAAACTACGTTTACTTTCTAGAGTGCGGTGGGTCGAACCAGGAGAACCGCATAGTTGGTGGGATACCCGCGGGCGCCAACCGATACCCGTGGATGGCAAGACTCGTGTACGATGGACAGTTCCATTGCGGCGCTTCCCTCCTCACCAAAGAGTATGTTCTCACAGCCGCACATTGTGTCAGAAAGTGAGTTTATAATATAATTTCTTCTTTAAACTTTAACGTGACAAATTATTGCTACGGTTACTTTTAGTTCTAGCATCAGGATGTATGGAACACAAACTAACTTCCCTTGCGAAGATTTTCCTTTCAAAGTGAGTTTCCTCTGAGTGACCACAGACGACATAATATCAGCTAACCTCTCTGCCGAAGGTTTTCCTGTCAGAGCTGAGTGGTTAGGCGACAGTCACAATACTCAAAATAAAGCGACTACCTTACCTACACTGCTCTTTCAAAGATAAATTAATCTTCAGGAACATGAAATGGAAAGCGGTCTCCGGTTTTGAAGATGAATGTCGGAAGCAAACGGGATAATAATTACCACGATGATGATGATTATGATTGTGTTTAGGTACTGCCATCGCGAGAAGTATCATTCGAGTGTTGCCGGAAATAACTATTTAACGAAGATAATGTAGGCACAATACGTTACCTTTTCTACGTAGGTTTTTAAGTGCCTATAAAATGGCTTAGATGTCAGAATATAATTTTATTTCTAAAATTTTTACACTTTGGTCGGAACTCAGGAAGAGCTACTGTTCTTTAGTTTTCTCGGGCTTTGTATACTGTGCCTCGGGACATCCCATAGTTTTAGCTAGTTGAAGTCCATAGGCGAATCCAAACAGTCGTCTAAATCTGAACCAAGTGCCCATAACCGCGATTGGTAGGAAAAAATTGTACGTTACCATATTTTAGGTGTTATATAAACAAAAGCGAAATCTCCCTCAATTTCCAAAATTAAAAACTATACCTAACGGTATCTCCTGTGCTAATTGAGCAGTCCGACTGGGGAATTGCTTCAGCCCTACAGAGTACCGCGGCTAATATAAGTTTGTGTTATATTTCCGGCGGTGAGTAGGTAACCAGAGCTCTCTGGAGAGGTATTGTGTTGTCAGTGGAGGACCGAGAAACCCTGCTTTGTCTTCTGCACTGACAGCTTATAAACTCTTTTAACCTTCATCCTACTCTCTCTTCACCCTCCCGTCTACGCCCGTAACGCCCCTGGTGTTGCAAACGTCAATAGGCCACGGTAACCGCTTCCCATCAGTTAGGCCGTGTGCTTGTGTGCCACCTATATGGTATTAAAATAAATATGCAAAGTTCCGAAGATGATAAAGAAAAACAGAATACCCCAATTTATTGGAAGTATACTTGTTAACTAGATTTGCATTCATTTCAAATACATTTACGCAAAAACGAACTTGTTGCCTAATGGTTGTAGCCAACATTTATACTTACAAAGAAATAAGTAAATACATGATACATGACTTCGAAAATTCTACAAGGAAAAGTGTACTTATGTTTGCATAAGCGCATTCACCGACGACACGCAAACTTACATTGTAATAATTCATATTCGACTATTAACCATTTAAATTTTTAACATTTACTACTTTCCGGTTTAACTCTTTGTGAATTTGCGCTGAACGTAACATAACGTGACGCGTTTCACTACATAGTATAAAATAAAGTCGCGTTCTCTGTTCCTATTTTTCTTGTCCCTTTGTATGCTTAAATCTTTAGAACTACGCAACGGATTTTGATGCGGTTTGTTTCAATAGATAGAATGGTTAAAGAGGAAGGTTTATATGTATATAACATCATGCTACGACTAACAGGTGCGGAGCAGGAATGAAAAATGTTGCAAAAACGGGGTGACGCAGACGAAGTCGCGCGGGTCAGCTAGTAATGTATAAGTATAATGATGTAGGTATATTTGTTAATATGCAACACGTAGTTAATTGTTTGTATCTTAACAATGTGTCTTGTTTTCATGTCTAAGATTCTCCCAAATGTTTCGTAACATTTCTAAGTAACAATTAGCAATTCTGCGATATAAAATTGCGCACCATTTTATTTCTTGGTCTCTCTTAATTACAGGCTTAAGCGTTCAAAGATCCGTGTGATTCTGGGCGACCACGACCAGACCATTACTACCGAGAGTGCTGCCATCATGCGCGCTGTAACCTCCATCGTACGTCATCGCAGCTTCGATCCTGACTCATATAATAACGACATAGCATTGCTCAAACTCCGTAAACCCGTCAACTTCTCCAGGATCATCAAGCCTGTCTGTCTACCAACCTCCAGTAAGTATCAAGCAATATTATGATTTTAGATTGACATGGTCATTTATATATTCGCTATTCAATTGGCGAGATATTTACCATGTTTGTTGGTTTTTTGAAGTAATCAATATTTCGGCGCTGGAATGTAGTACACTGTGATCATGGGGCTTGTAATAACGCCGAAATGTCAGTTAGTTCAAAAACCAACAAACATGGTAAATATCCCGTCAAATTAAATTGAGAATATCTTAGGTAATAATTACTCTTACCACATGTTATTGTGTAGGTATTCGCCAATGTTATTCTAGTGCTTATTCACTTATTCAATAGTGAATAACACCACTTTACGTAAGACTTTTGTAAGGTATAGATAGGTAATGGAAAGGCTGTTGGAGGGCTTAGTGCTTTTACTGCTTATGCCTATAGTAGGAATATTAGTTTACCTTCCTACTTCCGTTATATTATTACATGCATATTTATGTATATTTAAGCTCATATGTACCTTTTCGTTGCATTCTATAAGTAATTTTATGTGAGAGCAAGAAAATCTATATAAGAAATCTAATTTTAAAATGTGAAAACTGATAAATGGTTTTCAGTTATAATTTAAGGTCTTCCTAAAAAAACCAATATCCCCTCAAATATACATTCTAGAAAAATGTTAGTGATAATGGGTCATACCTTTTCTTCGGATAGTTTTGCATTTTCTAGCTGATCTTTACCTGAGGTGGGGATATTTCATTTCTCGAAAAGTACATACATTGTCCACTTAAAAAGAGATTGAATTTATTATAATCTAACGTTCTAATTCAAAATACCTACATATATTATTAGCATGCTATATCTTTCTGAGTACATTGCATAGAGAACTGGCGTGGACCGGATGGGTTCAAATACCCTGGATTCTGTTCAGCAATTCAAGTCTAGCTCAGAACTCCGCTTAACTTAACAGTGTTGAAAAGTGTTATTAGGATAATACCTAAATAAAGTTCCTATTATATATTTACAGCTGCAGATCCCTCGGGCAAAGAAGGTATTGTGGTGGGCTGGGGACGTACAACTGAGGGAGGGCAACTGCCTGCAGTGGTGCAGGAAGTACGTGTGCCGATTCTTTCTCTCAACCAGTGCCGAGGAATGAAGTATAGAGCTTCACGAATAACTAGTAATATGGTAAGAGACTTCTTGATACTTTACACTCGTGTACTTGATTTTCCTCCAATCCAAAACACTTTCAGCCACGTACGAAACCAAGTTTCGAAACTAGTTTCTAAATAAGAATAATATTTCTTCTTCTGAAAATGATTTCCAAATAAGAATAAACAATAACGACGGGGTGGTCTCATTTGGACCATTGGCCAGCACCATCAATGGTGCAAATGGAACTGATATGTACCGTTTATTTGTTAATTTGCACCATTTATTTAAAATATTAAATATTTAATATAAGAAAATTTAATCGTGTGTCCGTCATACTCAGACATATTAGTTTCATTTGCACTATTAACTTAATTTAATACTGCGTCTCCCATACGACGTTTAGCTAAGGTAGAACATGACGGTATTCCAGTCCTTCTTGAGCAGTCCGACTGGGAAAGTACCTTCCAACCTACAGAATACCGCGGTAAATGCCTTGTGTTGTGTTCGGCGGTGAGTAGGGTCGCCAGAGCTCACTGAATAGCATTTGTGTTGTCAGTGTTAAGCCCAATGGTATAAATTGTCCCCACTATGTGATGGTATAATGAAAATCTCTTAACCTTCACTTCTCCCTACCTCTATAGCGTAGGAGGTAGCTCGATTGTGATGCCCCTGGTATTGCAAAAGTCCATAAGCCATAGTGACTTCTTTTAACAGACGGGCCGTATGCTTGTCTGCTACCTAAACTGGATAAAAAATGTCAATGTTCGAATAGTTCGTCGGTTCCATTACACCGGCTCTGATTAATCCACAGACTGTTGAAGTCGAAAACTGTTTTCTGTTTGGACGTAATTTTTCTTAGGTATGGTAGAGTCCCTAGGACTTTTTACGACAGTCTCAATGGTTCCCGGACAATTTTAGGTTTAAATTGTCCTGGAACTTTTGGAGCCCACTGTACATCTGAGAATGATTATCAAATTTCGTATAACGTCATCATCATCATCATCCGTGCGTTAATCCCAGTTGCGACCGAAGCGCCTCGACATCCGGGGTCCGCATTTATTCCAGTCTAATTACGTTGCGGCTAAATCTCGATATTTTCCGTGATGCGATTGCTATCACTGGCACTCACAACCGAATGCCGATGTCGAAGAATTGCAGCTAGATCAGTTGTAGAACTTTTTAGGGCTCCTACTACTTGTAACGATTGCCATAGATGTTTGTATGATACCCCGTACCGACGGCTCTCCGAGGCACTTCCAGACCTGTGTAAATATCTATATTCATGCATACAAATATTTGCACTGAGCGGGGATCGATCCTGCACCTCCTGCGTGGCCACACGCCACGCCACAGAGGCTGTCCGTGTATTAGTATCTAATTTATTTACAGATATGTGCCGGGAGAGCTTCAACAGATTCTTGCCAGGGAGACAGTGGCGGGCCATTACTATTACAAAAGGGTGACAAATTTCAAATTGTTGGTAAGTATTCATTTCGGCGGATTTTTTAGAAAAAACTATCCGTCTTCACTTGTGTGTGTTCATGCATTCTCACATGTTTTTTCGCTTGAGTGGTTGACCGTCCAAGTAACTGTGTAGCCAGCTAATGTTATGTTTATGCATGAACAGTGGTGTTATCGTACTCGAGGGTATGTGGAGTATGCAGTTAGCAAAGCTAGTTGAACCCGTGTTGAAAGGTTTCCCCAATATCCCTATCAGTGCTCATAGCACAGAAAACTGTCGAATTCGTGATGTTAAGGTTTGAGAGTGCGGAGCATTGCGATTGGCAGCCTGCCCACTGTGAACTTGTAATGCTTGTATAGCGATTCGTGCTAAGGGCACTGTACGATATAAGAGCCATCTATTGGTATTCTTAAGAATTACGACTGCTGAAGATCACGAATGTTGGTCAATTTGAATGTACAAATTATATAATTATGTACTTAGTTTAAAAGGTGATCTAAATTTTGACCCAATATATTTTTTTTAAATCCTTCTTACGGAGACCTACTATTAAAAAATTGTTGATGGCTTTCGGGATATTTTGTATATCTGTATGACCCATCGTATGTATTTACTTATACTAGCTGTAGGTTTTTCAAACAATAAAATATATCGAGGTGTATAGCCGTAACTTGTAATCAGCATCTGGATATAGGTGATTTATTATGCTTTGCATAGATCGCGGCTTCAAGATATATTTAACCAGAGCAGTGGATCTTATAAAAGTTGTTGTTAGTGTAGTGTTGAACCGATAGATGTCGTCATTGATGATGTTAAAAAGTTAATGTACATAATTTAAATTCGGAATTTCTGCCTTTTCTTTTCAGGAATCGTGTCATGGGGTGTAGGCTGTGGTCGACCCGGTTATCCTGGTGTCTATACAAGGATCACCCGTTATTTACCGTGGCTGAAAGCGAATTTGAAGGACTCTTGTCTTTGCGGGAACTAATAAAAAACACATTTTTTTAATTATGAATGTAAATTTAATACCTAAGTATACTTTTCCAAAATAAACCTTTAAATATACAAATACGAATAGTTAAAACATTAAATTTGCCGATCAAAATAGATAATGTAAATACAGCCATTGTGCAGGAAACTATTTTAGTGTTTAGTTAAAGTACTTATCTACTTATACGAAATACTTGTGTATAGTGGTATATGTAAATATAATATAGAACAGAGGTAATATTAGTGCCAATAAATTAAAATATGTTCAAAGGTAAATGACAAACTGTCGATCTTTTTTTTAAATATGTTTTACAACGAGAGCCAAATCTGAAGTAATACTCATAGTTCATTAGTTCATCAGTTGAAGTCTGTCTAGATATTATAATAAGAATATATTAAAATGTGAACGTACGTACCTACGATTACAAAGGTTTGCATAGATTTCATAAGCTCATTTAAGCTACATTTAAGTAACTCTTTTATATAATTGCATTAGAGCTCCAAAATATTATTTTTTAAACCTGACTGGAAACTGGACTAATATTTACTAAAATTTCGTGAAATCAAATATGAAAGTTAAACAATAATAAACAATAGTCTTAATTTTTGTCTTTGTAAAGATGCAGAGGACTAGATTTAAATTTATCAAAGAAAAAAAAAAAACTTCTAAATTTAAATTTAGAACACTCAAACTTAAAAGAAAAAATTAACAAAAGGAAATTATTTTACTTTTTTTATTATGAAGCCAACAGCCTGCGGCGTACATATTATTTGTCGACTAGAAAAAAAATAAAATGATATCTATTCTGTGTTTTGTTGGGTTTATCATCTGTTATTAATAAAATTGCAGGGATTTGCGAACTTATCTAGTTGCGTGCCAAATTAAAGAAATAGGTTAGCCTTTTTATACATATTAGCATTATTATTGTATGGTGTCCTACTATATTACTTATTATAAGTTGAATTAGTAAGTATATAATCTTCGGAAAGGCCGGTGGTGCAGATTACCAATAGAAAGTAAGAAAGACATATTACTACCTTAGTGTTCATTTTATTTTATTTTATTTGTAAAGATATCAATGATTTGTAGAAGTCATTGCAGCATAGTAATTTATTCGTAGTTACGAGTACTCTAGATTTAACAAGGAGGTACTTAGGTACCTATATTTGAAGATTTTTTTAATGTTGATATAATTTCTAAGAGTACCTAGGCAGTAATTTATACTTTGTAAAATATAGCTTGGGTCCTATGACAGATGTCAAAATTTGGTTCATAGGGATGTCCGAAATTCGATGAAAATATCGATACTACCAGCTATTATTGATGCATGTTACATATAATTAGGTTTAATTTAATTGTATGTGTGTATTTAATTGTAATGAGAACGGAATATACGTAGCATACAAGGCGTCGGCACTCGTACCTACTGACGAGAATGAGTGGAGTAGATCAGTGGAAGTTCATATCAAACAAGATGTTGGCGCGTGTATCTTATGCCTATATCATGGCCCAAGAGCCAAACGCGGCGTATCTTCTTACAAAATCCAAAAACAGGTTCAGGGCGTTGATGGATTGAATGTAGGATTTTATTTACTCAATATTATTTAGGATCAAGTATATTGAAATATAAACATTATTATGATATCAAAATACCTAAGCAATAAGATTAAATTCTAATTAATTTTTTCGTATATTAATTTCAATTTTAAATTAAGCTTTATTTAAAATATGGATAGTTCATAGTATGTTGGTCACGATGATTCATCGCCCATCACTAATTAGCTCTGTATGCCCATATGACATTGACAGCTACTACATTCAATAATAGAAAATTCAAGACTTCATGTGCGGGATTTCAATGACAGCTGTCATAGGACCCAAGCTACATTTTACAAAGTATAATAAAAAGAGCTTCCGGTAATGCCTTCTTAAATAGCTATGAAAGTCATACAGTAACTTTATTTATAAAGGACAATATACTTACTCCAATCTACCTAACTCAGAGTTATATAGAGAGATGATGACTACTTTTTATTATAGAAAAATAAACAGTGTATAATAATATTATGAAGTGCTAAAGTTAAATTTCTTACATCTTACATTTTCGAGCAGCCCGAAAATGTTCTAAACAAAATAGTGACGTCACGTGGTGCGTTATGCAAATGCACGGAGCGCAAGAGAATATAGCATTTATCTCGATTTGTGTTGTATTGTTTTTTTTTTCAGTGAATATTTTTCAGCAAAAACTAAAACAATAAGCCGTATTGGGTAGTATTGGACGAGCTTGTCATCTTTCCTATAGATAAAAATTCTGGATCTTCTTTTAGAACTACGTAATTATTTTTTAACTTACGTTGGAACTCATTAGGTATTTGTTGTCATTTTGTTTTAAAACGAAGAAGTATGACTTGGCATATTGATCCACCTTAGCATCTTCTTTCAAATGTTAAAAAAATATGCAAGTAGGTATATTTTGGGTATTTTTGTGTAAATAATCATAGCAAAATATTGTTTAATTTTACTTTAGTTTTTAAGAACGCTCTTTAGGCTACAACTGTGATCCCTATCACGATGAAATTGTAATTTATGACAATTCATTTTTAGATTCTTATTAATTTATCTCCTAACGATAAAGTGGTTATCGAGAAAAAAGGGTGGATAGGGTGAATATATTATAAATAAAATGGTCAGATACATTTTTTATACAATTCTTTTAAGTAACTATATGACCGGAGTTTTAAGAAATTTTGAACTACATAGGTACTGTGTAGTAGAATCATGAAATAAATGGTTAGGAAATAATGTATCTATAAATAATAATGATAATTTTATTTTCTTTACTCGTTGACTTCTATTTATCTTTTCTATTTTTTTAAATTCTTAAATAAGTTGTAATTTTTATATAGTTATGATATTTCTATTATAATATAACTTTTTAAATTGTTGTAAAGGTGCTGTTATACAATAAAACGTTTTTTTAAAAAAGGTACATTATTATTTCGGCATTATTATCAACCTGAGGTGTTGGGTCCAACATTTTATTGCTAAGTCGTGATATTTATTCTGTCCGAGTTCAATAAAGTTATAAACGTAAATTAAGGAAAACCGCTTGCTTGTATTTCGTTTCGATATCCTGATCCTGATATGTATGGTGCCAGAAAGCTTATATATAATACTAGCTGTGCCCGACTTCGTCCGCGTGGAATATAATAAAAAAATATTTCTAAAATAAAAGTAGCTTAAGTTACTCCTTATTACATAAACTATGTGCTAGTGAAAGTCCCGTCCAAATCAGTGCAGCCGTTCCAGAGATTAGCCGGAACAAACAGACAGACAGACAAAAATTTAAAACATATTATATAATTATATTTTGGTATGGTTACCGTATACATTCAAATGCATGTAGTAGAAAGCGGTTATTTTAATATAACAAACAGACACTCCAATTATATTTATTTGTATGTATAGATATTATATTTATTTGTATGTATAGTCTAGAAGACAAACATGTGAAGTGAAAAATTTCACACCTATCATATTTGTCTCGTATGTCACCACCATAGGGTCCATATTTGAATGCACAAAATTTTGTACTCAGCATGTTTGTCTTTCAGACCATCAATATTTAGAACAGGAAAGTGATAGCGTGGCAACCATAAATTTTTAGGAGTGTTAGTCATTATCATACGAGAGCTAATTCTGGTTGCGTACATAATTTATTTTGAGCTTGGAATCAGTTCTCTTATCCCGTCTTTTCTCATGTCGTCTAATCTAGATCTGCCATCTGTCAGTCTAGAGAGAAAAAGCGTTAATGCCTCATACAAAACACTGTCTTTTCAGATGTCACAATAGATGACTTATGGTCTCATTAGTATGGATACCGGGGCACAGTGGGATCTCAGGTAACACTGTGGTAGACAGTCTAGCCAGGTCCGCTCCCTCCAGCGGAACGCGTGACCAATACAGATCGTTCTCTCAGAACTTATTATCTCTCACCAATACTTGCTTAAGATCTCAGTAGATCGTGCACTGGTCTCAATCCCGTTCATCTAAGGGAAGGCATTATGCCTCTATTCAGGTCGATACACCCTGTAAACCTTGGTTTTTCAAGTTCCCCAAAGCCTCCAAGAGATCAACCTCTGTTATTTGTCGCCTCCGTTTAGGCCATGCCTGTACAAATGTCTTTTTGGCAAAGAAAAGGATAAGGGATAGTTCTCTCTGTGAGTGTGGATTTGACGAAGGAACGGCCGACCATATCTTCTTCTCGTGTACTAGGATGAATGGATCGTTATATGACCTCCTACCCTCAAATGATGTCCCTCTTCCTACTAATTTTAACACTCTTCTGATTTATGTCAACTCCTCTCGTATTTTTAATATGATAAGTTAGTATATAGACCTTAACAATATTAACCTATAGAACTGTGTCAGTTTGCTTAACCACTTAACACTATGTTTGCTTTAATGAGGTCTCTTCTTTAAAGGTACTCCAACACGCTAAATTACGCTCCATTCGGCCATCTTACCAAAATCTTTGTTTGACTCTTGTACGTTCACGTCTGTTCAATATTAGTACAGTTAAATAATAAATATACAGAATATGTACAAACAATAACGACCAAAAACTGAGTTGATGGCGTAGGCATTGAGATCGCTAAGAAACGCGTAAAAAAAAAGCCTCATACACACAAGTCAAAAGGTGCACGCACTTGGAGGCGAAATTGTCTTGGACCTTACACATTTTACATACATACACACATATGCACACATCTACTTACCGCTGGGGTAGGCAGATGAACTGACACCCACATTTCACCAAAATCTTATTTAGGACCCTATAATCAATCAATTAACCAATCGCATTTCACTGCTAGAGATGGGCCTATCTTAGAGCTATTTCTCCCTATCTTCCACATTCCACAAAATTAGTATATACCAGCCACCCTTTTTAAGTTATCAATCCATCTGGTTGGGGGGCGTGCCACCTTCCTCCAACGGTTATCGGTCCCTTGACAGATATGGGGCACTAGCCAAAATGCATTCGTTCCGAATCTACATTCGTCATCGCTCTGAAAATATATATGAGTGACATTTGTTGTCGGAATCGGATCACATGACATTCGACAACAAATGTCTCTCCCATACATTTTCAGAGCGATGATGAATGTAGATTCGGAACGAATGCATTTTGGCTAGCGCCCTTGGTTGGCTGGTGCAATAGAAAATACTTACCAAATTCCATATCATGTTGTTTCGCAGTAACACCACTAGAAATATGTCCCTAGAGGAACAAAGTGTACGAGTGACGTCCGTACAGAAATAAATATTGCAGTGACGTCAATGTCTTTATAATAAAAGTCAAAAGTCACTGCTACTGTTATTTTAAATTCGGTAACACGTTAAATTTGTATAATTTATTAGATTTTCTTTAATTCGTGGTAATTGACTTCCCATGAGGGACTGGCTAGAGAGGGCGCACGGAAGCGTCTTGTACCGGCTCACGTAGGTGATCAATGCTTCGGAAACTACCTGCGTCGGATTCATAAGGTGCCGACGTCCTAGTGCTATCACTGTGATTCGAGCGAGGACTCAGGCCTGCGTCCGGGGTCCGGCATGGGAGACCATGAGGCGAGTCCTAGTGGCGGCCCTAGGAGTGGAAGTTCTCTCGTTCGCCGCCTTACTCACGGTGATGGTACAAGGTGTGAGCGCATGGGCTGCAGCTTCGCTCCGCCGCCTCCTTCTGCGAGCAAGCATTGCTCGAGTCACACTCAATCCGCGATGAACGAAGACAACTCGGGCGTCGGAGGTCATAGAACGACCTCTGCCCTCTGCCTCTGGCCTGGGGGTGACGGGTGCAAAGTGCGCCTCTATGGTGCGACTATAGGTATGTGGACACCGTGAATCTCACTCAAGGGGAAGGGGGCCATCTCAAAAGAGTTGGCTCCAGGTCTACTGGGGTGCGAGAAATATGTCTTGTATTAGCTCATCTCCGGCAACAGAAGACCCAAAGACGTGTGTTTTAGTAGGTTCGAGTTCGACATAACCCCTCTCTCCGGAGTTGGCAAAATAAGTTATTTGACTTGCCATTCCTTTCTATTGTAATTTGTAATGGTTTATCATCAACTGTTAATAAGTGTAATGGATTATTTTCGTACGGAGTGTTCCGACGTTAAATAATTAGTTCGACACTCTTTTTCTTTCAACAATAACACTTGCACATGGGCACTGTCGCATGGTGCAATCAATTCCATTTAGGACCAAGTAGTTTGTACTTACCTGTTTTCTGTGCCACATTTAGGCATGGCATCTGTTAAGGTCAAAGTGAAGGCCCCCACTGTAACATCATAATTATAGAATTTTAGGGAGCTGTACCTACCTCAAAAGGAAAAATGGATCCATAATATCATTTATAAATAGATCGGATTTCGAACGTGTTAACCTTTAGTAGGTTGCGACGTCAATTCTGAGAAATAAATTCAGAATATGATATTGTACGAGTTAAAAGTTGGATTATCTATGTGCTATTCGATTGATCTAGATTCGTTCAGCGGTTTTGGCGTGAAAGAGTTACAAACATTACATTCATCCATTCTTAATTCGCAATTATCACATTTATATTACGTCTCTGGATACTGGTTTTATATTGCGTCTTGTTTTGTATTGCATTCTGTTATACCTACGAGTATGTTTCTATTCTTATTAGGTATGGAATGCTTTGCCTCTTAAACGATGTTCCAAGATAAGAAACCTGATTTGGCAATACACGTACCGATTTATTTTATTTAAGTAAATAATTCATTTATTTACTAAACTCTCTACTGACTTTTCAGCATTTATAAAAAGTTCTGATTAGTCACCTAAGTGTATTTATTTTTCATTAATTGAGTAAATATCCATTTAAAAAGTTTACTACTCACTTTTTAGTGCTTAAAATGATCTGGATCAGTCATTAGTGTATTTATGCTAGTGAAAGTTAAGAGAATTTCTGTGCCATCAGCGCAGAAGACCAAGTGCTTTGCATAGAACCTCTCTTGTGAGCTCCACCTACCTTGTTTATCCCCGGAATAACAACACATAGTTATTATTAGCCGCGGTATTATGTACGGCGATACTTCCCCAGTCGCACTGTTTAATTGGGACAGAAGACACTAAACTTTTTTTTTTTTATACTACGTGGGTGGCAGACAAGCACACGGCCCACCTGATGGAAAGCGGCCACCGTGGCCTATGAACGTGTGCAACACTAAGGGTGTCACACACGCGCTGCCCACCCTGAAGGGAAAGGGGGAGAGCTGGGAAGGGGTGGGGAGGCTAGGAAGGGGAGGGGAAGGAGGAGTAAAGTGAGCTCTGGCTACCCTACTTACCGGCGGGAACACAACACGATGGTTATTATGACCGCATCTTCTGTAGGGCGGAGGTACTTCCCCAGTTGGACAGCTCATTTCGGACGGGAGATACCGTCGTGTCCTACCTACCATGAAAGGGATCAATGTGGACCACTTAGTCCGTAGTTCCACATTACTATATAACAAAGACCTGGTTATCGATTTCTAAAACACTTTCACGGCGGGAATACAGTAAATACAGATTTTTAGATCGAGAGGGAGTGTACTGCGTCAGATTTACAGTTACCAAGGCTAGCATTCTTCAACGTGCCAAAAGCACATGACAGTCGGGTTATATCACGTTCATTTGCATGTGCTAACATAATTAAAGCTGTTTAGATGTACATAGTGTAAGTGAATGTGCAAAAAGACAGTCGAGTATTATGGCACCGGTTAGTTCGAAAGTGCCACTTTCGCCACTCGACCGGTCGTCACAAAACATTTCCGCGGGTAACCTCCTGTCGATGTTATGGATTGTTTCCGACACATTTGTTAACACACATCGTAATTATTAATATGTAGACTAAGAATTTTCCCCACCGATATTTGTAGATTTTTTAATACATTGGCTGTGTATTATTTTTGTAAGACGTGGGAAATTCGGAAAGTATAGTAATAGAATTTTCAGGACACAGTGCGTGGTTATTCAAACTCGGATTCTGTTGAAGAGGGTATAAAACAAAGTCGTTTTCCGCTATCATATTATATAATTTAAGAAGAATGGCCCATTTTCTGCCTCAAATCGGTGTACGAAGAAAACGGGATAGCAGAACTGGCAACGAATACCTTATCATTGACTGGCTGTATAATCAGACAAATCAAGCAAAAGTGTATAAGGTTTTGCAATGTAGCCAAGAAAGAAAAACAGTATGATAGTGTAGTTTTTTTGATTTTTATTATCTATAGAGGGCTTGATATACAAAGGATAGCGGTCATCTCTCCCACGTAATACATTTTACATATTAAAGCACTTTAGAATATTTTTTTTATACTACGTAGGTGGCAGACAAGCACACGGCCGACTAAAAGTAAACCTACAATTTCCGCAGCGCATGCCTCCTGTGGTAGGGTTTCGAGAAGACTGACAGCATTGCAACAATGTATGGCAACACAAATCCAGCATTAAGATATCGTAAACCTTATCGCAAATCAATTCTATATCTTTCACAGAAAAAAATACCACTAAATTATATCGCGCTTACAAAAAGTTGCTCTAAAAAAAAAACAAAGTAGGTGCGGTCAACTCTTCGAATTAGTAATTGGGCAGTAACCCAACTTCAAGTACATGTGTAGAATATTAATACACGTATTAATGGTATCGCTCTGTTGTACCCCTCCAATTTCTAGAGTAGGTACTTATGAAACTTTATAATCACCATACACGATGGTAACTATATCATAGAATCATAATGGTATTATCGTCCATTAAATTAACTTCAAATAAATAAAGATGACATATGTTTTTACAGCTATGAACGAATAAGGCGTAGTGTTTAAATCAAATCGACCTAATTTAAGCCACCCACCATACACGGGTCTGACAATTTTCGAATATTTAATTGATTTGATATAAAAATGCTGTAAAAAAGTAATACGAAATTTAATCAAAATAGATAGCATTTAGTAAGTACTGTTTTTGTAGATCGAATTCAATTTATCAAGCGGTCAAAAAACAAAATTTAATACAGAGTCAAAACATTTGATAAAATAATATTTAATCTATCTTATTGTGAATTTATAATCTACAGAGTTGTAAAATCTTGAAATCAATTTTCAAACAAAATATACATAATAGAAATAGTTATTAAATTACAGGAATAACAACCTCATGAATCTTTAAGAAAATTTCGGCAATTTCATATATTTGGAACCGACAATAATCGTTGACAAAGCGTCACGTCCGATTGGAACCCCGTCAGTTAACATGAGGTTCATTACATTTTTAAATAAGGATATTGAACTATGAATGTTAAGTTTTAATAGTAAAACCAACTTTTCTTCCTTCTGTATACACGGTGATTTTATAGTTGTTTCGAAAAGAATGATTTTGGGCACAGTTTTCAGCAAAATCGTCTGGAAGTTTTAATTTTATTGGCCGAAATATTTTTTTTTGAACTTAACGTATGAGAATAATGTAGGTATACGTAAACAGAAGAATGTTTCAGACGAAAGGTTTTTTTTTAAATGTGATTAATGAATATTATAATAATACATGTCTATGACATATCATATGGCATTAAGAGTAAACTTATGAAAATCTTTGCGTAGGTTTCAATATTTGGTTCGGGACTCTACATCCTCTATGCCAATCATTTGTGGTATACTTATCCGCTCACCGGCTAAACTTCTTTCCGATATCGCGGTCGTCACAAATTACCGTTCTGACATTACGACAGATTTGTTTCCTTCAATGCAAAATAAGATAAAGATGATGATGAACTAGTGGGGTCCAAAACGCCTCCGCTGTTTGAACACAGTGGACGGAGCGCATCTCAGTGTGTCCGTTTGTGAGCGCGCGCGACCACCTCACTACAGCTGGCAGACCATGTGCCCGTAGAGCGCCAAAATCTGAGTTTGAAATTGGAATTGTCACATTTTACTTTATTTTTCTTTATTTTTAAAACCAGATTCAGAATGTGGAAGTGTTTATTTATTTTGGTGATTGTGACTTTGACTTTCACTTGTTCTGAGGTTGGTAGCATTATTTACTTTCATTTGAATATCCTTATGTTGTGTTCCTTGATTTTATCAGGCTAGACAACTGTTTTCTTTGCACCATATTTTTTTTTATTTACATAAAATATAGTACCGTTGTCATAATGGGCATACCGGTTTTTGGCAGACTTTATTATTGACTTAGTGTTTAGATTGTATATTGGTGTGTTTATTTAATGCGTAGAACTCGATTTATATGCTGACGATTGTGAAAATCAAATCTTGTGTAACTAATGAAAGTGATGATTTGAATTAGCTTCCAGAGATAAATAATTATACCCAGCATGATGATGAATTAGAACTTCTGATTTGTCCTGTTAGTAAACTTTTACAATTGTAAACAGTTGAATACTTTGCCAAATTTAAGTGAATAAATTAGTCTTGTCTAAAAATATTCTAACGGTTTAGTAATATCTACGTGGGTTTAAAATACAATAACTAATAATAAAACAGTATGTTTATAAACATTATGTTGCGCTCTTCAATATACCTAATATAATTAAAGTTTTCAATAGTACCTGGAAAATGATGAAAGGTACAAAATTCAATGGTGATTGATGTAAGGGATACAAGGGATATTAATTTGCAAGAAGGGTTCGTGTAAATGTACACTTCATAACTTCCTTACTCCTACGAGCATATTGTTTGAGGGACTAATAGGTCTCGTTCTAAGAGAAAGTAATGCTCAAGAAGGAGGCGGCGAAACGGATCGGGAGGAGACTCCTGGCCTGCCCAGCCTGCGGGTGGAGGCAACTCTCTGACTCTCTCATGACTTCCGTCCTGTCACCCTAGCAGGAGCAGGCCGCTATGACCGCATGATGCGCACTTCTCCCTATTCGGATACGAGAACACTGTAGTCCCACACTTTAGAGGAGTCTACCTCACCCTCGGTAACTGATAGCCCAAGATGGTCTTGCGGTTTTGGTCAGTTCGTGTCCGACATAACCACCCTCGCTAACTTCACCGTATCCGTAGGTATTTCCGCACGGGAAAAAGAGACTATAGGTATTGTTTCCTAGAACTGTTAACTCATTCAACAACTTTTTTCAACTGTTTTCTGTCTTTGTATACAGGGTGATAAGACACGTGGCACAAATGTGGAGTCTGTAAAAAACTTATTTGGTGGTCTGTGGGGAAACCGACCGCCGCTGATGGAGAACAAACAGAGGACAACATGCAACTGCAGTTAGTATAAACTTGTTTTCTATTCATGAGTTTTGAAAGCTTAAGATACTAATGTGAATCATCAAGGCAGATCGTACTTTGCATTAATATGATATTTTTAAAATTACAATCTGTTGGTCCGATAAAACCATCCACTAACCACTCATTCACTCTTGTCGTAAAATCTTGGAAAGAAGAAGCCTGAATTTCAAATTTCTTAGACTTGGTCTCTGCAATTCCAGATACAAACTCTAAGACATTTGAAAGGAGAAGGATCTATTCTAAATTAATAATTAAGAATAATGTAACGATTTATACCTACTAGTGACATTTTCAAACAACGATAACTGGTTAAGGATATGCAACTGAATCCAAATCAAAATGAAAGTAATCTGTAATAGTAAGTAATATAATCATCATAAAACTTATCGAAAGTGACTATGTTCCGGTTTGAATTTTCAATACTTATATAATCGCTCTTTTATATGGTATAATATAATATTTCATATGTAATGATCGTTTCGCAAAAAGTGGTACATATGTTATCCTAATTAATACAAAACGTCAAAGTATAGTGCGTTGTATGACTGAAGTCATACTTTGTATATACTTACTCGTAATCACTGAGTAGCGCAGGTCCTATTTCACACGTGCTTCTGCTGAGGTAGATAAATTTTGCTCTAGTTTTGACCATTTTAACGTCAATGCCCTATTTAACTCTTTAATTTACCATAAACTCATTGGATTTATACTATCATTCATCATTCTACTACATTCTACAAAAGCAGGTAAGAATATGAATAACTCGTTACAAAAAATGCTATCTTCGATACAGTGTGGTTACTGAAGTTCTTCGAACACTGTTATGTCATTCCGAAGAAACTTGTGCTCTAACCATCGCAAGGGAAATCAGGAGATGCAGGGTATAAGATTATTCTGGTATTATTATGACTTACTTGACAGGTCCTTTTTTCCTACCTGGGGCAGAAGGCGTCCACAGTGAGTTTCCATCCCGAACGGTTTTAAGCTTCGCGTTTGACTTCGCCACAGGATTTTCCAATGGCTTTCGCTTCACCAATGACAGTCCGCCGCCAGGTCTATTTTGGGCAACCACTCTTACGCTATTCTTGGGGTTCCAGTCTAGGGCTTGCCTCGGTATGTGGTTTGGATCCCTTCAGAGAGTATGGCCTATCCAACTTCATTTACGGCGTTTGATTTGCTGGTCGAATTCATCACAACGTTCCCAAAGCTTCTCGTTTGATTTTTGAGATGTCCTTTGTGACCTTCCACGTCGATTGGTACTGGTATTAATGTGTATAGTATAAATTATAATGTAAATAATGTAAAATACTTGTATCATGATATTTCAACCCTTCAAAGAGCTAATTAAAACGAATGATTATGATTTTTGATGATACATACCTAAATCTAAATATACGAAAACTATATTTAGAAGCATGCACATTTTTAATTTATCGATTGAAAGGTATATCCAATGGAAATAATTGGAAGAACCGCTCTTAAAGTTAAATACGCAAAACGTAAGTTAGGCGACCCTAACAAAAAGCAGTTTTATTTAAAATTTTAATGTTTCTTTTATTAGTTTACATTATAGTGACTCGTACAAATGGGTACAATGTACGAGGGTATTCAACACCATCATCATTTTTGCGTAAATCCCGATCACATCAGAGGTTCTCACTTCAGAGTCCAGGTTCTATTATATACATTAATTCCTATAAATAGACGTAATATTTTATTACTTTTAATTCCAAATACCATTCCATTATGACCTCCGTCCTCCATGAGTGCGGTCCTGGGGGTGACGGGTGGAGCGGAAGCTGCCTGTCATCCTAGCAGAAGCAGTGTTTTAGACGGTTCCACGAACCGGCTCCGGTGAGAGTGTACACGTGTGGATTTCTCGTACGAAAAAAAAAATAGAAAATACACTCGTCCATTTTAATTACTTAACATTTAATAATCTATATTTTAATTAGCTTAATAAAATTTGCTAAGTAAATTTTATTGCGACTTTCACCTAGGCACAACGGTTATGTCAATGAAGAGGCAGTTACAATTACTCTTAGTGTTGACAGTTTTTACCACTTAGGTTGCAGACAAGCACAACCTGCCTGATGGAAATCCTTCCGTGTCCTATGGACGTTTGCAACACCAGGAGCAACACACTCGTGCTTCCGATCATGTGGATGAGAGGGAAAGGGGTAGTACACTACGGTCTATTATATTATCTACTGAAAAGCTTTCTGTAGTTTTGTGTTGGCGCCGCAATATAATGTAAGAAATAGAAAACAAATGACGTAATTTCTACTACTGGCAATATTCCAAGGCTGATGAAACCAGAGATGTCATTGTTTTTCATAGGCTTATGAGAAATTTGTTTTCAAGTAGGTAGGTACTCTAAGGTACTTATATAATCTGATGGTTTTAAATGGGGCTTAAAGTAGTACTCGTATATAATTACTGTTGAAGGATGTTTACCCCTGGTTCGTTTTATTTGTCGATTAGTAAAATATTTTCATTATTGTTTTGTTTAGTTTCTTGCATATTTTTGTGAAATACTTTCATAATGCAGCATCTAGTTTATACTTATTAGGTACTCCTAAGTAACCGTTCTTAGTTATAGTTGTAAAAACAATTTTCTTTTTCATTCAATAAGTCAATTAGCCTGTCGCAGGCAACTGCTGGATATTAGCCTCTGACAATGAGTGACATTCCGATCCTCCGCATTCCGTATACCTTCCTATTAATTACTATATTCATGTATGTATAGGTTCCAGTATATTTCCCTCTGGGGTAGGCAGCGACAACAACCCACCATTTTACTCATTTGTTGTAAAATACGTAGCTCCTGACATAGCAAAGTCAGCATAAAGCATAAAGGAGGTAGGACACGACGGTAACGGAGGTAGGACACGACGCACGGTATCTCCCGTCCGAAATGAGCTGTCCAACTGGGGAAGTACCTCCGCCCTACAGAAGACCGCGGTCATAATAACCATCGTGTTGTGTTCCCGCCGGTAAGTAGGGTAGCCAGAGCTCACTATACCCCTCCTTCCCCTCCCCTTCCTAGCCTCCCCACCCCTTCCCAGCTCTCCCCCTTTTCCTTCAGTTTGGGCAGCGCGTGTGTGACACCCTTAGTGTTGCACACGTTCATAGGCCACGGTGGCCGCTTTCCATCAGGTGGGCCGTGTGCTTGTCTGCCACCTACATAGTATAAAAAAAAAGCATTAAAAGTTTAACATTTCAACAATTCGACTACCTAAATGTATTCTCGTGATTGGCATTCAACCTGCTAATTTATCCGCTTATTTACATTATTAAGATGACTCTTAACAGTGTATATAGACAGATTAATTAGCAGACAGTTCGAATTACGTATTCATTCTATTCATTAACATGCCAATGACAGGCCTGACTTTCTTCGCACTTTAGGCAATGAGTATTGCCTATGACGTTGTAGGTTTTCCTCCACGCTTAAAATAATGATCAATCAAAAACAGCTAGTGGTCAGTCGAAACAACATGGTAAACAGCGAATGAGGGGTTGAGATGACATATCATTGAGATTCTTCTGGTTATTAAGCTATAAATGCAAATATATTTCGAAGAAGATCCTTTCGGGAAATTTTGTATATTTTGTAATGTTCAATAGTATAGTAATTGTTGTTCATCCTGTACTGATAATTTCCCTATGTACTTTTATTCAATCTTGACTGACAATTTTTCTGTGTACTTTTGCTCATTCTGTACTAATAATCCCCCTTTCTACTTTTGCTCATTCTGTACCTACTGATATTTACCCTATCTACTTTTGCCTAATCTGTACTTATAAATTTCCTATCAACATTCTGTATTGATAATTTCCCTATCTTCTTTTGCTCATTCTGTACTGATCATATCACTATCTACTTTTTATTTTGTACTGATAATTGGCCCTGCCTATTTTTCCAGAATGCGGTGAACGTAACGAGTTGTCCCGTATAGTGGGGGGTGCGGAAGCCGGTATCAATGAGTTCCCCTGGATGGCTCGACTATCGTACTTCAAGCGGTTCTATTGTGGAGGAATGCTTATTAACGACAGATATGTGCTCACAGCTGCACATTGTGTTAAAGGGTGAGATTATAATTTAAATGGTCACCAGAGTTAAACAGAACACATTAGTACCTAATAGCAAGTTACATTTGAGTTTTTTCGTAGTTCTGTGCCTATTGTCACCTATGGTTAGTGAAATCCCAGTATTGACTAACGCGATCATAATTATATTGTTACTAATCGTGGTCACAAGTTGACTGCCAGCCAATGGTCAGTCAATCTGGCCGAAACGTCAAGCAAATTCATATGTAAATTACTGTAATTACTATATATTATGATAGTGTCAATACCCGGGTTTCGCTAACCATATATCATGCAGCGCGAAATTGAAAATTATCAATTGTATTATAATTTTTAACTCTAACCCCTCAGATATTCTGAACTGTGTGCACATCGGTATAGTATAAATAGCTAGGATTCTAACCCGGGTCTAACACTCTCGGTCGTAAGAGCATCTCCTTAACCTCTAAAGTTTAGTGAATAATAATACTTAGAATACAATAACTCTTGAAGCATGACTGGTTTCATCTTCTTTTATGTGTTGTTTATTATGCCGGAAGAATAAGAAACATGAAAAAGATCATGGGTAATGTTTTGAACAAAACCTAAATACTAATGGAAAAGACATACTTTAGAAAACGTGTTAAAATTCTTTGAAATATGAGGATATGCCTTAAGAATAATTAAATAGTACCGAAGTGAAACTCTAGCGCCACACGCGTTTAAACTTAAGTTAATAGTCTAAACTCAACATGACAACGTGTGTGTTGTGTAACATAAAAATCATTCTCGGAGCCTTCCTCCAATTCGGTCGACTTACAATCTAACTAAACAACGGCCGAATTTCGTTGATTATCATGAAACGATACATAATAGACCGATTTACTAATTTTGGCAAAAAATGTTTCCCAAAGTGTCACATGCCAAAGTATATTTCTCAAATTTTCATTTGGCAAGACAACTTTCCGTAACTTTACAGTTAGCAATACTATTTTCGGCAATTTATTGTTTAACAAATAATTACATGGCAATGTTTCATGTATTAGGTAGTCAAATATGGTTTGGCATAATATGGTCTTCCCAAAACATATTATAATATTAATCACTTAGGAGTCTAAATATAATAATAATCTAATCTTATATAATAAAATTCTCGTGTCACAATGTTCGTTCCTCCGAAACGGCTAGACCGATTCTCATGAAATTTTGTGAGAATATTGAGTAGGTCTGAGAATCGACCAACATCTATTTATCATTAGTGATAAGGGTTGTTCACCCTTAAAATTTATAAGGCAAAACAACGTTTGCAAAGAAAGTTGAAAATTAAAATTTGAACGAACTTACTTTTGGAATATAATTTTTAATTTTTTTTAGCAAATGCTTTATGCTTAATGTGTATTTGACTTAATAAAACTTGAGCTATCAAAGTTGACAAATCAATTTTTGACCAATGATGAAAATGCGAAATATAAATTTGCTAAAGATTCCAATGGGAAATGGAATTACAGGATTAGTTTTTTTGGGAAGTGAAATTTGATGAAAAATATTTTGCCAAACGGCAGGATCCCTAACAGACCATGTCCAATTTAATACAGAGATAGTGAACCTCACCGGTAAATCGCTGTCTCTTCCCAGTGTTTCTGATAAATCAGAGAGAAATTCCATAGAAACAAGTAATCCAAAATAGATACTTTCAGCAGAATATTAGCCGTAACATTTCCAAACGAAAGAAAAGAAGTGTTGCCGCTTACGTTGCATTCGTTTTCAATCGTGCGAAAAAATCCTACGAATACACTCCCACCGGAGCCGATTGTGGAGGGTATTTAGGACGCCGTCTTTGAGTCTTTAGTTGATGCAGAGTTAGAAGCCAACATATCCCTCGCACCAAGGCAGGCCCGAGGCCATCACTTTGTAGATTGCCCTCTTCGGGATTTCTCATCTAGCCTGGGTATGGGCAGACGCACCTTTTGCCACCGCGCTGGGGTGACTTGCGGCTCCATCTGGCACCACCATACTCCGCTGCCTCTTTTTTGAGGCTTCCTTGCTCGCAGAAGGCGACCCAAGCCGCTTATGTTGGATAAGCTTAATAGTATAATTAGTACTAGGGTAAACAATTTTTTGTGTGAGCCATTACTGTACCTTGTTATATAGACACACTCAGTACCGAGATTTACCAGTTAATTCAAGCCTATATTAATTACTCACAGATCATATCAGTCAATAATTTTTTATCGTACAATGTTGTGATTACAAATTTGCGATAATTTTTTGTCTATCACGTGTGAATTCTTTTAAAACTTTAATTATAAAAACAAATTGTATGTTCTCGAGAAAAATGCGAATAATATACTTAGTTATGTGAATAATAATCGGCTTCAGGTTGGTCTCTTTGGGTCATAAAATAGTAGTAGCCAGTTAAATCCTGACAGTTCCTGATAACACTTCTCCGTCACTGAAATGTCCTGAAGCAACCCTTTTCCAAGTTCGTCACTTACAGTCTCTAAATAAATTTTAAGAGACATTTTGCAACTCGAAGCTACTTATTTATGTTAATAAAAGATCGACAAGCAATTCTAGATTGCTTGTACTGTTATGAATTTACAAAAAAATGGCAAAATTATTTCACGTTTTTCTGGCTGCAAAACTGAACTACTCAGAGTAGCGCAATTTATTTTATTATTTATATTTAGATCAATGTTTGCGTTGTTTTCTAGCAGCCATGGTCACGAGGGTGATAGAAATAGATATAATGCGTTTTCATAGTATGACTAATCTGTGGGGTGGTGGAAAAAGAAAATTACTATCATCTCATCCGAAAGGAGTTGTAAGAGACGAAAGGAAAAATACACAGACGATAATATTGCGAGAGAAGGAAAACTCGAATAACACCCTGTACAAAACCGTCGGGCCAGCGGCGTGGAAGCAGAAGGCCATAACCCCCTAACATTTGAAGAGACCTATGTCCAGCAGTAGATTGATTGAGTCTAAACAGAATCACCTAATCACATATTGTAAATATCAGGCCTATATTTTTTCATAATTAACATGAGTCTTAAGGTTTCACGTTTCTTGACATACTTTCATAAAATAAAAAAATAAACAGTATCAAAAGCCACCATGATAAAGCTATGTAAGTACAGTGGGCTCCAAAAGTTCCTGGACACCTTCAGATCCTTTAACAGCCTAAGTCTAATTTAGCCAAAAGTGACATAGATAGTGGCAATAAAATAAACTAGATCGAAGACTTGTTTCTTCATAAGAAAATAGGTAAACTCATGCAATTAGTATCCTAAACCTTATTACATTAATAAGTAGACTTCTAAAACTAGTGGTTGTGTAGTGGCATGATTAAATAAAATAAAATTAATGAATAAAGACACTCCAAAAATGCTAATATTTATCTAAGAAATCGAGTTCATTGAGCTAAGATGAAAGTTCAAAGTCTTTGTATTTATAAATTTTCGTCTACTCCCACCTGTTCTGTTGAGTAGTTCTGTTGGCAGAACTACTGGTAATTTTTTCCCATTAGTTCTGTCGACAGAACAAATGGGAAAGCAATTCTCACCTGTTCTGTTGAGTAGTTCTATTCATTTCATACGGTCTGCAAAAGTACAGCCGTCTTCTATCCCTTATTCATCTTCTTTATCTATCCCTTATTCATCTATCCCTTTTTTAAAGTGGGTCATAGACTTTACTAGTACTAGTAGTATAAAAAAAATGCTGCTAACATATTATCCATCTCACTGCTAGCTCAGATAAGATAGTAACTGTAGGAAGTTTCAACATAATATGTAAATATTTAACAATAGTAGGTAGTAATTCGTCAATGTTTTCAAAATAATCTTTTCCTCGAAAATAGATATTGTATAATGTTGTGTTATTTGATGTAGGTATCTATTAAATTGATTCAACCCAGGATCGTGATTTAGAAAGTTTCTTCAATAAATCAATTGCGTTCATTTTTTGATGCATTGATGAAATTGTGAGGTGTTTATTTAAATAAACTTATTTAAATTCTAGGACTTTTTTCGATAAGTATTTTTAGTTTTCTAGAGGATTAGGTAAAAACATAGTTAGAAATATTAAATGTGTGTACAAATTTGGTTGAGTAGATATACGTAAAATTTACTAATGGAGACACGAGAGGTTTCTATTTCACAAGAGTGTACATTCTTTAGGAAACAAGTAAAGTGATTTATGAATATTTCAAGCGGTATGCAATCTGACCTTTTATCAAAACAAAAAAACAACCTTTTTTAGGGAATTACTAGTGCACTAGGGATCACTTTACTAATTTCATAATGCCTCAGGGACTCAGATCTCAGACTCGAGTCAACAGCAGTGCTCGGAATACGGCAATAGTCTCACCGCCTATTATGTGGGACCAAATACTATGGTTCGTAAAATGTGGATGTTAATTCACCTCTATCTACCCTGAAGGCAAATAAGTGTACGGATATGTATGTTTTACTAGGGATTTTGTATGGTATATGTGCACATTGCCCAGACGCCACATAAGCAGTCACCGTCCAACGTGATAATATTATTAGAATGACGAATTTGTGGCTTATCATTATCTTAGTAAAGGCTTAAGTAGTGTAAGTAAATAGCATTGAATTAAATATGATTTTTTTACCCAAATCTCTTTGTTCATGTTATTTGTACTTAACTCGATTTTTCGAAAGGAAGTGTCCTCACGTTTTCCTTCAATTGATTTATCAATAAGTTACCTGCTCATAATAATTAAGGTTAATAGAAACTGTTTTATGACGTAAATATTTTGTTTCACTTTAGCAATAGGACTCATAGGCTATTGACAGATACAGAAGTAGGTTAATGATAAGTTAATGATGATGGTTACGTTGGGCAATCACTGTTGAATAACACAATGACATTATACGTTTCTATTATGTCGCATGTTAATTGAACCAACAAATACAATTATATATCACTCTTTTAATGTTAATCCCTTATAAGTTACATCTATTGACGGTATAAAAGTGCAGATGTGATATCGTTAATCATTCAATACTGGTCCGATAACCTAAGAATTGGCAAACAAGTCCAAAATAAATTCAAGCTACGAAAATGTGAATTCCAATCAACGTCCATAAGTACATTCACCTTCAAACCGGCCCAGGAGCAGGCTCCAAACTAAAGTTCATTATCCTCAATAAATGACCATATTAGGCACTTAGGTCGTACTGCTAAATCTTTGCAGGTATAACAAATTTCGGATGAACTTAATGCGCAGTATCGGAGAATTCAAAAGGTGCCAACTTGCATATATACGTTTTACTTAACAATGGTATTGTTTAACCGCAGTAGCTTGGTGACGAATGTTCGTAAAGGTGAAAGCGTAAATGAGGGACTTTAATAGTATTCATGACCGTGGCCTGCCAAAACATTGAGTCTCACTTTCGCTGAATGTCGATATAGACTTGACACAATTAGTTATTTAGCTAGACTAACAGGAATAATCTATAACAGTAGATTAAATATAACAGAAAGTTAAATATGAAGCAAAAAGTTAAAAGGTATTTCTTAATAGATACCCTTTAAACTGAATTAAAAGAAACACACCAATTAATAAAAAAAAACTAGGTCGTCCATTAAAATGCTGCGCATAAGATAAAAATTAAATTTATCTTATAAGTATTTTAAACGTGACTCGTTCGCGATGATTGGAAATTAGGATCGAATGATTCATTCTTGTTATTTGTTCAAAGTGGTACCTACATTCCAAACGAATTGGCGTATTTATTTGAAACTAGCCGTCCCTCTCGGTTTTGCCTGTGGCATAAATCAAAGTATACTTTCAAGTCATTAAATATGACAGCTATTTATCAATTTCTGAATAACGTATTGGAATCTGCCGGTTTTATTAACATTTACAACTAGTATTCGAACCTTCTTCGATAAATGGACTATTTATTCAACACAATTTCTTTTTCAATTCAAGTGAACGACAAAACCCTAAATATGTTTTCAAGAGCTGCCAGCAAATGTTAATTTTTCATTCCACGTCTTTCTTCAAATCAGAGGAATTTAAAAAAGCTAAAATATGCTTGGTAATATAATTTTAAATGTCGAATATAGAAGTTCGCTTCTTGACTTCATTCGTTCCCTGTTAGTTACCACTAAGAGTGAACTGTTAAAGAATCTTTCACAGGTACTTGTAGTATAAAAATGAATAATTGTTTTTATATAATAATTTACCGTTTCAGATTTATGTGGTTCATGATAAAAGTGACCTTCGGAGAGCACAATCGTTGCAATGTGACGGTTAGGCCAGAAACTCGCTTCGTGTTGCGAGCTATCGCAAACAAATTCACTCTATCCAACTTCGACCACGATATAGCACTACTCCGGCTGAACGAGAAGGTGCCAATTTCAGAGACCATTAAACCGATTTGCTTGCCTTCTAGTAACAGTAAGTATATTTTCAAAATGCAACTTAAGGTTTACAATAATATTAACGAGAAGTAGTATAGCAGTTAGTATTTTAATGTCACTGAAGAAAGACAAGAGCGCTATACTGAAGTATACATTATCTTTTTTTGGTAAAGTTGTATAACATGTATTAAGTTTCACGACTATTCTATAAAAAAATAATCCGTGCGAGCCTGTAAGTACATAGTTCTGCGTAGAAATAGTAACGAACATTATGAACCTGTAACACTAGAAGCATAAACAGTGAAGAGATAATAATGTACAATAGAAAAGGATGGTCTAATAAAATAAAATAAATAATTAAAAATATTTCGTACGTAGTTCCTTTGAAGTTGCCCTTAGAACTTTTAGATGAATATTATCTAATATATTACAACATATCACTGCAGCTCTAAAACTAGTTCGATAATATTGTGTACATACTTATCCTTTGACGATTTCAAAATACATACACATGAATTCAATGATAACTCTTTATTGTAAACAAGGCAACTAAAACAGTAGGTATAGTCGTGTATAACTTATACTAACTTTCAAGGTACAACATAGATGTAATATTGAAATAATTTAAAGTTAAAATATACTCATAAATATTAACCAACCCTACATTTGTGTCCACAGGAAATCTCTACGTAGGTGTTAAAGCAGTCGCCTCAGGTTGGGGAACTTTGACGGAAGAAGGCAAAGTCTCTTGTATGCTCCAAGAAGTAGAAGTTCCCGTCCTCAGCAACCAAGTGTGCCGCGGTACTAAGTACACTGCCTCTATGATAACTGATAACATGCTGTGTGCTGGATATCCTGAGACCGGCAAGAAGGATTCCTGTCAGGTAAGAACTTTGCTATCCCAAAAATATATTTTTCGATTTCAGCAAAAAATATATTTATCTTCGACCAAGATATCGAAGTTTTTGATCAATTTTGAATTTACTTGATCAAATATTCCTTTACGAATTAATTAGGAATATTCAGATAAAATTAGAGGTTATTCACGGCAAAATATATATTCATGAATACAATAATAATATTCATACAATCCATGATTGAGAACTCTATCCACTGAGTACTGCAACCGCTAGAATTGCCACAATTTAGTAAATGTCACACTACTGCAGCATTGCCTGCACTGACTTCAAAGCCAGTATGTCTTTTAATTCAACTTCAATGGTCATATGAAAAAACATTAATCCTAAAGCCGCAGTGATATTTCCCATAGGTATCACCGATAAATCTCACAGCTGTATTGCACGACTTTATTTTAGGAAGACATTTTATGAATGATAAATTTTATCCAGGGGCTTTTTCCAACTATGTACTATGAGTATTCTCATAGTGGACTATGCATTGAACAATTAAATGATGTATAATTAATGATTCACTGCAACTAGATTCCTACAGGTATCGGTTGTTATACTTTGTAAAATATAGCATGGGTCCTATGACAGATGTCAAAATTTGGCTCATAGGGATGTCCAAAATTCGATGAAAATATCGATACTACCAGCTATTATTGATGCATGTTACATATAATTAGGTTTAATTTAATTGTATGTGTGTATTTAATTGTAATGAGAACGGAATATACGTAGCATACAATGCGTTGGCACTCGTACTGATGAGAATGAGTGGAGTGGATCAGTGGAAGTTCATATTAAACAAAATGTTGGCGCGTGTATCTTATGCCTATATCATGGCCCAAGAGCCAAACGCGGCGTGTCTTCTTACAAAATCCAAAAACAGGTTCAGGGCGTTGATGGATTGAATGTAGGATTTTATTTACTCAATATTATTTAGGATCAAGTATATTGAAATATAAACATTATTATGATATTAAAATACCTAAGCAATAAGATTAAATTCTAATTATTTTTTTCTTATATTAATTTCAAATTTTAAATTAAGCTTTATTCAAAATATGGATAGTTCATAGTATGTGGTCACGATGATTCATCGCCCATCACTAATTAGCTCTGTATGCCCATAAAGTATGACATTGACAGCTACTACATTCAATAATAGAAAATTCAAGACTTCATGTGCGGGATTTCACTGACAGCTGTCATAGGACCCAAGCTACATTTTACAAAGTATAGAATAAAGTTTTGATACTGTCGCCTGTCGCTACTAAACAATTAACTCCGAGCGAATCAATTAGCATTGCAACTCAATATGACCAAGAAATTGATATATGTGATAGAATCTTTACAAAATGTATGTAGGGGCGGTAGTGCAACAGTAACTGCTCTGGTATAGAACTACCCATTTCAATGAGTAGATCTATACCTAATGGAACGTAGTAAGCCTTCCCGTAAAGCGAAACCTATGCTCGGACCCTCTCCGTGAGTGGCGGTTCTGCCGTAAAACAAATGACTACCCCACGATGGCATCGACCTAAATATCCAGTGGACTGACTAATTTCACCAGATGGCTGTGACGTATTTATATTAAATAAAGGAATTTGGTAACTACTTACCTAGTATCTAACCAGTAACATTGTATTATTACAGGGTGACAGCGGCGGTCCACTTATCACTGTGCGAAAGAACGACACGCGCTACGAGCTGATTGGTAATGAATATTATTTATATTTAAATAATTATGCTACAGTAAATACATATATACAGACAGCCTCCGTGGCGTGGCGGTAGTGCGACTGCTACGCAGGGGACGAGGGTTCGACCCCTGTTCAGTGCACAAAGTTGTATTCATAAATATGGCTGTTTGCACTGGTCTGATCGTGCCTCGGAGAGTACGTTAAACCGTCGGTCCCGGTTGCCATACAAACATCTATGGCAGTCGTTACGGGTAGTTGGAGCCTTCAAAAGTTCAACCAGTCTAACTTGGAACTTCGATATCGCCATTGGTTATTGGACCATTGGTTGTGGAGGTCAGGTGGCAGTCGTTTCACACAAAATATAGAAGTTCAGCCGCATCACAGTTAGACTGGAAAGCCGACGAAATTGCTTTTTATTCAAAACTACAGATGTTTTGGTGTTCATTATGTTGTTATTTATTTATTTTTTATATGAAAATTACAGGTGTGGTGTCATGGGGTAATGGATGCGCAAGAGTTGGTTACCCTGGCGTTTACACCAGGGTAACCAATTACCTAGACTGGATTCGTGATAACACTAAAGACGGATGCTACTGCACTAATTAGAGTGGTGTGCCTGTTCTATGAATTTTATCCAATTTGCATTTATTTCTAGGATAAGATTGTATGATAATAAAAGAAAATCTATTAAAAAAACGTAGGACTTTATTGTCAGCGATAGATGGCGTTGATTACAGGTTTATTTTAGTATACGTAATTTTAATAATTTAGTATAAAATATGGTAAATGTTAATATTTAAAAAAATACTTGGAACAAATTACTGACTATTTATTGCCTACTATGACTGTATTTATTGAAAATTTAATTGTAAGGAAAATATTTATTGTAATTTATTTTATCCAAATTATGAAAATTCGTAAATAAGGTACAAATAAGATCTAGAAGAGAGTAAGTATTTTTAGATTTGCGTTTACCTACGCCTTTTGCCATAAATATGTACTTTAAGAAATAGTTTGTAAAATATTTCATAATTGTATGAACTTTGAACCAATAAAGTACCTCAAATTAAATAATTAGACCCTTATTTCTGTGTTACCTGATGTTACATTTTGTCATTTATATTTGGAGAAATGTACGACGTTTACTTTGAATTGAACAAGCTTGAATAAGAAAGTTATTTTAAAACTTTCAGTTTTTCACAAAAAGGTTCATAGTCCGAATTTGTACACTTTTTGCGTAAATAGGTATAAGAATAATACGCATATTTTACTAGTTTTTATATTTTCACTAGTTTTTTGCTTTCCGTGGGTTTACTAATAAAAGTTTCGTGTGTCATGAAAAAATTATTTCACTTAAATAGAGTATCTTTCCAATTAACTTTCCACGCCTATGTTAAATTTGACCGAATCTGTATGGGTAACGGACTGCTGAGACGAGGTCTCGGGTTCGATGGCACACACCAATGACTTTTCGATACTTTTCGAAGTTATGTGTGTATTTATCGCTGGTTTATAAGTGCCCGGTTAATGGCAATAGGCTCGCCACCTATTACATTGGGACTCAAACATAAACTGGCGAAATGTGGGCGCTTAATCCTTCCTGCCTACTCCTTCGGGGATATAGGCGTGAGTTTATGTTATGTTACTACACTGGTTTTCCGTATATATAGTTTTCATTACTGAATAGAACGGTATTCGTTCTACCTATTCTCGTGTGCAGGTTCTTCTTTGATGAATAAGCAATCGCCAACACTATACAGGAGTTTTACTATCTTTACCTGCGATTGAGAGGAGTAGCCACCTTGATAGAGAGGGCTATCCCTCCTCTAACCTAGGAGCCAGGATGGGGTTGACACAAAGGATCCAATAGGGTCGAAGTGTCCGCGAAAGCTTCTGAGCACGCACCCCAACATCATAAGATAAGATAAGACTATCTTTATTTCCATTAAGTGTTTTCCGTATGCAGTGGTGAGTTATGATAAACTATCATTAAGCAACTACTTTCTTTGTCCTGCAATGAGCGACGGCGACTCAGTCGTCGAAGGTAGCAGAATGACCTTGGTCCTCCATGAACCACCCGGGGGTGAGGGGTGGAGCCGCCTGTCCTCTTAGCAGAAGCAGGCCGCGACCGCGCGCAGTGTACCTACTATCTCACCTGACCCCACCCGAAGTTGCATGCGTGCGTTTTAATGAATTCGAGTCATACATAACCTCTCTCACCGACTCCGATGAGAAAGGTTATGTAAATAATAGGAAAATAAACTAGTTATTTTGTACTTTTACGTGCAGACGATTTTCATTTATTTGCAAAGTAGTTTCATAATTTAATGGCCGTCTTTAACCTATGACTGTTGTCCTCAAGAGCCCATATTATTTTCATTACATTAAATAATTATATACCTACCTTCCAGATACTTCTGAATTTAACTAAGATTACCTGAGAGATATCGCTTTCAGTGATATGGCTGCCTATTGTAAATAAATAATTATTTAAATGTAGCTATAATATTTTCTCTTAACTCTACATTTTGTTGATGTACAATAAAGAGTTATCTATCTATCTTATTTCTAGACAATCAGTTAAGTTAACAAAAAATACATCGAAGACATAAAAAATAATTAATTCGAGCGTTGTCATGTCGGGGGTCAGTCCTCTAACTGGTAAAGCACTTCAACATATTTTCAAAACGACCTAAGGTCTACTAATATCAAATGATAAAGTTGTTGGATGTTATCAGGACCACGACCATTCATAAGCCATGTGTGTCCTGGCTGAAGCACCTACTTACACCGAATCTACCGAATATGAGACTACCGTGTAGGTATTAGATATATGGTCAAGTTTAAAGCTATCAATAAGCATACCTATACCTCTCAAATTTGAAAGGTATTTTAAATTACGATTAAATAATTATAGTAAAATAATTTATCCATCATTAACATTTTAATTTACACTGTTATTAAAAATTCGATACCCCTATAAAACACGTCGGTATAATAATAAATAAATGCGATTATATCAATACGAAGGGATCAATTCGACACGTATTATTATTATCGACCTGTATTATGTCAATTGCACCTGAATTCCATTGGATGGATTCTGGATTCAATTGCACCTGGATTTGGACACGTCAGGTAACCCTGTATCTATTCTATATAGGTATAAGGCTCAAAATCATTACGTTCTTAGCTGTAGATGTAGGTGTCATTGACCGCGGAGGTCATTGCCAAATAAAGCGTTCATTCGCAAAGCCCTCGGAACGGGACACTAAAATGACGCATCTACTAATTAGAATGTTAACGTAAAATTAATCTAGTGGCACCATTTCTGTAGAAAACTGGTTACTTTTCCATTGATGGTCGAATATACCAGACAGCTATCTTCAGTGTTAGAACGGGCTCTTAAGTCGCATTCTGTTATTTTATTTTCAAATGTGTCCGTGCAGCATTTTAAAGTCACTTTACCCATAAAGTGCGGTGAGATCGAAGACATGACTTAGTGTATCAAAAACATTGAACCTTAAACACATGTAACTTTCTAGAGAGAGTTTAAAATAAAGCAAAATTCAATTCAAGATACAAAAGTGCAGCAGTGGTTTAAAAAATTCAAAATGTTGTGGTGCGTTTTGTTTTGTTTTCTATGTGCCTTAGCCGACAGCACACCGCAGTTTCTAAGAAAGGTAGGTGAACTAACTGTACTTTATAGAGGACAATATTTTAATTTAAATCTTAAACGGTAGTACCTCCCACGCAAAAGATAGAACGTAGATCGGTTTCTTAATTTGGTAAACTCAGGTCGTGTTTTCTCACTCTTCACTCTTTCTTTAACTGTTACGGGGATTTACTTTTTTTTTCAATTAATATAGTACCTATTACTATTTTTCATATTAATGGCACGATTTATTCATAAGAAAGTTAACTCTGTAGTCCTGTGTTCTGTGTGTCTCAACCAGTTCTGGCAATGACGCATAAAAAGAGTCGGTTTCACTTGCGAACCAGCAGATGGGCAGATATATATACATATATGACTAAACACAAGCAGTTAGCATAATTTTTTAGTAAGTAATATTAGAAACTAAGACTTGAACACTATTTAAAGAGAACCCTTCACCCAAGCATCAACTCCGGTTGCATCCAAAACTTGCATCTTGGAACCTGAGGCTCTGACAAAGTGGTTGACGAAAACGCCAATGGAAACGGTTAGTTAGGTATGATGTTGACATAAATTTGTAATATGACTACAAAAATTTAACGAAGTTTGAAGTGTTATGTAAATAATTCATTGATTTGAAAACTGTTCGCGTGATTCCATCAATAGAAGTCACTTTGTCTAGAGGCCCTAGGTTCCGTTCTCCTAATCAGCATCCTTTTCATTATTTGATTTGATTGCCGGGAGCTACTTCCTCTTAATCCAAAGTTAGAGAGAGGGTCAGCTCTAGACAGTATTTCAAAACGGCATGCGTAATAATTCAATACCTGTAGGTACCTATTATAGTGCCTTGCAGTAATGCAGTTGTTGAGCGAGTAGGTACAACCCCTACAACTTCAGCAGTAACCTGATTGCAAAATCAGTAGCGAATTGATTGATTAATTGATTGATTGAAACAAATAAATAGCACCAGTAAAAGAATGCCAATAATCTGAATGATAATATAATTCTTTGTTTGACATTTGAAAGTTAAATGTTCATGTCGAGTTAGTGCACCCATGATTGTGTCGAGTTAGTGCACCTCGTGTGATTGTGTGCAAAAAATGGTAGGTACAATCAGTAGAGAAAATAAGGTTGTCATAAGTCACACATACTAACGTACACGAATACTACAAGCAAAGACTCGACGCGCGCTTATGAATTGTAAGAACCCCATACTACATTGACTTACTTACCTACCTATAATTTATAGTTTTTAATTAATTGAGGAGAATGTTCGTCACCGGGACAGTGTTCAATGTTGATAATTATAATTTAATGCATTGAGATCTAAGTCTATAGCTATAAAGGTTTTAATCCAATCTATGTTCGTAATTTCCTTTAAACAGGAAGGCTTATCAATATCTGAAGATTCGTACCGAATTCCAGCCCACCGCTTGAAGAGAGAACTCCCGGCATGTCAAGATTGTGGTGAGTATAAATACTGTCTCAAGGAGTTTTTTTTAATAATCAACGTTACACTTTAACATTCAACACTCCTCCTAAGGTTTTCTCAATCAATGAAGTGTCACTTATTATTTCCTAATACCTGATAGTTTCTGTAAACGGTTAAGGTGTACTGAGGGCCCATCTTCAGCGTGTATACTCGTACTACCCGTTCAGCGGTACAGCTGTTGATTGACTATGGTTCATGGCAATACTTGCGCATTTTATCTTGGACCTACTCCTTTATGGTTGTGGGCCTGGTAGGTGGTAAACTTGTGATTTTTTATATCTTTTAGCATGCGGAGAACGCAACGAAGGAGGCCGAGTGGTGGGTGGTATGGATTCCAACGTGAATGCTTTTCCGTGGCTTGCTCGTGTTATCTACCAGAAATCTTTCGGTTGTGCCGGCTCCCTCATCAACGACCGATATGTGGTATCTGCTGCACATTGTATGAAGGGGTGAGATTTGTGAATAAACTACTTGGCTTTCGTCATTCGCTATATTATATCTAGTCCATCCATAAGTTCTGGTACATGAAAAGGCATTTTTTTATGAAGTAGGTAATTAATTTAATGTACCTAATATTGTTAAAAGTTATACCTTTATATTTGTTTGAGTTAGAGTGTGTAAAACGTCTAAAAGAACACGACATGGTATGGCATAGTATCAAATACTGAAGATAAGTATAGTCGTATAAATTCCCCAAATAGTTTCACAAATTCTCTAAAAATTGAGAAGCGAGTGACTGTCGTGGTTTATACATACCACGAGAGGAGATGAAAGTAATATTGTAAACAGGCTCACAGCTTGAATGTAGAGAACTTTGAAGTAAAGGTACGGCCAAAAAAGATGTATGAATTTCGTGAAATAGGATATGGCTGAGAAGTTCTGGCGGAGGGTGAGGAAACGATATCTAACAGGGATATATCGAGGAGAAATACATGTTATGTTAACCCCAAATAATTGAAACAAGATTGGTCGGTGACGATTCGAACGATATTATATTTCATTTCTATATTCGATATTGTCGTTATTGTTTTAGATTCATGTGGTTTATGTTCCGGGTGACGTTTGGCGAACACAATCGCTGTGACCGCTCTCAAATCGCACAGACTCGCACTGTTGTGAGGGTAATTGCCCATAATTTCTCGCTGTCTGACCTGAGCAACGACATCGCACTGTTAAAGCTTAACAGTCCTGTTGAGTATTCACACGCAGTACGCCCTGTCTGTCTACCCACCAATAAAGGTAAGTAGTACATAAAAGAAAAATATTTCATGCAAACAGACAATAACCAAAACCAGAAATATCCAATTTAGTGCTGTCCTACAATACATTTCAAAGATTCTTTTTTAGAAGAATTTATGTGGAAAAAGTTTGGAAAGAGAAGAAAAATAATGATCAGCTAATGATGATCTTCGGAATATTCCAAAAGAATTCAACGGTAGCCTCAAGCTAGAGTGGTAGAAGTCGCAAGTTATTGAAATGTTCATAGTTTTATCTGGGATATTCAAATTATCAGCAAAAAGAACCACTTGAATGTCGATATTAGTATGTATATGCCAGTACCTGTTGTTTTCGATATCTAAAACTACGAGTATGGAAGCCTCTATTGGATGCTTCCTAATATGAATCTTTAGCATGCAAAAGAATACTTGACTGAACAATATGATCGTCTGTAGAACATGGAAATCTGTTTTCAGTTTGTTATATACGAGGGAGGAGCACACTCGTCTCGAAAAAAATGGATCCTATGAATTTACCCGGCTTCTCCATTATTTCACGTTCCCTCTCGGCTCTTCGTCTGTCATTTCTTTTAGAATTGACAGACATTATCTGCGTGCATGATTCTGGATTCAGCATTTTCCGTATAATCATCAAAAATTACCAGCATTGCAATATTCTGGTAACTTTTAATAAAATCTGTTCACTGACCTTCATTCATGAGTAATGTTTTATTGCTTATAAGATTTAGGATTGTATTTTAGACCCTTACACGTTTATTGCTAAATCTCGAGTCATTAAATGTTTAATGCATCTTTATTTTAGTACTTTATAACTTCTTTGTGATTGCCTCTTTTTGTGATATTTTTCTAATTATTACTTTGGTAATTGTATAATTACTGAACCTGACAGAAAATTCGATTGTTTAAACAGGATACGATATACTTAGTTACTTATGTTTATAGGTACATGTAGGAAAATCCATCCTTTCTTTGTTAAAATCTCAATAATACCGATTACTTTTTAAACGATTATCTTGTTCACCACAAAAAGCAACTTAAGATTATGAAAAATATTTATATTTAAGCTGTTGCAGAACTGTACTTTCTATTAATTTCGAAGTATTGATGTACAATAATTATAATCCCAACCGTATTTTCCTGTTCCAGATAAACTGTATACTGGTACAAATGCGACTGTAGCCGGCTGGGGCGCCACAAGTGAAAATGGCAACTGGTCATGTACTGTCCTAGAGGCAGAAGTGCCTGTCCTTAGCAATGAAGCTTGTCAAAATACGAATTACAATGCATCCAAAATCAAGGAGGTCATGATGTGTGCTGGGTTCCCGGAGACAGCGCATATAGATGCTTGCACGGTAAGTACAGTCACCTGCAATAATATGTATACGTTTTAGAACTTTTTCACATTAAACTTGTCGAATTTTACCGTCTCATGTCATAATGTTGACTTGTCATTTATTATTGTGACTGTACAGCTACATAATATTTGATTGTTTTCGTTTACCTGTATTATTCTTTGACAAATAACTAGTATTATTAATCCGTCTTTGTACTATTAATAGCTTCGACTGATCTTCATTCTAATTTGACTGCTGTCAAATTTTTTAAATTTTTATAACACATTTTTATGTGTTTTTACATTAGGTACCTTTGAATTTAATGCATTGTTTTTATATTTCAGGGAGACAGTGGAGGGCCATTGGTCGCAGAGAATGAAGAGCACATGTATGAGTTGATAGGTAAAGTATTTTGTATCATCAGAAGGCTTGGAATTTTGTCATAAATTGTGTTGTAAATAAAAATATCCTAAAGGTTCTCTTTTTGAGCGTCTCACTTTTTTTTTTCAGGTGTGGTGTCTTGGGGTTATGGATGTGCTAGAAAGGGGTACCCTGGCGTATTCACAAGAACTACAAAGTACTTGGACTGGATTAAAGATAACGCAGAAGGAGGGTGCTATTGCCAATATTGATATTTGTACAATGTACATATAATATGTTAAAACAGCTCGAATTAGAGATGATTGAATGTATGAAATGAAGCAAGTGTGATAAAAGTCAACTATATAAACTTAAGTGATAGCGCAAAATATAAAGTGCGTATAGCTCAACTCTACTATATCAGAAGTGTTTTATTGCTACCTGCGAATTTAATTGAGTTTTAATAGCAAGTCCTAGCAATACTTGTACTGTACCCCCCCCCCCCCATCTCATCCGAAGTGCGTTGTAAGTAACGGTAACAATCGCTGTTAGAGGAGGAAAACTCGAAATAAAACATTGTCTGTCTGGTTAGCGTGGTAACAGTAAGCCAAAGTCTCCCAATATTGGAAGAGACTTTATGTCCATCAGTGAACTGCGATAGGCCAATTGATTGACTCTACCTCACGGGTCACCTATATCGCATCCATATAGCATCAGGATTTATTCGTATCTAGGCGAGCGTTTTCGTCAGTTCGATTCTGACATAACCAGCTATACTGACTGAACTGAGCTGAAGGAATTCTTAATTCAAATCTTACAAGCTCATTCATTCATTGCTCCTTTGCAATATCACCTTCATTATTTTGTCGTAATGTACGCTAAAACATATTATAAATGAGAAAGTAAAGGTATGAATCCGTAGTCGACGATACGAGTATTATGACAATTGTAGACGTGTGCAGCAGGGGATGTGTCTATACGAAGCAACGAAACGAAACATCGTCTGCTGCTGCTGCAGATGTCGTAAGTCGTCGGATACATATACATACCTTTACTCTGTCTGTCTCTGTTAATAAAATTTGATACAGAGACTGGTTACAGCTTGGCAAAAAACCAAAGCTACCTTTTGGGAAAGGGCATTAAAAAGGTTTATGTAGAGGATGAAAATCTGCATGTAAATTCGACAATAATATGAAAATAATCAGATGAAATTTGGTATACAGATTCATTAAAGCTTAGGAAAGGACATATACCTACATATTTGTTTAGGACAACCGATACCCACGCAGGCGGAGCCGTGGGCAAGGGCTAGTAGGATGTAAATAGCTTAGTGCACAGAATTGTGCAGGTTCAAGTTTATGATGCTAGTTCGATGAGTGCAACGTCCCCATTCTATCCTCGGTGTCCCGTTGTAGGACGACGTTCGACTCGCTAAGGAACACCTGTGAGAATTTGTAATAGGAAATAATTTGTAAATCTAATTACGTATGTGCGGTATGTGGTCGATTGTGTTAGTGATTGTGCTTTCTGTGTGCACTACAAAATGCATGGTAAGTAATTTCTAAACAGGTTTTGCATCTAATATTGAAGCGTATTTATTACCTACAATTCGATTATTATACTTACAATGTTGTCTATTTATTATATTACCAGTGCATCGGGATATTTATCATGTTTGTTTGGGTATGAGATTTCCCAATATTTGAGATAAATATCCCGTTGTTTCTTACAAAGTTTGTAGTAATAACCATGTCAATATTAATCATACATAAGAGTTATACAGAATGATTTTATAATCGTTTCGGAAATAACGATGTTTGTCACAGTTTGATAGTAACATCGTGTTATAAGATCACCGTTTTCACAATTGTCAATATTAATTTTCCTAAAGTTTCTTGATGCTTGAGCTCAATTATTTAAGGGAAACGGAGAAAACTATACAGAAGTATACACGGAGTTGAATCCAGAATTTGGGACAGAGCCAATATTTGGTGACGGCGTATACGAACACGAATGCAACTGTCGTAAGTAACATAGATTGGAAAACATATACTACTATAATAATATGTCTTAAAGAAATAAAAATAACGTCAGATATATATATAATCACTAGATAGTATAAAACAAAATCGCTTTCTCTTTCCCTATATCCCTATGTATGCTTAAATCTTTAAAACTACGCAGCGGATGTTGATGCGGTTTTTTTAATAGATGGAGTAATTGAAGAGGAAGGTTTATATGTAAATAATATTATGCTACAAACAAGTGGTGCGGAGCAGAAGTGAAAAATGTGGCAAAAACAGGGTGACACAGACAAAGTTGCGCGGGTCAACTAGTATATAATAAAACATTCAATCTTACACACTTAACCGACAATAATGTTTCGTGTGTCAAGCGTACAGCGTCTATTCCTTTTAGTTTCAATTTATATAAATAGTGTATCTATTCCATTTCCGTTAACGCTAAATTTTGAAGGATACTCTGTTAGAATTTATATATAATATGCATATTTAGGTATTATTTCTGTATTTACTTTTGGTGTTTAAAAGATTCACCCAATGTTAAGAATTAATTATCAACACCCTGTAGACACTGATCGTAGATCTACTATTTTATACTAGTCGCATAATGTGGCAGGTCTAATTCGAATAAAAAGACGCGACTAATGAAAATGACACGCTTGCCGTATTTTCCGCCAGCATGCCGACCATGACGGCAATTTATTGCGCATTACACACATTAAAGTATCAATAAAATATACTATCGTATAATGTAATTTATTCATAGTTAAATACTTCAATTTATTTAGTATTGAAGAAAATTAATGTATTGAAGTTATTTTTTACTTATGAATTGCGTTTAATACGTGCAGTAGACCTCGAAAGTTACTAGACAATTCGAAACTAAAATTGTATGAAATGATGCCACTACATAACTGCTAGTCTAAGAAGCTAATGGATAATTGATTTACTTGTTAATGTAGGTATATAAATTTAGAATGTTACTTGCATAAGTTTGCTTTATCTAATAAACAAGTAATCGATCAAGTTTATTAACGCTATTCATATTACTTTGGGTTAAATTAGACTTCGGCTATCAAAGGAGATCTTAACGTGTCTAGAAACATTTGAATTTTTAATATACCTATCATATACTTACTAAGCTGCTGGAAATAGTTAGTCTTATATAAATTAAAGTTACCTACGCTATGCTATTACATTTAGGTAGTTAGATACTAACACATTCTTACAGAGTACCTAACCCAATTATGTATTACTAGCTGACCCGCGCAACTTCGTCTGCGTCACCCCGTTTTTGCAACATTTTTCATTCCTGCTCCGCACCTGTTAGCATGATGACTATATATATATAAACCATCCTCTTTGACCATTCTATCTATTTAAAATCCGTTGCGTAGTTTTAAAGATTTAAGTATATAAAGGGACATAGGGACAGAGAACGCGACTTTATTTTAGGGTAGTATTTAATCTTACAACTGTAAATGCACATTTTTCTATCAAAGTATTCGAAATTGCTAACAAAAATACTGAATTGCACACTAAATTTGCCCATCAAATAAATCAAATATACTACACTGTTTGATGTTTAAAGCTAAACTATTTTACTAGTTTACTATCTGATAACTTATAGTAAATCTAATTATCCATTCAGTGCAACGAAACATTTAATCTGTTTTTTTGGAGTACGTCACCTATTAAATTTTAAAGAACATGAGTTATTCTAAATAAAACACCAGTTAATCAGTCATGTTTATTAAATTATAGTTCTCAAAAAAATTTTTACTGTAAGATTAGGGCAGGTCTTGCTTTAAGACCACTACTTTTCGGTCTGACTTTGCTTATTGGTAACCTGCGGTCCAATCTTATCCAAGCTCGACGGAGCCCGCTTCGCGGGCTCCTACTTCTGGGTGGTTTAAAAAAAAAAACCACGAAGACTAAGACGGGAGCTCCGCTTCGCTTCGCTCCCGCCTTAGTCTTCTAACCTAACCTATCCGAGTCGGATTGCACTGAGTCTAATGAACGAAAACAATAATAAATGCATGTATGCATGATTTTAGTAATTCGGTGGTAATATTGGATAATTTAGTGTGCAAATCAGTATTTTTGTTATATGGCGAGTAATTTTGTTTTACAATGCTTATATCTGTGGTTTTAGCAAGATTTTTCGTAGTAAAATTAGATAAATAAAGTCGCTAACTTTGATATATTTTAGACATTTTCTTATGCTACACATTTAGTTATACAATTATTTAATTTGATAAACAGTCATTTATTTGATATGCTGGTACATTATTAGTGGATAATTGTTGTTTGCTTAAATTTTAAATAGAGGTGCAATTAAAAATTCCCCTTTATTTTATACTATGTAGTGTAGTGATTGCCTTTTTCATGCCGCAACTTTGTGGTTTCTTACCTAAGGTTGTGGAGAGCGCAACGAGGCTTCTAGAATTATTGGTGGCGTGGAAACATCAGTGAATGAGTTCCCCTGGGTTGTGCGACTTTCATACATTAACAAGTTTTACTGCGGAGGTTCTCTTATCAACGACAGATTTGTACTCACAGCAGCACACTGTGTAAAACCGTAAGTAGTACAATAAATTAATTAGATTTTATGATCGATTAACTTGGTGTACGATTAGAATGTATAAAATTCGATATTGTAAATTTATAGTAGGATATTTAGGTAGGTACTTCTTAAGATACTTAGTAAACCGCGGTAGCCTAGTGGTATGGGTAATGTACTGCTGAGATGAGGTCTCGGGTTCGTTCCCATTTTACCATGGCACACACCAAGACTTTTCGATGCTTTTCCAAGTTATGTTTTAGGTGGCAATAGGTTCGCCACCTAAAACATTGGGACTGGCGAAATGTGGGTGCTAGCACCTCTGCCTACCCCTTCGGGGATACAGGCGTGAGTTTATGTTATGTTATGTCATTCTTGATACTGCATTATAAATAACTACTGGTGTATTTAAATAAGTATATGTGTAGCCTACATGATAATTATTATGCCTATTTTCACCAGCCTACCGATTTTTTGTATTGTTCCAGTTGAGCAGTAGTCAGGTAACAAAAACAGTGTATTTTTTTTATTTTTTTTATACCACTTAGGTGGCAGACAAGCACACAGCCCACCTAATGGGAAGCGGTCACCGTGGCCTATGGACGTTTGCAACACCAGAGCCGTCACACACGTATTGAACGTATTGAAGTTCATATTGTATTGTTTATTATGCCAAAAAATTTAGGACATGAATACTTATGTGAATTAACAAGATCCCCTTGATGATATAATCCGGTTTATCGTTTCAGGTTTATGTGGTTCATGATTAAAATCACTCTAGGCGAGCATAACCGTTGCAACAACACTCATCCTCCAGTTACTCGTTATGTTATCAAGGTTTACTCCAAAAACTTCACCTTCGCCGACTTTAAAGATGACATTGCGTTGCTAAAATTTAACAACCGCATACAAGTTACGGCCTCTGTGAAGCCCGTGTGTCTGCCAAGTAATGATGGTAAGAAATTGCCCATATTTGACAACTAAAACGGTATTAATAAATTTATAGCATGCATTTGCAGTTAGGCAGGAGTACTATGATTTTGGAAAAATCAGTAATTGATGAAAAGTCACAATGTTACTTGGATAACTATTTGAAGATGATTCCCAAACTTTTTAAACAGTCAGGTGTTGTGTTTCAAAACAATTTGCGAGGGGTTAGTATCTTTATGCCTATGTCTCGATAAGACTAGGTATCAATATGACTAGATCGCTTTATGACTACTTAAATCTCAATATGACTAGTTCGCTTAGTTGTACGCAAGATCAGAAAACTTGTCTAAATATTATAAATTGTTTTACTTAATTGGTTCAGATTATTTGGCACAAACAATGGAATTTTATTTATAGATTTCCCGCATGTTTATACACAGAACAGAAACAACTATCACATTCTTTGATCCAATAGTATTCGTTTACATCAGCATATCACTATGACATTACGGTGTGTACTTTTTATTTCAGAAATTAGTACAATTTAAATAGTGTTCAAACTATGAATTGTGTATCGGGATGATTATTTAATTTATTAGGGTAAGGTTGCGATTATTGGACCACTTAATTTTAAACAGACCTGGTATCCAAAATGGAGCATGAAATAAAACAAAAATTGGGTGAACGAGTAGTCCGTATATTCAATTATTGGTAACTAACATATAAAGTTAATTATATTATATATATAGGCACAAAAGAAGAAAATAAAACTTTAAGATGGTTTCCTTGTTTGAACCACCGTCTCTTTCATCGGACCACTTAGTTGCTATGATTGGACTTAGGGCATTATGGCTGGCTGGTCCATTCAAGGTGTATGTGAAAAAAATGAATTAAATAAAACAATAATTTTATAAAATTACCTTTATTTTAAGTAATAGAGAGGTAGTTACATTAATCAGTCGACTCTAATTATATATCTTTATTTGGCATGCAAAGTCACAAAAATCTTTCAGGTACGTAAAACTAAAACTTAAACGCAAAAAATCTTTTCATGATTTCTTATATAAAAAGCCTAATAAACACCTAGGTTGCTTAGGAATGAAAATCAATATATAAAAATGGTGCAAGTTTACCTTACGCACATAACACTACCATTATATTATGGCATTTAAAATCTTTATAAAATCAATGTAATATTGCAAAAATTTTTTTGCTAACGCTTGTAGAACTAATTTCATACTCGCCTCGTTCCAAGCATAATATTGCCCTCTTTTTGCCATGCTAAAACAAATAGGAAATAAAAATTAAATATTAAAAAACACACATCATAGAAGTTGCTATGATTGGACCGGTTCAATGAAAGAGCCTCGTACCGGTCCATTGATAGAAACTCACTAAAATCCACTAAAATATTTATTTTAAAATAACTTAGCACGTTACTCAACAAAAAAAATACGATAATAAGTATCCTAAGTAAATTGCCAATGCTATTAGAAAAAATCACACCAAAATATTTAAAGGAACAGTACTTACATGATATTATTTGCCGCGTTAAAATTATATTCGAGGTCCGAGAAACACAACGACGTACATCCGTCCCTTACGCTGCCTGCGGCGACACTGGTGGTTGGAGGGCGATGCGGGGGGTTGTAAAGCTAGCGTTTAGACGCATCGATCGGGTTCAAACATGAATCGATCCCGAAATATTGAAGTGGTCCAAACAAAGCGCTGGTCCAATGATCACAACCATACCCTAATCCTCCTTCAAAAAATTTCAAAGACCTCTGAATACTAAGTAGGTTCTAGGTGGGCTGTATGGAAGAGAAAAAAATACTTATCAACTCATTTCTATTCTTTGCGTTCTATATTCGAAATTCAAAAATCATTCCCGCCTCGCCCAAGTTTCACAACACATTATTTTTTATACATCATATAAACAGCTTGTCTGGTACCTACACGTAATAAACATGAAGACATTTATTTTTTTCCAATAATATATTTATAGGTAAACTTTTAAAGTATCTTTCTAGACCAGACCTTCACAGGAGTAAATGCAATAGCTGCTGGATGGGGTACCGTGGGGGAAGGAAAGAACCATTCTTGCTCCCTTCAAGAAGTTGAACTGCCTGTCCTAAGTAACAAGGAGTGTAAAGAGGGTAAATATTCGGAGAAAATGATTAGCGACACGATGCTGTGTGCAGGGTATATTAAGCGGGGGCAAATGGATACATGTCAGGTAAATATGTCATAGCATTAAGTAAATAATAAGTATACTTAATTCTCTCTACACCTCTGCTGTAAAAAATATAGGCAGGAGATGTGGACCTAAATTGCGTTATTGCGCTGTCTTTTGTAGATAGCATGGGGTGCAACGTTGGTGGACGAGCTTAAAACTATTAATCATAGATTATTATCAGGAATTAGTTCCGAGATTCGTGTCGATAAGTATAGGAAAGATAAGAACTCTGGATTGACATTGTAAAAGATGACGTGTGGCAATGGTCTCACTGCCGCATATCGTTCGAATTGGAGAAGCAATGAACGCTTTATTTATATCATATACTTTATGTATCTGTAATACACACCTTGGACCTTTCTACAGTAACTGACGACTGTTGACCAAACCGGCCCTTTTTAAAAAAATAGTTACCTGATTCCTAATTTGAAAACTATTGTATCGTCAATCAGTAAAAAAATATTATATTGTGTTTTACAGGGTGACAGTGGTGGTCCATTGTTTGCTGAGCGAAATGACAAACGGCACGAACAAATAGGTTAGTTTTATACAATTACTAAAAATAATTTGTCTTTTCTTTGTTCCTTAAGCGTAGTTATGAAATATAGGTCTTCTTATTATCGAATCTACGGCATAGTTGTAATCGTGGTGTACCTAGTAATTTGTTTCACGACAGCGCCGCTGCTCACGGAGTGGGCCCGAGCATAGGTTTCGCTCTTCGGTAACTACGAACTACGTCCCTTACTTGGTAATATTTGTACTTACAATTATTGTTAGGTATAAAATTAATTTGTGCGCTATAGGTCTATACCTACATGAATTTTTTGCTGCAGTCCGTCCTATGTGAACACATACTTAATCCCAAATTAGAAAAAAAAAACTCAATCGAAAATTAAAAAGTTGCACTAAGTTAAATTGTTTTAGGTGTGGTGTCCTGGGGCATTGGTTGCGGTCGTGTTGGATATCCAGGAGTCTATACGAGGGTGACTAAGTACCTGAACTGGATCGAAAACGTAGCAAATACTGGATGTTTTTGTACAGCTTAAAATGTATTTAAATTGAATTTGTACCTACTTTTAACTAGAATTTTAATAATAAGGTTAGGTTTTTTTTGATAATAATTTATCCTACATTAAAACGATTGCAACGAAAAGACTTGTTTCTTTTGAAATGGTTCCGAAAATGATGGAGTTTTTAATTCAGTTGTATTTTTTCTTCGAAATGGAGGTAGTTCAAATACTTACACACAATTATGTTTCATTATTCTAATTTTCCAAGCGACTACCATTTAAGAAATACATTAGGTTTCTACAGCATCAGCAGAACAAGTATGACGCCACTGTTGTTGCGAACATCCGTAGGCCTCGGTGACCATTTTCCATCAGGTGACCCATGTGCTTGTCTGACACCTAAGTGGTATAAAAAATAAATGATATGATGTATAAAATATGAATGAAAAAGTAATGAGGTCTGGGACCCTATCACCATCTCTTAAATTCAATCTTACTATAATTCCATAGTATAATTCGAACTGTTGTCGTCCATCAATATTTGTGTTCTGTAGCTTGTAAGAAATAAATAAATGTATATACTTTTTTCTTTTCTAAAAAAGACAACCCCCGTACTAGGGAACAAGCCCTGTATCTCGGGGGACTTTACAAACATACAACTAACGGACACAAAGTACACCCAGACTAGGAACAACTATTTGTGGATCACACTAATTTTTGCCCTGTGTGGGGATCGAACCCATAACTTTGGACACAGCCGGCGCATACTACGCCCACTGAGCCACGGAGGTAGAGAGATAGGTTAACCATATAACACTAGTATACTGTGTATCCTAACAAACGCCGATGGTCGGAATCTCAATATGGAAGTAAAGTAATGTTGAAACAATAGTACTTCTATGAGTTGGTGGCACGGCCCCTGTGTATTACTCCATAACCCGATAACTCGGATAAATACGTCACCGTATTTTTAAATTGAAATCGATGTCGTAATCTATTATAGCCCGCATTCCTATTTAAAAAACTACTAGGCCTATTAGATTTCACTTACTAATTAGTTTTTAGTCACCAGTGATAGAGAGAACACGATGGGGATTATAAATACGTTGATCTATTTTTATTTGCACTATTTGGTAAGTTTAAATTAATTTTTATTTCTATGAGTGAGATACAGCTTAAACTAAACTTGTATTGTTAGCAATTATGATCGTTTATTGGTTATACAATATTAAGTATAGCTTATACAAGCAAGTTTATACAATATAAGTTACAATAAAACCGCGGTAGCCTAGTGGTATAGGTAATGGACTGCTGAGACGAAGTCTCGGGTTCGATCCCAGGTTTTACCATGGCACACACCAATGACTTTTCGAAGTTATGTGTGTATTTATCGCAGGTGTATAAGTGCCCGGTTAATGGCAATAGGCTCGCCACCTATTGGGACCTAAACATAATCTGGCGAAATGTGGGTGCAGGCACCTCTGCCTACCCTTTCGGGGATATAGGCGTGACTTTATGTTATGTGTTATGTTATTATTTTGTCCGTAGAAACGATGTGACACGCAAGATCGGTTACGCACCTTGAATCTATATTATTTATGCGTTTCTTATCTTTTAGTTTACATTGCGTAAACCAATATATTTCCGGTAGTAATTAAATATTACTTGCAGTTTGGTGTTCAGAGTTCTACAGGAATATTTGGTTTGGGATCTGGAATTCAACGCGTATGTTTCTGTCGTAAGTGTGCATTGATTTTCTTTAGGTTTAATAGTCGTATTGCGTACGTACTCGTAACTATATGCACGTCCAAATTTATTGAATAACTTAGAAGGAATTTTGATCGTAATAACACTGATCATGCAATGCACTTGATAGATAAGCTATGCTTACTTTGGATCTAGATAGCGTCTTGTATTATTTTTATAAATGTTTCTCTATTCCTTAACTCTCGGGCCTATGGAGTCACGGGTCTTTAGAAGGCGTGCGTTGGGCTCGAAGCCAAGACGTAGAGGCCCTTTTAAGAGAATTTAATATGCTAGGGATACACTATTATTCTTATTATTATCCCAGAACATTTACTTATTTATGTAATTGAATTAGTGACTTGGTAAAAATATTACCAAATAACAATTTTGCTTCATACTCTAGGATGTGGAATTACTAATAGATATACTGGTAATGCAAGAACAGGCCGTGCATCTGGGGAATGGTATGTAAGTCCACATGAGTATCCCTGGCTGGCTGCCATCAACACTGGGTCTCAAGTTATAGCAGGATCATTGATATCTGACAGACATGTTCTTACAGCTGCATCTCCTTTATATGGGTAAGAAATTTAGTACTAATAATTATATTATTGATGAATGTTTTAGCAACGATTATGCCGATGTATAATTTCAAAATTCATAATTCAAAAAATGGTTGGTGGTGGCGGTGGTTGGTTAGTGGTTATGTAGTCAGCTTCACAATAGAAAAGTCTCAGATTCGAATCCTGGACAGTGTAATGTCCGACGTGAACTCCTAACTCCTAACACAAGCCACTGAGCTGGAGGGATTAGAGGAAATATTAGAAATTTCGGCAGCTAATATTAGTTAAAAAGAAAAATTGTTGCTCCCGTTCAGATTGTGACATTTTTCCCCCAAGAAATTTACTAATTTATTCACAAAAAAATAAGTATCTAAGTAGGTTAATCCGCTTTCTAGAACCCGTAACACAAGCTAGTTAAACTATTATGCTTATCATGGGTCTAGATGACTTGTGTAAATTGTCCTATAATATTTATTTGGAATATTTACGTACAGCCGCGGTAGCCTACCGGTATGGGTAATGGACTGCTAAGACGAGGTCTCGGGTTCGATCCCAGGTTTACCATGGCACACACCAATGACTGCGATGCTTTTCGAAGTTATGTGTGTAATATTTATCGCACGTATATAAGTGCCCGGTTAATGGCAATAGGCTCGCCACCTATTACATTGGGACCTAAATATAAACTGGCGAAATGTGGGTGCTAGCACCTCTGCCTACCCCTTCAGGGATATAGGCGTGATATTATAAAAAAAAAAAAAAAAATTATATGAAGAATTGGTATATTTTTTCTTTTCAGCTTGACCCCAGATCGTCTTGCAGTAACTCTTGGAGCACATGACCGATGTGCCGTAGGGGGTTCAAGCCTGAACGTGAGCGTGGAATCTATCATATTGCGCCCTGGTTATTTTCCTACAAGTTTGGATAATAACTTGGCTCTCGTAAAATTGAAACACGTGATCGCTTTCAGTCAATATATTTCTCCAGTCTGTTTACCTTTCTTTGGTTAGTATAAGAATATTAATAATTTATTTGCTTTTAAACAATTGGTAAGAATGAATTGAGTTGCACTATTCATTGCATTATACCAGTAATTTTTAAGACTTTCATATGTTAAGAAGCAATAACAGGTCACGAATCTTTTAGTTTAAACAGAACCACCCTTGCATGTGACGTTTGCAACGATTTATTCTCAAAAGGGTGAATATTACTTATTTAGTTTTGTGAAAGGTTTTAAATATTTTATCACGCAATTATGTATATCACGTAAATAAGTGAGTCTACATTAAGTGCAGCATAATTCGTCGTAGACTGGCACGCAAAATAATGAATACATTTAATCATCAACTTTTTCACAATTAAAGTTTTGTCGTTTTGCGCGGTACCCTAGTTCTTTTTTTGTTTTATTTTTTGGTTTGTACCGCGGTAGCCTAGTGGTATGGGTAATGGACTGCCGAGACGAGGTCTCGGGTTCGATCCCAGGTTTTACCATGGCACACACCAATGACTTTTCGATGCTTTTCGAAGTTATAAGTTTATAAGTGCCCGGTTAATGGCAATAGGCTAGCCACCTATTACATTGGGACCTAAACATAAACTGATGAAATGTGGGTGCTAGCACCTCTGTCTACCCCTTCGGAGATATAGGCGTGAGTTTATGTTATGTTATGTTAACGACGCGGTGAGGTCATTCTGCGTAAAACCAAAAAACCTGTAACACAAAAAAAATCAACATATTTGAGGTACTTCAAAATAACTTCCACTTCTAACTAAGTGACATCTACTTTCCCTAGTCACTTGACAACCATGGCTGCTGAGAGGTAGCCGATACATCAGCCTTACATACACCAAATCTTAAAAAAAAAGAATCAAAGCTGTCAAAAAGTGCTTTTTATTCATAGGTACCAGGGACAGCGAGCAGTTGATTTGGATAGCGGGGTGGTCGCAGCCTAACGTGAGCTGTACTCCACACGTTGCTATACTACCCTCTCTACCAACAACAGCTTGTCTTCAGCAATTGGATAACAAACTAACAAGAAACGACAAAGGATGTCTAGGCCCTATGAGTTCCAAAAACACTGACTGTAAGGTAGGTTTTTACAAATTCTGTAATACCATTCTGTAATGTACAAATAATGACTCGTACAAACAAGAGAACAAGCGCCTATCATTAAGTGGCAATACGTTAGGAGAATAGATTAGAATGGTCAATGATATTGACATACGTCATAGAGTGGTCATTCTATTCTATCAATGAATTATCATTTGTGTCGGAGAGGTCATACCTAGGATTCGAAACCGTAAACTCTCAACCACCACAAATCCCACTACACCACACCGTAAGGCCACCATAAAGCTACTAAAACTATAGGGAAATGCCACAGGTTCGTTCGGGTCATAATCAATCGATTCTACGAAACAGTGAAAGGTTCTATTCGTGATACATTACACAAACATCTACTTATATATTTAAACTAAAGTTAACTTAGTAATATGGGTTCTAGAATGCGGAGGAACATTACTTGTTCTTATTTTATTGATTGATTGATATGCCTATTTCACACACATATTGAGCTCTGGTGTCGTCCCACAGTTTTTATTCTAAACAGCATTTCACTTATATAGTTACATAGTATGTTCATAGACAATGAACATTTCGAAAATGGTTGTATTTTTTGCCTCTTAACTCTGATTCTATTATTGTTTTATATTGCGTATTTTTTTGACAGAATGACGTGGGTTCTCCAGTGATGATACGTTGGTCATCAACCGCTTCACTTCGGCTGATTGGCGTGGTGTCTACATCATCGTGTGACGTCACATCGCCATCTTTGTACACTAGGGTTATCGATTATGTCGGTTGGATATTTGAAAACATACGCCAAGACTGTCAGTGCTTATGATAACCGCATATTTAATAACTGCAGAAAGGTTTTCCGTGTTGATACTTTCCAAAATAAATTATGTTAAAAAAATCAACAGGAAAATGGTCTATACTTGCAAGTTATAACTACCCCACAGTTTTGTCCTGTTTTGTATTGGAGAGTTGAATGTGTCAAATTCAAATTCAAATTCAAAATCTTGGTATATTTAAAAATAAATAGCCAAATTCTACCTCAAGGCGTCTAAATACTAGCAATTAATCAGTAAATGCATATAATTAGTTATGTCGATCAGGTATACATTATTTGAATTTTATATCAAATGTCATTAATAATGGATTATGTCAGAGGTTGCAATTTATATTATGTTAGTAAGCAAATCAATAAACAATACAATGTCACAGTGAAAACAATAGAAAAATTTATACGCGTAAAATGATTATATACACTTGTCATCTAGATATTCCTACATACATACATATATACTACATAAACTCACGTCTTTATCCCCGAAGGGGTAGGCAGAGGTGCTAGCACCCACATTTCGCCAGTTTATGTTTAGGTCCCAATGTAATAGGTGGCGAGCCTATTGCCATTAACCGGGCACTTATAAGCCTGCGATAAATACACACATAACTTTGAAATGCATTGAAAAGTCATTGGTGTGTGCATTGGTAACCTGGGATCGAACCCGAGACCTCGTCTCAGCAGTCCATTACCCATACCACTATGCTACCGCGGCTAGATATTCCTGTATACTATAATATGCTTTTTCAGTTAAAATATAGGAAAAGTTAATGCTTAGACGGGATTCGAGTCCGCGATCTTTCCCTTACAGGGAAAACGCTCTGACCGCTAGGCCACGAAGCCTCGTCTGAATCATTCGAAATTCTCCTATTTAACTCTCTTTGGAGCGATATGGTGGGAGCTATCTACCGACAATCATTCGAAATATCGGCACAATGAATGAAGTTACAGTCATTTTAAAACATTGTATTGTTGATAATTCCGCCCAATCAAGTAAGGGAAATGTACTTATGGTTCTTAACTAACAACATTAATGAAGGTAAGAGATGGCGGTATCGGGAAAGTACCTCGCGCCGTCCTACAGAATACCGCGTATAATTGTGTGTACCTTGTGTTGTTTTCCTGGCGGTGAGCAGGGTAACCAGAACTCACTGGAGAGCTTTTCTGTTGTAAGAGAGATGACCAAACTGTCTCATGCACTGGCAGCACGTAAACTCTCTTAACCCTCACCCTCACCTCATCACGTCTGTAATAAGGGCATTAGAAGGTTCCTTTAGGGTCAGTAGCACGAATTTGACGCCCCTGGTGTTACAAATGTCTATAGACCATGGTAACCACTTTCGTAATCAGGCAATGTGACACCAAAGTGGTATGAAGAAAAAGAAAGAAAATACTTTAAGAAATAAAACATAATCAGGTAAAAAGCACCCTTTTTTTCCTCTTTATTCATTATTGGGCACTTTTATACATACTTTAATTAACTTACAAAACCGTAACTTAGCAAACTTAATCTGTGGGCGATGACAACGAGTTTTCTACTCAAATTGTGTTCTAGACCACCAGGTTATATGAGGGGGTACCGTCCAGCCAGTTTTGTGCCATATGTCTGAATTCAAAAAGTGGAACTTTATGCATTGAAATATCCATCTCAACAGGAACCGTAGAGATAAACTTATAAACTTCATTATTGATTTGGCTAGCGGGTAAGACAGGGAAATAAAAGGGTTGTTATACATTTGATGACAATATAATAAATTAGCAATGTGTTACATAAATTTATGAAAAATAAATATGCTGCACTGGCGTTGCTTGGTCCGTGTGCATCATGGTAATAATGCACTTAACTGATGACACCGGGGCCGGCGATCCAGGGACTCTGCTGGACGGGCCTAACGGCCATGAGGCTGGCGTAAAGCCCGATTTGAAGCCCCTGGAATAAGAAAGAAATGTGGGTCAGTACGTCACAAGATAACAATATCTATGCTTGTCGGTGGAAAATAGCAGATGAAGACAATCAGTGGCAAAAAGCGACATCATCATGCTTCCGTTTGCCCCGGTCGCATCCGAAGCTTTCACCTCGCAGTCCGGAGTCCGCTTTGAGCTTTCGAGTAGAATTGAGCCCATTGGCACGCATGTCATCTTCTACGACGCCAAGCCAGCACTTCTTTCTTCTACCCCTCCTACCAGGACCCGATGGAGGCGGCATGGCCAGATATTTGTTACCCACGTAGCCAGGTGGTCTCCGCTGAACATGGCCGTACCAGCGAAGGCGACTCTCCCGCATTTTGTCTGTAAAGTCACGGACATGGAGGCTGCCCCGGTTACGAAGAGAAATGGGAAAAGTTTAAAAGAGCTCTGTGTTGTCAGTGCAGAAGACAAAGAAAAGTTTCTCGGTCTTCCCATTGACAACACAAAATCTCTCCAGTGAGCTCTGACTAGGTACCATTAGGAGTTATTCAATATAAGGTTGCTTTCCTCTACCAAAATAAATAATCTTCATTTATACTCACAAGCAGTGGTAGTTTTATCTTCTATTGAAGTGTTGAATGTATCACTCTCGCTGTTAATTTGATATCCATCTGATTTCAATGAAATTTCTGGTAATTTCATAGTTGAAGTAAATGTAGGATTGAAGGGGTGTAAGGGTCCAATTGCTGTAATTGCGGCTCGTCCTTCATCTGTACCTAGTTCGTAGTGACTTCCATCTCCTGTCCGTAAAACCCTCTTTTCCAGCTGCATTGAACATATTAAAAAAATAGCATTATACATCCTATCCGATCTAGCTATAAATTGATTTTATAGTACTGAATCTTCAGTATAATAATGCATTCAGGACATTGTTAGCTAAGGTGAAAACTGATAATTTTAACGCTATCAAGCGAAAAAGAAGCGTCTGCGTTTGCAGCCCGAATGGTATTCTGAGCTGAAATTTTATTTTTATTTTAATTTTGACATTTGACATTGTACTCGACTTTGATCTCAACTTATATAATATAATGGACATATTATAACCAACACTACTAACAAATTGTGGATTTTATTATCTGAATAAATGATTATTATTTATAAATTTAATATTAGTACTTACCATCTCTGATGATACAGTTTTCAAGTCATAAGCCCAGCCCATTCTTTCAAAAAATCTGATAAGCTTAGCAGATTGATTGAAACGCATTGAGAACTCTGCACATTTATAATCCCAGGGAAAAGCGTGGTGATAATTGTGCCACCCTTCGCCTGAGGTTACAAACGACACAAACCAAGATTCTACTGGTAATAGATTGCTGGAAACAAAGAAAAAAAGCGGTAAGTAGGCTAGCCAGAGCTCACTGGAGAGGTTTTGTGTTATCAGTGGTAAGACCGAGAGAACCCTTCTTTGTCTTCTGCACTGACAGCACAGAGACTCTCTTAACCTTCTCCCCTCCTCCTTCTTCTCTATATGGTCGGCAGTACGAATGTGACGCCCCACTGCTGATATATAACAATATAATTATTGTTATATATCAGCAGAGAGCCTATTCAATAGTAAAATCTAGAATAGTATAACGTATATAACATAAATATATATAAATCTCGTGTCACAATGTTTGTCCTCAATGGACTCCTAAACCACTTAAGCGATTATAATAAAATTCGCACACCATGTGCAGTTTGATCCAACTTGAGAGATAGGATAGTTTAAATCTCAAATTATAGTCGCAATTTTAATTTATTGCTAATTATTTGTCAGTTATTATTTGACAGTCACAATTATCTGTTAACTCCAAATGATTCTAACAGATGTCGATACCTTTCGACTGGGTTGAGTAAGTAATCAATAGATGGAGCTATGGTAAATCCACGAACGTGTCATATAAGCTACATTTTAACAGCATAATTACCACGTGTTGTTGACACTATAAAACGCAGACGAAGTTGCGCGGGTCAGCTAGTAATATAATAAGAATATAACTTCCACTTACCGATCATAAGGTCTCGTCCCATAATAATGAGCTAAGCTGTTGACAGTCCAAGTTCCGTTTAATTGGGTTACATAGCGAGTGAAGTAACATACTAGAAAGGATGTACCCCAATTCTCCTTCCAAAAATACACAGGCACGTACACTGGTATGAATATTGCTACAATTGCGTATATATATAAGAAATATCTGCAAAAAATTAAATACATTAATATTGTAAAAGTTTGTCATATATATCACAGTACTGTTATTTTCAATACCAATACCCAACATAAGGGATGATTACTGATTTCTGAATATAGCTCGATCAATATTTGTACCACCAACAGCAGGGCTTAATAGTAAATCTCTTAGCCTTAGCATTTTATCGTTATGTACGAGTATTAATATGTATATTTATTTTTTATTTATTTATTTATTTTTCTGAACAATGTTACATCGTATTGAAAATATAGAAATCTTAGTCTAAGTTTAGTATCCTTAAATTTATGAACATCGAGACTGACCAAAATTAAAAAGTGAATTATTAAGTATGTCAATTTAAGAAAAATTCAATATTACAAAATATCAAGATACAGATTAAATTAAATAATAAAATGTCCATGCAAGGACTCAGATCAATACATAATGTCAAAAATTAATCATAAATTACAATATTTATTTAATAAATGTCCATGCATGTACACCTAGACCCTGTTACTTCATAATATATTTAGGAATACAACATGAAACCTACTTTTTTTGAAACATGACCATCCAATCGGCTTCCAAATCTTTCATGTCGATTTTTTTTCCATACTCTGCAACGTAAGGATGCTTCTTGCACATGAGCCACCCAATGTGACTGAAAAATAAGCCACGCTTAGCATTGTGTGGATCGGCATCCGTATCGGAATATTTATGGTGTACACGATGGTCTCGAACCCATGTGTATACTGAATTCTGTAAATATGAATATGAATAAAAAAGAAGCCATTTATGAGACAGGAAAAGATTCAATAAATTTTTCTGTCGAAATGTATTAAAAAATAATTGCCCCTTGGGAAGATTTGATTGGTAAAATTTGAATGGGCCTCGTCTGTGAGTATTGTACGAATTTTAAATGACTGGGCTTGTTTCTTTCTTTTTAGTTTTTATTTAATTAATTATTTCACGTAATTTTTAAAATAACTTTTTACGCAGTCGGGTTTTTTATTTTTCTCTAAAATATTTTTTTTATTTTATACTTTTAGTTACGATTCATTCAAAAGTTATTTTTGTACCAAAAATATTTTTGTTTGTTTATCGTTTATACTTGAAATATAAACTTAAATCAATAAGTAAGAAAATCTGCGAGAAAGAATGTTTTGTTAAACAACTTTAATTCATTATATATCCTAGTTTTATTTAAAATGAAAAATGATAAAAGGAACCTAAAGATGATTTTAAAATACCTATTCAACGACAGCCCACTTGACATAGTTCATCGACTTTTTTTTTCATTTTGACAATATGGCGTCTGGTTGTCGCTGTGGTGAATTTTGATTACTGTCATGTCTTTATTGACGTAAGAATTATCAAAATCGGCCTATGCGTTTCGTCTCTAGAACGCCACATAGAAACATACATACATACATAGACAGATAAACACAATACCCTCCTTTGAGTCGCACAGTCGGGTAAAAATGAATAATATCAGAATTAGAAAATAAATGATATACGAGTACAAAGATGTAAAATTATTTTTATTTGTATAACTGGTTAGCAGATTGTAATTTTTCATGTAAAAGGAAATGTCCACGGAGGACCGTATAATGATTTTCTCCATGCAAATGTCACTGTAACTTTTACTGACTAGGCATTAAAACACTAAATCGTTAAAAAGTGGGATGGTGTTAGGCAGGACTAATAATAACATTTAGAAAATCTAACTGAAAAGTTTAAAGGTCCTTTGTGCAGGAAGTTGAATCATTGCAGAAGATTTATTTTAGAAATTGGTAAAGAAGTTACATGACTACGATGGTTGAAATAAATTGTTAATAAAGCAATAAATAATAGTAACGAGTATACAAAAATTCAGAAATTTAGGTAAGTTACAAATAAGTTTTTAAATAAATATAATGTGTTTTTATTCTTAATATTTGACTTATTATTATTTTATTATTGCCATTAATATTGAAATTGAATTACCTGCCCAGCAAGAGTTTGTGCTATTAAAAAGCAAAATTGAAGTCCTCTATTTGCCTTAAACGTCCTATGTGTATAATATCGATGTGCTCCAACTGTTATACCTTCTCCGCCAAAATGGCCAAGGAAAATCGCTACAAAAAACAATCTCTCAATGTAAACATATTTTTTTTCAAAATTGGCGAACATTTTCAACAAACAAAAACTATTCGTTACCTAAAATGGTTCAATCACTTACTCCAAACAATAGTTTGCCAGTGTGCATGTCCTGCAAACATTAATTTGTATCCCCAAAGGCCAAGCAAATGAAGTATCAAAAATACGCTTGCATTTACCCACAAAACTTTATGTTTGAATGAATAATCAGTTCCCAACGACTCGGAGGCATTTTCACTTTTTTTATAAATGTTAGAATCATGGTTATTTGATTTTTGTGTGCCCGTGTTGGCATGCTTAGTTGTAATCTCCTCAGTGCTCATTTTAATTCTGATTTGTTCACTTCGCACCAGAGAAATATTTAGACTGATCAATAATCCAAATAAATAACGTGTTCGTTTTCAAATATGTATTAATTCTTATATGTAGCCATGACCTATGTGTCCCTTTGTATGTTAAATAGTAGGTACTTAAATCTATTTATTAAAGTAATAGCTGTTGTCCGCGGCTTTGCCCGAGTGTTTCGGATATCGCGCAGTGTTGTGAATTTCAGCGTTCTCTTTAACTCTATTCGATTCTCTATTCGCCTTTATATTCAACTCTACTCTCTTCTCCACTCGACTCTACTCGCCTGTCTTCTATATTCCTTTAACCGCCTTTACCTTTCTTTACTTTCCATTTATTTCGATTTCTCCACCTCCAATTGCCCCACTTTCTCTCTTCCCCATTTCCTCTTTTTTCCCGTTCCCCAGTTCCCGTTTTTCGCACCCGAACTCTTTCCAATTTCCCCACATGCTCCTTCACCATTTTCTCCACTTTTCCTTTCCCCATTTTCATTTCTCTTTTCCTAATCTCTTCTTCCACCCCTCTCTTCCTCCTTGTTCTTATATTCAACCCCTTCGGCTTTCGCTTGCTCTCGCCATCTGACAACCCAATTTCCTATATATCCAGTTCCTTTTTCTCCCCTGTATTTCTCATTGTTCTCTTCTCTCCCTAACCTCTACTCTACTTGTTGCTTTTCTACAATACTGTTCCTCAAGCTCCAATCTGTTTATGTAATAATAATCGTAATACGTTTATTTTTAAGAACAATGGTAGACTTAATCAGAAATAATGTTCTCAAAATAAGAGACAAATAATTATGTTTAACTAATCATCACGTACCTAATATTTTGGTAAAAAATCTTTCGTCAGAACTGTATTACGGCAAGGTGAGATTACAATTCGGACCAATATACGAGTACGCTTTAACGTTATTGAGTTAGGACGGTATTCTAATGTGCACTGAGATTTGAATAGAACAACACTAGCGATGATTTACTTTATGTGATTTACTTTGTGTTTGGGTTACAATTTATTAAATTTTATCATGTCACTACTGTATTATTAGGTATGTACTTATGCAAATATTATACGAACACAATACACTGTATGGATATGTTAGATGCAATATAATATATAAGTGACATTTTATAGTTTATTATCATTTGCATAGGTAGATATTTAAATGTAGTTCGTTCAAAAACAACTATACATATAATACACTAGCTGTGCCCACGACTCCGTCTGCGTGGCATCAGAAAAAAAGAGGGTCACCATTTGCAAACACGTACAGTGCTACAATGGTGGCGCTCAGCTTGACGGCCTCATCAGATGCTTTTTCACGCCTCGCTTAAAGGACCCGGGACTGTAGGAAGAAGGAAACCCGTGTGCCGGTAAGGAATTCCAAGACTTAATGGTGCGGCAGAGAAAAGACTCACCGAACCACTTGGTTCTTGATGGAATATACTGCACCGTATGCGAGTGATTTCTAAGCCCCGCACGTGTTGTCCTGTGTAGGAAATGGGAGGGTGGGATTAATTGGAAGAGCTCATCAGAACAATCACCATGGTAGAGAGATGAAGAATGTGGTCTAAGAATGAATGAGTTACATGTCTTCTTTATGCTGGCTGGACCGGTTGTACATCGAGGAGTATTAGTGCCGACTCTTATGTATGGTGGTGAAAGTTGGGTGTGGCAGAAAAAGCATCAAAGTAGAGTGAATGTGGATTAATTTTGGGAGATAGAGTAAGAAATAGCGTGATAAGAGAGCGATGTGGAGTCATAGAAGATGTAGCGATGAGAATTGAGAAAGGTACCTACTTAGTTGTGTTAAGATGGTTCTGTTAATTTGAGAGAATGGATGAAAAAAGACTTATTTAGACTTTTAATTATTATAATATATTAAATAAATTAAATTAACCTAAGTAAATAAATAAAACTGAAAAAAATTGACAGCAAACATTTTGGCAGGATCATAACGTAGAGCAGCGAAAACGGAAATCTAAAACAGATCCACTAAGCCACAAACACTAACGGACTTATTACAAAAAACGGATTAAAGTCTGGGTTAAACCCGAACCATAAGGTCTAGACCTAATTTCCAGACCATGGTTTGAACCTTGACTTCAATAACAACCACAGATTACTACAAAAATTGTTCATTCATTATGACACCATTCGATCGCAACGTTCCGTTTCCTCCGGAATCAAAAGTTTTCTGAAGTCATAAATAAATAACATTAACTAAAAGTGATGGAAAAATATTTACAACATAATATATTACGCAGATGTACTGTGATGTTTATATAGGCGCGTAAAACAGAAACGTTATCTTGAATTTCAATCGAAGAGCGCCTCCTAGTCGCGGTTTCGTAACTAAATCATTGAATTACAAATTTTAATTTCATGATTCAATACGTATTTTTTACACAAATGTGTATGAAATAATAAAATCTATTCATTTGTATACGTGACCGAATGTAATCTATATTCATTCTCTGAACCTTTGCCCAACTCAGATGGGGTCGGATTTCCAGTCTAACTGTGATGTGACTGAACTTCGATATTTTTCGTGAAGCGATTGCCATCTGACCTCCACAACCAATGGTCCAATGACCAATGGCGATATCGAAGTTCCAAGTTAGACTGGTTGGACTTTTGACGGCTCCAACTACCCGAAACGACTGCCATAGATGTTTGTACGGCAACCGGGACCGACGGCTTTACGTGCTCTCCGAGGCACGGCCAGACCAGTGCACATACATACACTAATATATATGCACAGATACATATTCAAATTCCAATTCAAATTCCAATTCAAATTCAAATTCAAATTCTAATTATTTATTTTGTGAAACAAAGGTTACTGAATAGATGTTATAAAGATAATGTAATATAACTATGTTCCGCCAAGGGCATATATAATTATAAAGTCTAAATTGCAGATTATAAAGTAAAAAGAAATACATAATTAATTACATAAATAAATTATGTCAAGATATAGTAGCATTTATAACACGATGTCAAATTAACCATGTCCAATTCAAATGTCATAATATTAGGCATGGCATTAGGCAAGTGTTATCATATTCTTATATTTTTCGTTCAGTATTTTACCGTCTCTACCATGGTGAATGTTCTGATGAGCTCTTCCAATTAATCCCACCCTCCCATTTCCTACACAGGACAACACGTGCAGGGGTTAGATGTCACTCGCATACGGTACAGAATATTCTATCAAGAACCACGCGGTTCGGTGAGTCTTTTCTCTGCCGTACCATTAAGTCCTGGAATTCCTTGCCGGCGCACGTGTTTCCTTCTTCCTACAGTCCCGGGTCCTTTAAGCGGGGCGTGAAAAAGCATCTGATGAGGCCGTCAAGCTGAGCGCCACCATTGTAGCACTGAACGTGTTTGCAATGGTGACCCTCTTGCATGAGACTTTGCCTTCAGCTTTACATCAGGCGAGGTAAAGTCAAATTGACGTGACATAAATAAAAAAAAAAAAAAAATTCTGAGTCTTTGAACTTAAAATTGATCAATAAACTACTCGTTTACAGAATAGTAGCTATGCCTTTTTACACAGTGATTTGAAAACTTTGGATTCAAACTCAAGAACATTTTTACGACGTTTAAATTCATCTAGTAATCTATACTATTATATAATTGTAAAGTGGTCGTGTCTAAATATTTGGGTTATGTTATGTGGACGATACTGAACACGAAAATATTTTTTTACTGTCTGTTTGTCTGTTCGTCTGTTTGTCTATTTGTTTCATCGCAATCGCTTGAGCAAAACCGGAGTTGTGAACAATAATGATATTAAACGAAATATGAGCAATGTTAGAGGCGGCGCTTTATATTCTCATGGATGAATTTTTATGTATTACTAGCTGTTGCCCGCGGTTCCGCCTGCCTGGACTTCTGATCCCGTTCCCGCTGCTCCATTCCGAGCATTTTCATATTTGTTCACCTTTCAAACCTTGTCTGGACTTCCACGAATAATTCAAGACCAAAATTAGCCAAATCGGTCCAGCCGTTCTCGAGTTTTAGCGAGACTAACAAACAGCAATTCATTTTTATATATAAGTATACATGTAGATTACATTCGGTACAGCCCCCGTGGCGTGGCGGTAGTGCACGCGACTGCTACGCACGGGGCGCGGGTTTGATCCCCGCTCAGTGCAAAAATTTGTATGCATGAATATGACTGCTTGCACAGGTCTGGTCGTGACTCGGAGAGCACGTTAAGCCGTCGGTCCCGGTTTCCATACAAACATCTATGGCAGTCGTTACTGGTAGTTGGAGCCCTCAAAAGTCCAACCAGTCTAACTTGGAACTTCGATATCGCCATTGGTCTTTGGACCATTGGTTGTGGAGATCAGATGGCAGTCGCTTCACGAAAAATATCGAAGTTCAGCCGCATCACTGTTAGACTGGAAATCCGACCCCAACTGAGTTGGGAAAAAGGTTCAGAGAATGAATGTAGATTACATTTACAAATACACAAATATGTACAGTATATACAGTATACAAATGAATAGACTTTATTAATACATACACATTTGTGTAAAAAATACGTATTTAATCATGAAATTAAAATTTGTAATTCAATGATTTAGTTACAAAACCGCGACTGCCTCCTAGTCTTCGATTAAAATTCAAGATAACGTTTCTTTTTTACGCGCCTATATAAACATCACATCTGCGTCAATGATTAATTTGTAATTTGTGGAAAAGATGTCGGTACTGTCTAGTGTCTTTGTCACTGTCCGCCGAGGTGGTTACTATGCCCTTAAATTATGTGTAAATACTGACTAATTAGTGTAAAAATGAAAAAACTCTACCTCTTTAGTCTATAATTTCATAAATAATTCTTTTCGTTCGCCACTGTAGGTACGTCAATACCAAATGTATTATATAAATTCCTAGAATTTAACATACATTTATTGATTATTCCACTGCAAATTTGCATAAAGTACGAGTATTTACACAAATAGAGGCAGAATTTCACGCACTATTTAAACATATAGCAAAGTTCCCTATCTATAAGAACTAGTTAATAAGTGTGCGCTGCTGTAACGCCAGCTCCAAATGTCATTGAAAAGTCTTGTTCATTATTTCTGTTCCTACAAGAGTTTCGTTATGAAATTTTGCGTAATAGGAGAAGTATTAGAGCAGAGTTTTTGTGTGTAAACTCTCTTGCTTTACTATTAGCCGTTTTCGAGTACGGCCATGTGTACGCTAGCATGATCGTGACGCCAGCGTACACAGTGAAAATGGTGTCTATTTCTTAGACTAAAGAGGAAGAGTTTTTTTTTAATTTTTAAACTAATTAGGCAGTATTTACACAGAGTTTAATGGCATAGTAAACAACTCGATGTAACTCTGGTGTACGCTAGCATTACGGACACTCTTTGTCATCATTGTTCAACAGAAATTACTACATGTTTACAGGGAAATGAACCTGATCATATTACTTTTTATACCACTTATACCAACCTTTCCATCAAGTGGGTCGTGGCAGACAAGCACACGGCTCACCTGATGGAAAGATGGTAGTTGGTGTAATACGAGTATTATAACATATTGACATACCTTTTATATATATAAACTCACGCCGAACGAAGGGGTACGACAGAGGTGCTAGGTGCTAGGGTGCAGCAATATGCATAGGTGTTACTGAGAACCTTCTTTTTGAACTTGGTTAAAAATGGGCGCCGTGTGACTGTTAGAATACGACTGTGTTTGTTAAAGGTGTTGTCAAAGACAATTGTGTTGTCGACAGTTGTTAAATTAAAGTAGATTATGTAAGTTATTTGTGGTAACAGTACTCAAACCTCAGATCTCAGAGCTGCGAGTCTATCGCGACACGAATAAGCGATTGTATTTTAGGCGGCGTGTGAAGCTAAATCTAAACTGCTATCTTAAATCAATTATTGATTAAAATAATATGTAAATTAACCTGGTGTAACCTGGTCGAAACGTCAGGCATTCCAAAGGTATATATTATACTTACCTATACCATGATTGCGTTAATTCCCATTTACATATTATTATAATCATGGAACGCGAAAGTTTAAAAGTTAACAATTATTGATTGTTTTTTTAATTTTATTCAATACCTGAAAGAACTTGCCTGTTAATTGTGATGCACTGACAGTATTAATTAGATAGACACGTTGTTTTATTCACGGTCAGTCAGTGCAAGTTTGCTAAGATATTTAAATGTATTTAAATACATTTATTTATTTATTTATATTTTATGAACAAGCAGCTACAAGCTGATGTATTCACTTCTAGTGATAAAATGTATGTGTCTCTTTTTGTTTTAACTGTCCGTCATTTTTTTAAGCACTGAATTTTCTAGTTGTAGCCAGTTATCAAGCTGATTTTTGAACGAGTTCATTGTGGTGGCAGATATAACTTCCTTTGGTAGTAAATACCAATTATGGACCACTCTATTACTGAAGAAGTGATGGGCAATCAGTGTGTCAGCAGAGCGGAGGAAATGATAATGAAAAAGTAAATGACATTTATATATAAGCAAGCTGATGTGGCTGTGGGCTGGCCACATCTATTTCATTACCGCAGGATGCAATATGTTCATGGTGTTAGCTTGTATCGGGTAGGTGAGCCTCAATGTGCAATATTACTAGGTCACATAAATACTCTTTGATATTCTCTATTTACAATTGTTATCTATGGTATATTTTTCGCGCCAAAATCACACGATCTGACAAAAACACACACTTTTGTTTTTTATGTATATGAACTCACGTACATTTTATATTACGTAGTGTTAGATATATCGTACAGCTACCATTAGAAATTAAATTCAAGAATTTCTGTAATTCAATTTTATTTTCTAAAAATAAATCTTACGCTAAAATACATAACATAAAATGAAGAAGAATTTTCGATTTACTTACTTATCTTATTAACTCAATCAGATCAGAAGAAAACCACTATAACTACATACTAAGTTACTACTTATAACATTGTATTACGTACTTCGAATGTTTAATTTCACTTCTATTCACTAATTAAACAATCCAATTGACCGCCATCAGTCTTGAAATACACGAGGGCGGTTGAATGTCTAACTTTCAAAGAATACCTATGACTTTTATGATTTCAAAAAGTCAGTAAAGTCTACTGGTTTTGTACATTGACACCTATATGTTAATTAATAGACACTTTTAAATAATAAAACTGGATTCATGCACTTTCGTAATCTATCACTAGTAATGACTATTACACTACTTTAATTCTTTAATTACATTTCACGACTACGAGTACTTAATCGTAATTTTATGCATGACTAGAAAATCTTTTCACAATATCCCCATTTAGAATATCCCTTTCATGATAGAGAGGTAATCCACCTGGTTTCAAAATGGCATCTGGCGCCTTAAGTGTACTATTATAAAAAGGATTCAAAGGATGCAGAGGCCCCCATAAGGTTGTCACAGCTGCTCGAACTTCGTCTGTACCGGTTTCGAAGTGACTACCGTCACCCGTGCGCTTAATACGGCTGGCCACCTGTTATAAACAGAAAGATCAGTCATACATACATACATAAAATCACGCCTGTTTCCCGTAGGGGTAGGCAGAGATCACGGATCACCATTTGCTACGATCCCGACATACTACTTTCGCTTCATTCACTCTCATTACTTTTTTCATGCATGCTCGTCGGTTTAGGGTACTCCTGACCTGCTCCTTTTCTAACATTTCCCCGATTTGGTCCAGGTATGTGCGCCTAGGTCTTCCCCTTCCGACGGTGCCATCCACACTAGCCTCATATAACTGTTTCGTTAGTCTTCTTTCATTCATTCTCTCAATATGACCGAACCATCTTAACATACCTTTCTCAATTTTCATCACTACATCTTCTATCACTCCACATCGCTCTCTTATCACGTTATTTCTGACTCTATCTCTCAAAGTCACTCCACACATACTTCGAAAAACAATAAAAGATCAGTCATTCTAATAAATATGTAAAGAAGGGTGAAATACAGAACTAAATATTATTACTTCACAACTTACCAACTCCGGCGAGGCAGTCTTTAAATCATAAGCAAGTCCAATCCTCTCGAGGAACCTAATTATAGTAGCTGACTGATTGAAGTGCATTGAAAGCTCAGCTGCTTTGTAGTCCCAAGGGAATGCGTGGTGATAATTGTGCCAACCTTCACCTAAACTTATCATCGATACGAACCAGGACTCTACTGGCTGCAGGTTTCTGTGAAAATAATCCATAATGATCATCATTACTCGTGATGCAGTTATTTATTTTGGTCAGTATTTTTACTCGAAACGAAAAAAAATTCAATCACTTGGCAAAGGCGAGAAGTGTTATAAAAAAAAATCTGTTTATTTCTCACCACAAACCAATGAAAGTAAGAATATGACAGCAGGATTAATATATTGCACATTGGGTTGTGGATCGCTACTGCCTGTGGTAGGTAGTAAAAATCTGAATATAGTTGCATGAAAAGGGTGAGTAAGTAGTTCGGGTGAGGAGATATCCTCAAACAACTTTTACTATAGCAAATTATACCCACTTATCATAAGGTCTGGTTCCATATAGATGTGCAGCGCTGTTAACGAGCCAGGTTCCATTCAACGATAAGATATAACGAGCGAAGTAGCACACCAGTAGAGATTTCCACACGGTTTCTCCAAAGAAATATACAGGCACCCATGCGGGGATGAATACAGCAAGGACAAAGTATAGGTAGTAGTAGTATCTGTAACAAAATACCGTACAATAACATATATTTTTTTATACTACATAGGTGGCAGACAAGCCACCTGATGGGAAGCGGTCACCGTGGCCTATGGACGGTTGCAACACCAGAGGCGTCACACGCATGCTGCCTACCTTGTAGAAACCTTCTAATGCCCTTCTTGAAGAAGTTGTAGTCGCTTGGGAAAACCACGGAAAGAAAATAAAAAAAAAATAAAGAAATAAACAATATTGTGGGCCTAACATTAAGTACTACTTATGAATATAAGTAGGTACATCGTTTTAGTCAAACTAAATTGTTTATTTATTTTTGGTAAATTGGTAGATACATTTCGAGTTCTCAACTTGGTAATTACAAGTCCATTATCTTACAAAGGATCTCAAAGAAAGAATGTGTTTCTCTGTGTAATCCTTTAAGCAAATATACTTTGTTTTAATAGTAGGTTTACATTTCGGACTAAACTTTTTTTAATCAGTTCTATAATATACAAAATTACTAAGTCCATTACTTACTTCTTTTGAAACATTACCATCCAGTCAGCCTGCAAATCACTCATGTCAATCTTTCTGCCAAGTTCAATGACGTAAGGGTGTTTTTTCATCATGAGCCATCCTATATGACAGAAGAAAAAGCCACGCTTCGAGTTATGAGGATCACCATCTGTGTCAGAATAACGATGGTGCAAGCGGTGATCACGACTCCATATGAAAACTGAATTCTGTAACGAATGTGCTTATCTATTATCACTATCACTACATAGTCATCATCACTACATAGTATAAAATAAAGTCGCCTTTTCTGTCCCTATTTTTCTTGTCCCTTTGTATGCCTAAATCTTTAGAACTACGCAACGGATTTTGATGCGGTTTGTTTCAATAGATAGAATGGTTAAAGAGGAAGGTTTATATGTATATAACATCATGCTACAACTAACAGGTGCGGAGCAGGAATGAAAAGTGTTGCAAAAACGGGGTGACGCAGACGAAGTCGCGCGGGTCAGCTAGTTATATTATATTTTATTATTATTCAGAGACCTATTCGAATATACTTACAAGTATGTATGGTACAAGTGGTATGGGTAATGGACTGCTAAGACGAGGTGTCGGGTTCGATCCCAGGTTTCACCATGGCACACACTAATGACTTCTCGATGCTTTTCGAAGTTATGTGTGTATTTATCGCAGGTTTATAAGTGCCCGGTTAATGGTAATAGGCTCGCCATCTATTACATTGGGACCTAAACATAAACTGGTGAAATGTGGGTGCTAGTACCTCTGCCTACCTTCGGGGATAAAGGCGTGGGTTTATGTTACGTTATTCAAACTTGGCTGGTAATAATTTTGTCCATGGCTTATATCATAATAGTCAGTCAAGTTTATTGTTGTTGTGTTCGATTATTCATGCTGTTTTTAAAGTTATACAATTTTTAATTTGGCGCGTGAGGGAAATAGGTTGAGTTTAATATTCACGATGACGTGACACTATCATGACACTGTCTCGTACCAACTGAAGTTAGTTAGTCAAGATCTTAGTATTTTATGATCTGACTGCATTGTTTGATTGATTGACTGAACTGAATTCTTAAAATAAAATTCAAGTCTTACCTAGGTATTCTATTATCTAATAATGTTTGTGCAATATGTAAATAAATATTTTATTATTACTTCTTCAAGTAATTACATTCGTATTTTAACTGCTAGAAGAGAACTAGCCCGCGAGAAATACTGTTTCAGTACCTGCGACCCTCAGGAACAAAACTGGGATGAAAATTAGCTTACAACGTATACAAATTAATACATTTTGTTTTTACTACGTTTTTTATGTATTTTATATACATATATCTCTGATATACATAGTCTCTAAGGTCCAAAATAGCTTGCACATTTATATTTTATAGTCATCTTCAACTACCAATATAAATGTAATAACTATATTGTATCTGTAAACAGCATCATCTATTATCACGAAAAATTAGGAGGGAATAAGTACCTAAGGGTAAGTACGTTCGATTTTAATCGAGTTCGAGACCGACTTAACAAGGCTGAAGTAAACTTATAAAAGTATTTACCTGACCAGCTATCGTTTGCAGTAGAATAAGTATAGCTTTTAGAAATGGCGTAGCTTTGAAGGACTTGTGCGTAAAATGTCTATGAGCTCCAATTGTTACACCTTCTGAACCAGCATACGATACAAAACTCACTGAAATTGTTATATTATTAGATAAACGTAAGTCGATAAATAATTCAAAATATTATAAAAGAAAAAATAATAATCTACTTACTCCACAGAATGGTGCTAAGGTAAACTTTTCCAGTTAGCACGAGAACGGTTCCCCATAAACCAAGCAAATGTAGAATTAAAAATCCGATAGCATTTTTCCACACAATTTCATGGGTATATGAGTAATCGGTTCCTATATATTTGGTGACTAGAGATTCTTCTTTGTTGTTTATTCCAGGCTTTTCCATTTTGTTGAGTTTACTTTTTTCACTGGCACCAGATTCTTTATAAAAGAGAATGTCACTAACAGTCATTATCTTATTTTATTCGTACTTGCCACAGCCCACTGCGTTTACATTAATGATTGTTTCATCGTGGCTCCATTATTTTATAAGTGGTTTGTTCAAGGGTTCCTGCATTTAAGTAATTTGAACTATGACTGAACTTTATTCTTTTGTGTTGCAATAATTCACTGAGCATTGTACTGGCCTACTTAAAAATAACATTTTTGGAATAAAATGTTTTATGTTTTATGACTCAAGGATATTTCATGGTCAATACCGTCGCATGTTGCAGAAGAAAAGTCACGCATCGAATTGTGAGGATCCCAGTTCGAATCAGAATAACAATGGTGAAGCGATGATAACTACACCATGTGAACTCGGATTTGTGGGAAATTGTGTGTAGGTATATAAAATAAAACCTATGTAATGTGACCTATATAATTACGTAATTCATTTATTAACATTCGTGTTTCATTTTATGAAAGACAGTAACTTAATCCCTGCCTGAAAGACCGTTGTAACCAAGTTTTTTTTTTTTATTATTTATGGCACGTCAATTTGACTTTTCCTCGCCTGATGTTAAGCTGAAGGCAAAGTCTCATAAAAGAGGGTCACCAATGCAAACACGTACAGTGCTACAATGGTGGCGCTCAGGGACCGGGACCGACGGTTTAACGTGCTCTCCGAGGCACGACCAGACCAGTGCAAACAGCCATATTCATGCATACAACTTTTTGCACTGAGCGGGGATAGAACCCGCACTCCGTGCGTAGCAGTCGCCACGGAGGCTGCATCTCTCAATGACAAACACAAATAAATTAATTTATCAAAAAAATAATTTAATCGGCCGCTTGCCTTGTAGCTCACCAATTTTTTTAATAATTTTTTTTAAGTTTCGTCGGCTTATTGCAGGAAGTCATTATGTGACAAATTCACTATTCTGAGATAAACGGTATTTTAGTTCGACTTATGTTGATTTGCCCATAGCATCCTTATTTTAATGACGGGGATGAAAAATTTAATTTTTTCGATTAGCTTAAATGTTATATTAATTAAAACAAGCGATAGTCAGTAATCCTACAAAGTCATTTATTTTTTAAAAATACTAAAAAAAAGCTAATGACTTCTGTCTACTGTAAGTCTGTTAGGTATGTGATTTAATTATTTCTTAATTTGTAATAAAACAACGAAAATCTAATCAAATTTTTATTTTATAAAAGGGATAACCAGTATTATCCTAAACAGAACAGTGCTAGTCCTATGAAAAACCAATTCAATTCTTCCAAACAATTAAAATAACAATTTTTTATCACAAAAAACTTATAAAACTCTCAGTCTTTGAATAAAGAGGTAATAAACAGAGCTAATTTAAATCAATAAGCAATTGGAAGTTTAATAAACATGACAAAATAAACTGAAAAATAAAATTTGTCTTAACAGTTGTATAAGCACTTAGATATTCGCACAATAGCAAATTATAAATGTTGCAAATACCTAGATACTAGCGACAACTTACATAGTCTCAAAAATTATCCATAATAATAATATTATGCGCTGGGACTAGGGGTGCTAAGAATCGCCGGGCGGGATCCCTCCATCAGACGACCAAAGCAATGGACAACCGATGCAAATGTAGGTTGTCGCTGGTGACACACAACATTTGCACAATGAGGACAGACGAGAAGCTAGCAGAGCTGGACGAAGAATTGAGCAAGTTGCACTGGGACATCGTTGGGTTATCCGAAGTCCGAAGAGAGGGAGAAGACACAATAACCCTGAAGTCTGGCAACCTGCTCTACTACCGCGAGGGCGACGAGAAGTCGCAAGGTGGTGTCGGGTTCATCGTCCATAGGTCCCTCATAAATAACATCATATTTTATCCATCACGAGTGTGTCGAGCAGGGTACCTGATACTCAGAGTGTCCAAGAGATACTTGCCGAAGGTCATTCAGGCTTACGCACCGACCTCGACACGACCAGATGATGAGGTAGAGGCTATGTATGAGGACATTAGTGGAGCCATACATGCCTCTAAATCACTCTTCAGTGTTGTTATGGGGGACTTCAACGCAAAACTGGGTACGAGAGGGGATAACGAGTTGAGAGTGGGGCAATAAGGGTATGGGAAGCGTAACCGAAGGGGTTGGAGGCTGGCCGACTTTCTTGAGAAAGAGCGACTCTTTATGATGGACTCCTTCTTTAAGAAGCCGCCTCACAGGAAATAGACCTGGATGGGCCCCGGTAGTCGTCCCAAAAATGAGATTGATTTCACCATGACGATGCATAGACGGATATTCAATGATGTCTCAGTGATCCATCGGGTGAAAACCGGAAGTGATCACCGAATGGTTAGAGGCACATTGAATATTAATCTGGAGAGATCCCGTCTGATGAGGTCTACGCTCCGGCCTAGAGCTTCTCATATACAGTACCCCGAGAGCTTTCAACTTCAACTTTCGGATCGCTTCTCTTGCCTATAAGAATGCAGTACAGTGGACGAGATAAATAACAGGTTGGTTGAAACTGTCCATTCAGTGGGCTCCAAATTCTTCAGGCACCGTCGAAGAGATAGACCACAGAAGCTCACCGATCACAGCCTCAAACTCATAGTCGAACGACGGTCTATGAGGCTGCAGTCTACCAATGACGCTGAAGCACATCGGCAGCTCAATAAACGTATCTAGCAGTCTTTGCAACACGACATCCGTGCCTTTAATACTCAGTGTATTAAGGAAACGATTGAGTGAAATAAAGGCTCCAAAGTGTTTGCAAGAGACTTGTCTATTGGGCAGAGCCAGTTGACAAAGCTGAAGAGGAAGGACGACAGTGTCGCGTCGAATAGGCAGATGTTTTGGGGGAGATCGAGGGGTTTTATGGACAGCTTTATACCTCAGTCACCAAGCCTGCTACTGATACGGTTAAAAATCCAAGAGCTAAGCTAACGCGACACTACACCGAGGATATCCCGGACATCACCCTATACGAGATTAGGGTGGCCCTCAAGCAGCTTAAAAATAACAAGGCACCAGGAGAAGACGGAATCACTTCGGAACTTCTGACAGCGGGTGGAACACCGATTCTTAAAGTCGTTCAGAAGCTCTTCAACTCCGTCTTATTCGAAGGTACTACGTCGGAAGCATGGAACAGAAGCGTGATGATCTTGTTCTTCAAAAAAGGTGACAAAGCCTCTCTTAACAACTACAGACCCATCTCGCTTCTGAGCCATGTTTATAAGCTGTTTTCGAGGTTTATCACGAATCGTCTCGAACGCAGGTTTGATGACTTCCAGCCGCCCGAACAAGCCGGTTTCCGAAAAGGTTATAGTACCGTAGACCACATTCATACGTTCGTTTTGCCGACGATATCGTTCTCATGTCAGGATCGCTGGAGGATCTTAACACAATGCTCGACGACCTCAACCGAGTCTCTCAACAGGTGGGCCTCAAGATAAGTATGGGCAAGACCCAGGTTATGGCGAATGCTCATATTCTAAGGCCCTCCCCAGTGTCAGTTGGAGGCTCGACCCTCGAAGTTGTAGACAAGTACTTACGTCTACCTTGGACAGATGGTCCGATTAGACGGATCAAACTTCGAGGCGGAGATCAATCGTCGAATCCAACTCGGCTGGGCAGCGTTCGGTAAGTTACACAGTGTCTTCTCGTCCAAAATCCCTCAGTGCTTAAAGACAAGTCTTTAATCAGTGCGTGTTGCCAGTGATGACCTATGGCGCCGAGACGTGGACCCTCACTATGGGCCTCATAAGAAAGCTCAAGGTTACACAGCGAGCTATTGAAAGGGCTATGCTCATAATCTCTATGCTAGATCGAATCAGAAATGAGCAGATCCGCAGACGAATAAAAGTGGTCGACATAGCACAGGGTTAGCAAGCTGAAGTGGCAATGGGCGGGGCACGTAGCAAGAAGAACAGATGGTCGTTGGAGACGAAAGGTTCTCGAATGGAGACCGCGTATCGGTAGACGAAGCGTGGGACGGCCTCCTGCGAGCTATTAAGATTAAGTTATGCGATTGAGAAAATAAAAAGTAGGTAATTAAAAACAATAAATGATTTTAGGAATACCTTAAATAATTGAAATCATGATATTTTACATAAAATTCATTTCGATAAAATTCATTAAGATTACTTATTGTGTACTTATGATCAATTATTCATAACAGAAAGTAATTAAGAGCAAATAATGAACTTTATCGATCCAAATTTTAAGATATTATTCTACTCTTGTTTAGATAAAGTTAATTACATGGTGAAAATGAGTTCTGTTTAATATGTATGTTGTGATTTTAATAATTATCTATTTAATAAAAATAACTTGTGCAGCTTAGTGATGTTTCGTAAATGCCTGATTTCCAAAGTTGCAGTTATGGACTTCATAGCAAGGTCATAAGGCCTAAAATTGAATAGATAGAAGTAAGTGAGTTTTTGCGTTTTGTAGAATGTGCCAAATGAAGTCCACTGTAAATAAAAACGTATTTAGTGATTTTTTGCAGTTAATGAGTTCCTGCAATAAACCGACGGTTTGGAATATTACTCTACAAAACAGTGACTTAGTTGAGTTTGTATGACATATTCTCATCTACGTTGAGTTAAACTGCCTAATCTGTTAGTCTCAAATAAATGAGTGTACAACAAGAAATATGATTATAAACTAATTTATTTTATCGGTTCCATAATTTGGTATTTCAGATGGTATTTCTAAAGTTTGGTGTTCCTTCTATAGTTTCAGTGGGCTCCAAAAGTTTCTGGACAATTTGAAAATAAAATTGTATGTGATGCCACTACACAACTACACTACTTGTCTTAGAAGCTAATGGATAATAGATCTATTTATTATAAATAAATAAATAAATATTCCAGGATAATCTACACAACGTTACCTAGACCCATGGTAAGCGCATAGGGAGCTTAAGTAGCTTGTGTTACGGGTTCTAGAATGCGGATAAACATACTTAACTACATTTTTTTTTAAATACATACATATTATATATAGAAACACCCAGACCAATGCAGATATTCATATTTCATGGACACAAATATTTGCACTCTGCATCTCTAATACTGCGGGAATCGAACCCGCACCTCCTGCGGCAGTCACGTTCACTACAGCCACGCCACAGAGGCCGTCAAATCGTATCGTAATCATTATAGTAAGGAAGGTTAGGCTCTACTTACATGAACTTACTTATTTTCTTTTATAGAAACAAGACATCGATGTAGTTGATTTTATGAACACCATCATCATCATCATCTTTTAGTCAAATTAGACTTAGGCTGTCGGACGATTATAGATCTTAAGGTGTCCAAGATCTTTTGAAACACACTATACATAATTAATGTTGCATTCATATAAATAAAAGTCTGTACTATCTGTAAGTGAACTTTATTTTTTAAATATAGATGAATCACATTGCGCTAAAGTAGGTAGGTATATAACGTAATAAAAATTAAATTTACTAACATTAAATTTTACATATTGACACTACTTTAATTACATTTTGAAACTGTCATTATCTATGGTAATTTTATGCTTGACTTGACAATCTTTTCGCAATACCCACATTTAGAATATCCTTTTCGTGGTAGAGAGGTAATCCGCCAGGTTTTAATATGGCATCTGGTGCCTTGAGTGTACTATTATAAGAGGGGTTCAAGGGATGTAGAGGTCCCCACGACACTTCCACAGCTGCGCGAGCTTCATCTGTGCCAACTTCAAAGTGACTGCCATCACCCGTACGTTTAATACGACTGCTCACCTGTTATTAAGGAATTTTAATTTAGTTATATTTTAAAGTTTATCCGTGTGGTGACGGAGAAAGAACACTCATAACCTCTTCTCAACCGAAGAATGTTGTAAGAGACAATATTACTACAAGAGAAAGAAAACTCAAAGTGAAACCCTGTAGCAACCAGTTTGGCAAGCATGGACATAGTAAGCCAAAACCTCTTAACATTGGAGGAAGCTAACGCCCAGTAGTGAATTGCGATAGGCTAAGGCTAATTTATATATTTTAAAGACGTCCTAATGACAATCTGTCTTACGTTGATTAGTTATTTTTCAACCATTATAATGTAAGAAGAAGGAAACACGTGCGCCGGCAAGGAATTCCAAGACTTAGGTAATGGTGCGGTGCGGCTGAGGAAAGACTCACCGAACCGCTTGGTTCTTGATGGAATATTCTGCACCTATACGGGTGACATGTTGTCTTGTGTAGGAAAGGAGAGGGTGGGATTAATTGGAAGAGCTCATCAGAACATTCACCACGGTAGAGACGGTAAAATACTGCCAAGGACGCAACATCTCTACGCATCTGCAAAGGTTCGAGGGTATTTGTGACCTCAGGACTCCCAATAACGCGGATCACGCGTCTCTGCAACCTGTCGAGAGCATTCTGGACAAGGTTAAGAATTAGTTAGTATCTTTATGAAATAATCCTCTCAAATAATTGTGACAGTACATTTGCCAATTCTTCGCTTGGATCTTGTTGTGTTGACTTATTATAGAATCATGACTCATGTGTTTCTTGTTTGGAAAGGTCAAAAGTCAAGGCATGTAATGGAAATAAGAAAACAACTTTTTTCTACAACTTACCATTTCTAGTGAGGCACTCTTTAAATCATAAGCCAGTCCAATCCGCTCGAGGAACCTAATGATAGTGGCTGATTGATTGAAGTGCATCGATAGCTCAGCTGCTTTGTAGTCCCAAGGGAATGCGTGGTGATAGTTATGCCAACCCTCCCATAGGCTTATAAACGATACAAACCAGGATTCTACAGGCTGTAAGTTCCTGTGCAAATAAACAAAAAGATCTAGTAATAGTACTGATCTAGTAGACCTAGTAGACTTAGTTCTGTCATAATTATGTGTGAAAATCGTGTTTGTAAGTTTAAATCAACAGTTAAATCATGTTACTCATTTATTGTAACGTAAAAGTTATTTTTAATGCTTTGGATATTAGCAAAAGTAACAGCACTCTTAAAATTACACGAAATATATAAATTAAATGTTAGTTATGAATTAAAACGGAATAAAATTAATATTTATAGGTAAGAACAAAATTAGATTTAAACAGTTAATTGATGATCTTGGCTTATTATGAAACTCTAATGAAATATTTTAGTGTTTGTTATAGTGGTGGCCTTGCATTAGGTCTTGGAAACATTTTGTGGTGGCAAAAAGTCATAAAAGAAACTGGTAAACAATTACAGTTATAAGGGGCAAAATAAATAAAAGTTTATATTACGCACTGATCATAAGGCCTAGTCCCATAGAGATGGGCAGCGCTGTTAACAAGCCAGGTTCCATTCAAAGACCATACATAACGAGCGAAATAGCACACCAGCAGCGAATTCCACACGTTTTCTCCAAAGAAATATACTGGCACCCATACCGGAATGAATACAGCTAATAGAAAGTATAGGTAGTAATAGTATCTGAAACACAATTCAATTTAATTGGAACCGTACATCTACTTCTGCACAGCTTCTGGCTATACAGGGAATTGGCAGTCCGCGAAGCTGACATTGTACACATTGATCAATTTTCTTATTGACTGTTGTGTATTGGTACTTATAATAAATCAGTAATTAACTAACTCAACATTAACTTTTGGTTAGATTTACTGATAAAAATACAAAGTCAATTGCTTACTTCTTTTGAAACATAATCATCCACTCAGCTTCCAAATCACTCATGTCAATCTTCCTACCAAGTTCTATGACGTATGGATGCTTTTTGGTCATCAGCCATCCCATATGACTGAAGAAAAAGCCACGTTTCGAGTTGTGAGGATCAGCGTCGGTGTCAGAATAACGATGATGCAAGCGGTGATCACGACTCCATATGAAAACAGAATTCTGTGAAAAAAATGTGGCTATTTAAGAAGCCTAAATAGGGTTGTCAAAACCAAAAGGTGAGGGGATAGAAGGGAATGAAAAAGTAGACCATCTATCCAGACATAGATCTGCAAAAATACCCACAGATCCAGAACCATATGTTGTACTTTCTAAAACTATATTAAAAAAGGCTAATTTAGGCTAATTTATAGGCTAATTTATATATTTATATACATAAAAGGTGCGTTTATTTGTCATTAATGCACAAAATACACTATGGGCATGATTGTTATAATGAACGACGAAAAATGCAGACTCTGCAAAGAGGACGAAGGAACGATGGAATACACATTGTGCGCGTGATACGCCCTTGGAAGATAATAAATGGATCTTCTCGGGAAGGGCGAGTGTTGGCTATGTTCTACTCGCTGTGCGTGAGTCACTCCTACTTACCTAGCGACTTCATGAACTGTAGTAGTGCCTGTTATGAAAAATAAAACTGTCAATCTGGCCGATAAAAATAACTGCAGGCCTTTACTTTATTAAAATAAGCGTTACGCACACTAAAGCCATTTTTCACACACAGCCACACACCCATATAACTTACATGTTCATATATTTTTTACGCTTAAGGCAATCACATGGTAATCACACGCAGTCCCATAACTATTTTAAATATTCATAGCTAACGGACAAAAAAAGATATTTAAAGAAGTAGGTAGTACGGAAGTTTTAACTTATTGTACCGTAAAACGGGGTGAATAGGGATTCAGGGGTAGATGGAGATAAATGAAATATTTCAAATAATTTCTTTTATAAAAATTTATTTAAGCCCATTACCAGATATTTAATGATGCTGTTATAACAATGACCAAGGTCAAAGTTTCGCTTCAAATAAAATAACTACAGAATTTAACTGACTATTTTATTTCTATTCACCCTTCGATCTCTATTCACCTCGTTTTAACCAGTACCTTGAAAAAATAATAGATGACGTTGTACTTTTTTTTTCCAAAAATTGCGCGGACGCGGAGAGTGTAATGAGTATGAAATATGAAATTAATTATGGTCGAAATTCGACCACTGAGCAACCACTAGTACCTACTATAGGTAATTACTCTTTCCAGCATGCATCTAATAGTGGATGACAGTTGGTTACATTCAGATGAATCACATATTGTCTATTTTATTTCAGAAATAAGTTATTTCATACATTATTCTACCGATGCATCAATTATTACCATCATTTATACAACAATTGATCTTAGCCTTTTTTCATCATAAAGTCATACCAATTTTTATATTGTAGTTTGAAATAATATTACAACTTTATTATTCTCGTGTATATGACTGGAAAACGTAAACTTTAATTAAGTCCCAGGTATAATCTACGCACTATTGAGCTTCAATATATACACAGAAATTCAATTAATTTCTTATGTATCCGTATAGCAATTTATTGGTCAAAGGAATCATTCCGATGTTGATGATGATGGAATTTTCGACAACTCTTTACCTTCAAAGTACGCCAATAAAATGATACAAATATGGTCGGTACTTTGCATCGGAATCAGCTTGGTGAGTACTAGAATTACCTTGTTAATGAGCAGCTATTCGAATAATAACAACATTTCAATACAATAACAAAATTTACTGAACATAAAACATGTATATGTTTTACATAATATCTTATTTTACAGGTACATGGAGATGAAGCTAAACATCACCTTAATATGTCCTGCGGCAAGTTATGCACATCTACTATATTTTATTTAGAGGATTTTCATTGCCATTCAACTAAAAAAAAATATGTTGACGTGTAATTTAAAAATCAGATTTTAGGAATAATTTACTAAATATTTCCATAGAGTGCGGTGTTGCTGGACACAATCGTCGTATTGTAGGCGGTACGACTGTCCAGCCACATGAATATCCTTGGCTCGTCTCCCTAATGCTTGGCCCAAAGTTACACTGTGGTGGAGCCATCATCACAGATATGCACGTCCTCACTGCTGGACATTGCATTACCTTTGGGTTAGTGTTTTGTAATTGCATTTACCTACCTATTATCACTATATAGTATAAAATAAAGTCGCGTTTTCTGTCCCTATTTTTCTTTATTTATTTCTTCTTCTTTTATTTTATTTCTTGTCCCTTTGTATGCTTAAATCTTTAGAACTACGCAACGGATTTTGATGCGGTTTGTTGCAATAGATAGAATGGTTAAAGAGGAAGGTTTATATGTATATCACATCATGTTACAACTAACAGGTGCGGAGCAGGAATGAAAAATGTTGCAAAAACGGGGTGACGCAGACGAAGTCGCGCTGGTCAGCTAGTTATAGAATATAATATCAAACACAAATATATTCATAAAATTGCCTTCTACTAGTATCGAAATGTAGTGTCAATAATTTTCTGAAAATTATAAAGAAAATTATAAGCAATTATGTAAATGAAACATAAAACGGGTTTCGAGTAGTAAATCTATTGAGTACATAGTGTGGATCATATGGCGTAACAATGGCTTCAATAACATGGCCACAATAACTTCATAAAATTATCTGATAATAATATTTATTACTTAAAAATTATTGTGCGATTTTGCAGCGTCCATTATAAAGACTTAACTGTATACGTGGGAATGCATGATCGGCTGGACAATTCCTACGAAACATTGCATGTATCAAATGGCATCAAACACCCTCATTTTACATCTAATGCTGTCAGGGATATCAATGATATAGCAGTTCTAACTCTCGAAAAGAAACTTAAATTTTCTGATAAAGTTCGCCCGATATGTCTACCTGATGAGAGTAAGTATTACTTGTATTTATTGTTTTAACATACCTAGTATCTTTTTTCAGTTTAACATCTTGTAATTTGATGTCACAACTGCCATTGACATTTATTAAAAATGGACGTTATAATTTTAAATCGGATTCAATCTTCAAAATGTTTACCTAAGTGTTTGGACGTATATCAATGTAAATGCCTATAGACAATACAGCTCGCCAGATGCAATGTTAATCTTAAGAAATATCAATGTATCTCATTCTAAGTGAACTATTTGTAGTTCTTATGAGAAACAAAGTTCTTTAAACCAAAAAAAATAGAGAGAAATAAAATTCAATACATTAGTGACACTGGTTGTGGAGGTCAGATGGCAGTCGCTTCACGGAAAATATCGAAGTTCAGCCGCATCACAGTTAGACTGGAAAGCCGACCCCAACTGAGTTGGGAAAAAGGTTCAGGGAATGATGACATTAGTGACTATCAGATCTGAATATTAGTTCTTATTTTGCAGGTTTAGATTTTAAGAATTTACCCCTAACCGTGGCCGGGTGGGGTAAGACCAGACAAGGTGCGTTAACATCGTCGAGGTATTTACTCGAAACTAAAGTGCAGATAGTAAACACAGACAAGTGTAGAAAATCGGCCATATACAAAGACAATCTAGTTCCGGACACAATGATGTGTGCATATAGTCTTGGAAAGGATGCATGTCAGGTATTGTTATTTGTTGATGTTTACAGCAGATTTTAGTGGCATACAGCTTGTAAAGTGCTTCTTAGACAAACAAGCTACTAGAAATGCTCTACGTAGCTAGTGATTGTTGTAATGGTCAGTAGATGATGCCTACATATATTATTATACTTTTAATTTGGACTGATACATTAACGTAAAGCCTGATCGAATAAAGCTACAAACTTGAAAGTTTGGTGGTTGAATAATAAAGAAAGGATTATTTAAAAATTTGATGGGATGATGGTATCTACAGAAGTTCGTTATTTTCAAAGTAAAATATTCTAGGACAATCCAAACAATATGAATGAATATGATTTCGAAAGCAAGATGGGAACTATAGGAATTTCTTCTCTCCTGAACTAATTAAAAAAGACTGTATATAATATGCTTACGTCAGTAGGTAGAAATAAATTATAAATCTTAATATGTACCCACCTATGAGGGTTACATTATCATGATGATAAAACCTCTTCTTCTTATATTAAATAAATCTGATAAAAATCATGAATGTGTGTGTCCCAGGGTAATTTGGATTAGGTTTACAATTATTGGACCTTGTAGGCTTATAATTATTGATATTGAAGCCATTGAGTTAGTACAACTATTGAGTTATGAATAAAATTGTTACTTATGTATATTATGATTGGATTGTAAAAATTTTTACAGGGTGATAGTGGTGGGCCGTTATTTTCCACTCACCGGAGAACACATAATAAGAGATGGTATCAAGTTGGTAAATATATGCCTAGTTTTGAAAAGTACTGCATGCGAGTAATTTCCTTAAATTTCTGTATCATTTATTTCTACTTCTGTTTTTGTTTTAGGTATAGTTTCTTGGGGTATAGATTGTGCCATGCCGGACTATCCAGGTATTTGATAAACTAAATTCGATTGATATTTTTCCACCTTAAGTAAATGTATTAGTCTTAATATTTCATATTAATTTCAGGTGTTTATACAATAGTAGCAAAATACACAACCTGGATTAAGCAACAGACTAAAGGTGGGACGTACTGTACAGAAATGAATATCAAAAAAGATACTGCTAATAAAGAATGAAAAGTAGTAATAATAAATGGAATAATTATTTGTCTAATTTATTAAATAACCATTATTATATACTTGTATTAGTTTATATTCATTATGGGTGCTTGTAGTAATAATTTGAAGTACCTAAAATCATTACATTGCTAGTTCAGGTAGAACGTACTTTGATTGATTGATAAGAAAATGGCAAAATGATTACAGAAATAAATTGAAATGCGAATATGACGTGACATTATTTACGATGCATGATAACATTTTTCTGAAAAATTAAAAGAAACAGAAGAGTGAATCTCAGCTATTGGACTAGCTAGAGTGGAAGTATTTTGATTAATTATGAGAGGAATTGTAGTTCTAATGTATACGATAAAGTTTACAACCAGTTCAGTGTATTCAATTTACAAGGATATTATCGCGTGGATAATTTCTACGTTTTAAATCCGTGTAGAGCGTAAATAACCAACCATCAGTTGCAGAATACAGTGCGGTGGTAGTGGCTATGAGTGAGTGCAGTGTCCAACATACATACTAAAAATGTTTACAATACTAAGCACTATTTACTTGTTTGCCGGGCTCAGTGAGGTCTGTATAATATATAAAACATAATTAATGATTATTATATCTAATTACTGTTCAGGAAACACGCGTTATCACAAAGTCATCATGTTTTAGGTGGCGCTGGTGCGGGGATCCGAATGTCGTAAGTGAAATAATATTTTAAGGAATTATTATTACTTGATATACAGAACGTGTATAGTTAAAAATATTGGAACTAATTAAAATAAAACATGGTCATCATTCTGGTAGAACTAACGTGTAGAACTGAGACGGAATTTACAAATTAGTTCAGTGTACTAATTGAAATAAATGTTATTCTGTTCACACGTGTGTTTTTCAGGTTTTTTTGGTACTGGATCATTCGTCTGGTCTTTGGTCTCCTCTTGGCCATAAAGAAAATGTTCAGGTTTTTGGATGAATTTATCTTGATGATTTTAGAACTATTCAACCAATTGTATGTGAAGCACGTGCATGATGCACTGTTGTTATTCTTAGAACGTTGACAATTTAATGTGTCAATTGGTCACTAGACTCTGTTGCATGCAGTTGAAAGAGGTAGGACAGAGGTATTGAATGTAATATTTGATTTAGATGAGGTCGTACGAATGGTGTCAGTGCTAACAATAATAGCAGAATTATGGTAGAATTTTGTGTGTTTAAATGAATTCACTATTATCGGAACCCATTGGTGACACTGCTAGCAGATTATAGTATTTCTTTGTGTTGAATTTTGTAATTTTTATATCTTTGTTGAAAACTTTTTTAGAAAAAATCTAAGTCTCAATTAAGTCAGTTAAATTTCAGAACACAGTAGTACATATATATCATATTCCCAGACACGGACAAACATTTACTGGCGTGGCTAGCGTGAATCCGGCAGAATTTCTTGATAAACTTGACATTAACGTCTCACCATTGATAATTGCGACTATTCTGCTGCAGAAGACATCATAAGAAGTTGAAGTTGAACTTCTCATTGCTCATACAAATTAGAATTAGTTAGCTGCAAATATTGATATGGTGGATTAGGCATTTCCATTATAGACGTTGTTGTATTTGTAGTTTAAAATAACCGTTACATAAAGGTCATAAATCTCGGTGTTTCAGGAAATAGCAAGTCATTAAATACCCAAACGTCATACAGAATTCAATGCCGGTCGCAGATTTTTCTGATAAACAATATCTATGATTATATTACCTAACTTGCGGCTCTATCTCTCCTGGTAAAAAATTGTATAATTATCCTTGGACTCGATTACAACACTCTCTACCTTCGAGATATAAACCTGTCTTTGAGCTCGATGCAGAATTTTTCGAGATTTTGAAGGATACGCTTCTAAGTGAAAATTAAACTTAGAACGACTTGGTTCTTAGTTATTGAATGTAGTCATGCCTTTTAAATACAAACACGAAGCAAAATATGAGCAAATAATCGTTTTTCTTCACAATACCTAAGCTGCAAGAGGTGAATTCGCATAGTGGCATAGAAAATTGTGACATTATTTTCGATGTTATTGAGTAAATGGTATGCTTGTATATGTTGGCAAGAATTTCTAAAGTAGGCATAAGTAAATAGTTACCTAAATAAAAAAAGTTGATAAGTAATGATGTTTATTTTAATGGTATTCCAACTAAGAAATTGTATCCAACTAACTGTCTGTGATCATCAGAAAAAATCTTTTATAATATACTGTGACTAATTTTGATATAATTGGTGCAGATTGCGGCAGGCCTTCAGATACTATAGTAGATATGAGGATAGTAGGTGGACGACGAGCAGCACCACACTCCTTCCCATGGACGGTAGCCATATTAAAAAATGATCGAATGCATTGTGGTGGGGCCATGATAACAGATAAACATGTGCTAAGTGCTGGACACTGTTTTAAATGGTAATTATGCGTTTTATTTAAACACGAAAAATATAGAAGTTCAGTCGTATCACAGTTAGACTGAAAAACCGACCCCAACTGAGTTGGGAAAAGGTTCAGAGAATGATGATATGTGTTTTATTTAAAAGACTAGCTGACGTCCGCGGCTTCGCCCACGTGGAATTTTGATCCTGTTACCGTAACCCACGGGAACCTTTTCCTGCATAGTATTATAAGGAGATTGTGGAAAAGCGCATGGGCTAAAATAAGATTAAATACATATAAGGTTGTATAACTTTCAGGGATAATTTCAAATTGATGGAGGTATTAATAGGACTAGATAATATGGAGGACCTGAAGAATGTAGAAAAACGCAACCTATCAAGTGTAGTCATACATGAATCGTTCACTTCGACCGCCGTTAGAGATGAAAATGATATTGCGATAGCCACACTGAACTTGCCAGTTCCTTTTAGTGATACAATTGTTCCGATATGTTTGCCTGAAATTGGTAAGTACCATGGTATTCTCGTTTACAAGCAAGTAGTATATTAGTGCTTGATTGAATCTGATTCAACGTACCTGCATTGTCTGTATTTTTTAAAAAGATCAATAAATATTTCCTGAAAAAAAAAATATACACGAAGTCATTAAAAAAACCGTGTGAAGTAAAAAATGCAGGTAATAAAATCCTACGTTCAAGATGATGGAAGTTTCGAAAGCAACGAAGATGTTTGTTGTTATGGTGATGATAGAAAAGAATAGAATGATTTGTTTGTTCATAAACATAATAATGATTACATGGCTAATAGCAGATAAGTAGAACATTCAATCTAGGACACCTTCAGACACACGCTCCCTGTAGCCTCGGCTGCGACAGTGGCCTAGTCACGGAAATTTTCTTGAGCTATGAGAAAGAAGACAAAAAGTGTTTAGTAGCAGGCAGGATAGTTTGATGATCTTCTAGAACCTTTCGAATAAATGGGTGGAGGAGGGTCAAAGAGGATGGGGCCTTTAATATTATTAAAGATTTCTGGCTAGTAGTCAATTGCACTTTATGTGCGATAGATTATCATGAATCGGTTCGATTTCAACATCATTGTTTCGTTATAATACAGCTTTTTATGGTTTAATTATATTTATTATACATTTCAGGCGAAGACTTTACAAGTAGAGTAGGAACTATTGTTGGGTGGGGGCGCGTAGCTGTCGAAAAGTCATCATCAAAGGTTCTTCTGAAAGCCAGTCTTCGAATTCTATCAGATGAAGACTGTTTAAAGTCGCAACTGGCACAGCATTTAAAACCAACCATGATGTGCGCTTTCTCTAAAGGAAAAGATGGTTGCCAGGTAATTAGAAATTTTAAATAGAATGGCGTCAGATACAAAAATAGATTTTTTTGTTTATTACGTAGCTTATTGTTCCAACAGTAAAATATTATTCTCTAGCATTTATGAATATTTAAATAAAGTATCTTATTTAATGCGGTTTCAATTGGTGAGTACTTTTTAACGGTAAATCATTTTATGACTAGCATGTGTTATTGTCAAAACATACGCCAGTCATGGCTCAAGAGGTTGATCTCCGGTTTGGACCCCGATTCTACTAATTGCTAACCATAGTCACACATCTGAGATTGCAAAAACTGCCATTAAATTTTCGACTTTATTTACATTGAAATATAGTTCAGAATGAAAAGTAAAAGATTTCATTACAATATTTCATTCGCTCTACACAATGTCTTTAATTTCAGACTGTGTAAGCGTAAAGGCAAGGCAATCAAATGGCACTTTTTGTAATCTCGGTAGATTGAGAATGGTTGACAATTACTACAATTGGGACCCAGATCCTTTAAAGGGTTAGGGGATTGCGGCGATTCCCTTGCAGAAGCTATTTTAAGAAGAAAGAAGAAGAAGGGTTAGCTAATCACTTGAAAGCCGCTCCCATAGGTGCCGTAGAAGCCAAACTACTAAAAGGATATCATCGTTATTATATTATTTATGGATAAACACATTATATTTAAATAGAGTACCATAGATTGTCTTGATGATAACATCGAGACAATCTATTATAAATAGTTACTATATTTAGACTATTTAATACTGCTGATTGATAGCATTTGTTGGCACTTATGATATGAGAACACACTTTTACTTTTAAATATCGTTAAAAACTACAAGAGTGTTGTCAATATGTGTGACTATATTTAGCTTATAAGACCCAAAATAAATAATTTGTTGTAACTTAGGGGTTTTAACCCCCTCTAATTATATTATTGTATCCTCCCAAACTTACAGTTTGAATACTTGGGTACAGTGGGCCTCAAAAGTTCCTGCACAATTTGAAACTAAAATTGTATGAAGTGATGACACTATACATTAGACTTAGAAGCTACTGGATAAAAGATCTACTTATTAATGTAATTAAGTTCAGGATACTACTTGTATGAGTTTACTTATTTTCATTGTAGAAATAAGTACTTATGACAAACTCTTCCTCTCTCCAAACATTGTGCTGTGCCCGTCAGGGTCCATAATTGTAACAATTACCTACTTTAACCCGAACAACATGTACTACATTATGGAACGCAATAAATGAATTGAGTATTGAGTATTCATATAAAGGAACAAGCCATTTAGTTTATTTTAATAACGCTATCTATGTTACTATTTAAAAATTAGATTTAGTCTGTCAAATGATTATAGATCTTAAGATGTTCAAGAACTTTTGGAGCCCACTGTACGTTTACCATAAGACAACATGCATTTTAACATTCAATAGGGTGACAGTGGAGGGCCTTTGCTGGTATTTCAACCTGAAGGAAAATATGTACAAGCAGGTGAGTTCACGAGTTTCTATTGTTTTGAAATCTGTTTTTACTTAAGTATTCAAATTGGACATTATTATAATTCTCATTACTTGCAAAACTAAAAACAATGATCAAGCACTACTGACTGCTGAGAGAATTTCTTACTAAGATGAATCGAAGAATAAAATGATCATTGTTAAAGGAACATCTTCATCATCTCAGCGTAATATGACTTAATGAGGTGTCAAAAGTAAACTGACAGTGGGGCAAGTTTATAAAGTAACTGTCGTACAGTGGTAGTAGGAACCTAGTTTCTTTGAAAGATAAACTTCAAAATTACTTTTTCGAAAAATTGACGTTATAACAGAACTTACCGGTCCAAAAATCTGCATTGACATAAAAGTACAGGGCGCAACATTTTCAGATTTTAGTCGATTCGATTACCGGGTGCAGCAAGCGAATTTTTCAAAATCATTGAACGCAGTTTTGTTTCTTTTCAAAAATAAAGGAATGTTTCCTTTGAGTAAAATTTTCTATCTACAGTATTAAGAGTACTTTCCCTTCAGGTGGCATTACAAAATTCCACCCTGTACCTATATACCTACTCACGAGTTGTAGGAAGATGTGTATTACACGATTTTCACACACAGATAGGTACTTAGATATAGACATAATCGTATTTAAATGCAGCTATTTACTATTTTTGAGAGAAAGTTTTCTAGCATGAAAATTGATTATCATTTTAGCTGACCCATGCATCAAATGTTAGATTCTCTTTAGAACTAGCCCTCACTACACCATTCATTGCTATAACATTTATCCGTTTTCTTTCTAGGTGTCGTCTCTTGGGGTATCGGATGTGCTGACCCCAGGTATCCTGGTAAATATCTCACACTGTGTCACACATACCGCAATATTATATCGCAGTACCTATAGTTGTACTACATGTTTATATCTTCAAATAGAAACATTTTGATTCTTTTAAGCTCCAGACGAATCCGGGATTCGAGACACAAGTCATTAAAAAAAAATCTAGTTTTGTCTGTAACAAATAAACTCAAAAACTATTGTAGTGATGGATTGAGGCTCCTTTTCCGCACCTAGCCTCAATTTTTGTCAAGTTTCTGGCAGGAGTAGCCAGCCTAGCTCTGCCAAGAAACGCAGAAGCTTACTGGAGACTTCACAGAATGCTGCTGCTGCTTCGCGGAATGACCTCACTGTGTAGAGGATTTGTGATCATTGGGGGGCTACTGCCTCGCCATCCAGTATCACGTGGGCGGGCGTTTCCTCGGCTACGAAACATCCCCTGCAGAGGGGGACTGTTCGTTACTCCGATGGTGTATAGGTGCTTGTTGAAGGGGCAGTGGCCCAATATTGGCTCCATAGTAGTTCTATTAGTAGTGGGACCCACTCTGCCCTTTTATCCATTGTAGCGTTATTGCATTATGTGGATAACTTGTTGTTTTTTTGCCTATCCTATATTTTAACGTCCCTGAGTAACAGTAACCACTTTTTATCTCGATATTCCTACGACATAGGGATGAATAACCGAGTGAAATCGTGGTGTGATGTGAGTAATAAACCTGTTAGACGCATTGAATGACCAAGGTTTCTGATAATCAGATTGCAACAGCATATACCTACTTATTATAATTCACCTTACAAATTAAAAAACAAGTGGAGAATTAAATAAAGAACAATGAGAGTTCGTGTTATTGAACTCATCGATTCACATTGTTGCAATAAAAGCCCACCCCACCTAATTTTAATTCCATGAATGTTACGTTGTGGTGTGTACAGCATCTGGCACGTGAAAATGTGCAATTCGAATTGAAAACCATCAGATTTACAAACTATAAGCCATGTGGATTTATATTTATTAATTAAACTTCTGCCATTATAAAAAAAAACTAAAATGGACAATCTGTATTAAGGTAATTAAGGTTTTAATTATAAATTAGTCGTGTCTATACAATGGAGATACTATTTCTTAGCGATGAATGCCAAAACTTCTGATCCAAAATTTCGATGTAATTTTTCTATAAACGTCTCGGTCAGACTTTTTATCTTGGTCTCCTGTAATATGTTGACCGCAATTGGTTGAGTTGAACTGAGGATATGACGAAAAATCGCAACATTCATGCAATTGGATTCATAAAATACTGCTTTGAACAATCATTCAGCATCCATTGCAACATGATCTCATAATCGATATCTGCCTCATGCATGAAGCATGAATCAGTTAGAGACAGTAGTTATGTTTGCCTGACTATACTAACAGCCGAGGGGAAACCGTAGACCGAAAGAGTGATTTGCATTTCAGCATTTGTCATTTCACCCATATCTCATATTTTCCCTTAGAGTGAATGTGGGATGTCCGGCAATTCCCATTCCCATTCCCAGCTTACCCTGTTCCCTTGCAAAATCTTACGATCTGTTGTTCTACCTTTACACCGTCGAGGTCCTCTGTGTTTGATATGTCAATCACTCAATTAGCATATCGTAATCCACTTCTAGACATAGGCCTCTCCCAATGTTTGGAGGCTAAATGTGTCTGTACCCATAACATAGCCTTTTTTTATCGTGCGCGATATCCCTCCGGATACCACCTCCCGCCGAAACCGGTGGAGGTGATTATGTAGGACTCGAATCGACCAAAACGCACACCGTGTATGGGTCTTTGATTGCCGGAGGTGAGATTATAAGACATATCTCTCGCACCCATAATATAGCCTGACGCGTACCCTACCTAAGTATCTTTATCCACTTTATATATCTATTTCTTATTTTTTCAGGCGTATATACAAAAGTCAGTAATTACATCCCATGGATACTGTCGCATTCAGCGGGTGGAACTAGATGCAACAAGTAGGATAGTGGTAGTAATTAATAAATACACCTATACTATGTAAATAAATTACTGTTATCGCTATTGTGATAAACCGTTATTTCATTGTTTCCCTTTCTGAGAGTTTCAGGTCACTTTTCGAGCACATTTAGAACTTATCAATAAACGAATTTTAAGAATAAGGTCATACGGTTTTTAAAGTAGGTACATATTGGTATACCTATTCTGTGGTCCGCCGTATCCTTTCGAAACCTATATTTCCAGAAACCTGAGAATCTTCAAATAGTACCTAGGTACGTAAAATAAAGCATTTTTCATCGTAGATCATATTACCTACTATCATCACTTATAAGCTGGTGCATTAAAGAAAGGTTTTATAAATGGCGGCTTGTACTTGCGTTGATGGAAAGTACAGCTAGCATATAAAATTTCAAATATTTTTTTTTCATATGAAAAATAATAAAAACAAGACAGGGTCGTAATAATTTCTAACTAGCTGCGGCCGGCGGCTTCGCCCGCGACACGTGATGGCATCTATTTTGGTTTTCATCGGAAACAGTACCTACTTTTACACATAGAGTCCTTTTAAACGCACATTGAGTCCTTTCATCCTGAAAAAGGAACGTATATCACATTCTATAAGGAGGATCATGGAAGATCATGATGTTAGTTAAAATAAAGAACTAACATTATTATGAACAACGGTCTTGTTTATATTTTTTTTGAACTGAAAAAAAAATTAAATTTTGTATGCTAGGTGTACTATCTGTCAACGCAAGTACAAGCCGACATTTAAGAAACCTTTGTTTTATGCATCGCATCAAGAGCACAGAGCGTGGAAGAAAATAAAGATCAATATTTTTTTTGTGTTGACGGTACGCGCGTGAGTGAGTATAGACAGTACTAGTGTGCGAGCGAGAGGGAGTGATAACGTCCGCCATTTATAAAACCTTTCTTTAATGAACCAAGTTATACCAGCAGGTGAGATAGTGGCCAATTGCTCTATTACAATAACTTTAAGGGACATGACTAAATAACTTAAAATCCTTTACAAAATAGTAAATACATGACAACGTGTCGTGGGCTCAAGCACAGGCTAGGCCAATATATTCCCCCTTATTATGTGGGACCAAAATATATCATAATTCTCCGCCTGCCCCTTCAGGGAAACAATCATTACTTACAAAACAATAATATTGGAGAACAATCGTTATTTACATAAAAAAATACCGATGCGTGTTTTATTTTACATATACCTACCTATTTAAAAATAATACGTGAACAATTAATAATATTATCGATACTACCTACATTATTTTATGTAAATGTAGTGAAAACAATGGGTGAACCGAACCTATGACCCAAAGTAATATTTTTGTATCGGATGTGTCGATGATCGATGTACGCAAGTTGCGTTGTTATGATGCATGACGTAAAAACCCAAATACACATTGTACAAAGGGCGACAAATTAGAATATATTTTGTTCTTTGGAGGATTATGTAACTATACCTAACTCCGTTGCGTGGCGGTAGTGCACGCGACTGCTACGCTCGGGGCGCGAGTTCGATCCCCGCTCAGTGTAAAAAGTTGTTGCATGAATATGGCTGTTTGCACTGGTCTGGTCGTGTCTCGGAAAGCACGTTAAGCCGTCGGTCCCGGTTGTCTCTTACTACAAACTCTGACTGAATACAAACATCTATGGCAGTCGTTACGGGTAGTTGGAGCCCTCAAAAGTCCAACCAGTGTAACTTGGAACTTCGATATCGCCGTTGGTCATTGGACCATTGGTTGTGGAAGTCATATGGCAGTCGCTTCACGGAAAATATCGAAGTTCAGCCGCATCACAGTTAGACTCGAAAGCCGACCACAACTGAGTTGGGAAAAGGTTCAGAGAATGATGAGCTAACTAATTATAGGTACCTACTTAGCATGGAGGACAGAATCAGAATATAATTGAAACGAAGACGCGCAGGGGGACATCAAATAATAACTCGTCCCGCGTGCGTCTGTCCCCCCCCCCCCACTTTTTAGAAATTCATCTAGCAGTAAATATAGAAACCAGACATAAACCTGGATATGATATGCAATTTTTATTGTAGTTTGACTACTCGCCAGTGAGCGTGTAGTGTGGTGCTGATTGTGCATAATGAAAACGAGGTTTTTTTTTATTTAAGTTGGGACATCTATCGGTATGGGACATAAATCATTTAGTCCCCCAAATGATTTGTCGTTCACCGATAGATGGCCCAATTTACCTAACTAATTTACTATACAAATACATATGCTCATGCCCGAAATCCCCGAAGGGGTAGCCAGAGGTGCATTAAAAGCCCACATTTTCGCCAACTATGATTTTCGGTCCCACGTATAAAATATAGCAGACTTACATATGAAATGATACACCATCAATATGTTTTGATTGTTTACCACAATTCTTCATCGTAAAAGAGAAATGATTTTTACATGCAAAAACATTCACGTAACGTAAAACTCATTACACCCCAATAATTCTGTCCCTCTAATAACCTTGACGAGACCACTGCCCTTAGCCCGAAAAAACAATCGAATGCGTAATGTAAAGGTAATGAGAGAACGGAGCAATGTGATTGGCTGTCTGTCTCTTGTGAAACTGACGTGTGCGCGTGTAGCACGCCAATCGCATTTTGTCGATACTTTTACGTTACGAATTCGATGGTATTTCGTGCTACGGGCACTGGTGTATAACAATACCTACTTCCCAGTTACCTACGTTCATTAAACGAAGGTAAGTACTTCTAAACAGTGAAATACAGGCTTGGGTCCTCTGGCAAAACTAATTCCTTCGCAGTAGTTCGATACGTAGTAACTATTTATTATACTTTGTAAAATATAGCTTGGGTCCTATGACAGATGTCAAAATGAAGTTCATAGGGATGTCCGAAATTTGATGAAAATATCGATACTATCAGCTATTATTGATGGATGTTACATATAATTAGGTTTAATTTAATTGTATGTATGTATTTATTTGTAATGAGAACGGAATATACGTTGCATACAAGGCGTCGGCACTCGTACTGATAAGAATGAGTGGAGTTGATCAGTGGAAGTTCATATCAAACAAGATGTTGGCGCGTGTATTTATGCCTATATCATGGCCCAAGAGCCAAACGCGGTGTGTCTTCTTACAAAATCCAAAAACAGGTTCAGGGCGTTGATGGATTGAATGTAGGATTTTATTCACTCAATATTATTTAGGATCAAGTATATTGAAATATAAATATTATTATGATATTAAAATACCTAAGCAATAAGTTTAAATTTTAATTATTTTTTTCTTATATTAATTTCATTTTCAAATTAAGCTTTATTCAAAATATCGATAGTTCATAGTATGTGGTCACGATGATCCATCGCCCATCACTAATTAGCTCGGTGTGCCCATAAAGTATGACATTAACAGCCACTACATTCAATAATAGAAAATTCAAGACTTCATGTGCGGAATTTCATTGACAGCTGTCATAGGACCCAAGCTACATTTTACAAAGTATAATCTGTGGTTCCATGCATTTTGCGTAGCCTTTTCCCCTTACTGAGATACAACACGATTGAATTGAAATGTATACCGTCATTTTAACTAAATACTTTGCATCTCTTTCTAACATGGTAAAATATAACTGTATTTTGACGTTGAGTGCTTGCCCTCCATAAATTTTGTAATCAATTTTTATTATAGCGTCATAATACTTCTTTCTTTTGTTTGACGGTCGTTTACTTTGTTCTCGTTGATTTGGCTAATTTGGCTCACGGCTGATGCGTTCTGTGGCCTAGTTGTTTAGCATATTGAAAAGATTTTATCTATTTTCATAGATGTAATACACGATTAGTGTTTGAGTACTGTGACATGAGTATGTGATAATAAAGAAAATGCCTAGCATGAGGAAGTATCGACGCGACACCAGCGAAGTCAGCTGTTGCTTGAAATATGTTATTTTTGGTGTAAATGTTCTGTTTTGGGTAAGTGACTACGTTATGTGGTTTTATGTGTTCTTGTTTTGCATAGTATCTCCTATGGCGACTGTCATAACCATACATTCAAGGTCTGACTTCGTTACATTCGTCTCCAATTCCTGATTGCGATGGCTCACGTTCCCAACGTGAATATCGAGCCGTAATTTGTTGTAACAGATGTCAGAAATAAGCATCAGGGTACCGGTTCATGTTTATAGCAAATTCTCGGTGTATTTGGGTCACTCTTTGCTTAGGATAGTTGCTAAGCAGGTATATAATTATTAGTAGTAGCTACTAAATAGATACCTACATCTTGTCTTAAATTGCTGACTATAAAGGCTATTAAAATATAACCTTGAATAAAGTTAACGGTATACAACTACATACTTATTAAAAGCAAAATATCCTGTTTGTATTATATAGTTTGTTTTCACCCAAATATATTCAAATTAAGTATTTATTTAGATATTAGTTCTCTAATAATATTTACTGTAGTTAAGACTGTGACCAGAAAGTAACTTTTATGTTCATATTTTCTTTCAAAACCATTTTATTTCTTTTCACCATATTATAAAGTCTTGTTTGACTACATTCTTGACCGAATTGGCTTTCTCATTACTGAAAGGATGGACTTAAACGATCCATGTAGGCACGTTAACCATATAGCCTTCTAAAAATTACACAAAGAACAAGACCAGATTCATATATCTGCAATATAAACTGGTGAAGGCCTAATATATTGCATACCTCTAACCATGTAGTGGTTAAATAAAAAAAACAATTATAAGTATCTAAAACTGTATCTTATTGAGTTTGGAACATATTTAAATGAATAAATAGCCCGTTGTATCTTAAACACTTCAGACATTTATTAATGGCAATAGGCTCACCAACTATCACATTGGGACCTAAACATAAACTGGCGAAATGTGAGTGCTAGCACCTCTGCCTACACCTTGGGGGAAATAAGCGTGAGTTTATGTTATTTTATGATAAACATTACTCTTCTTTGTATCCAATTGTTTCCTGAATTGTACCATCATTATGCTCCAACCCTTCTGTCAACAAACACGGTGTCAGCCTACGGTTTAGATACGAAAGAGCAGACCTTTCATGTTTCTATGGTGTGACTATATTGAAAGTAAATAATATTAACGTACATACGAACGAACGAACGTAAAGTAAAAAATAAAAAATAAAAATTGGCGAAATGTGCACCTCTGCCTACCCCTTCAGGGATATAGGCGTGATATATTAAAAAAAAAAAAATACATTTCATACATAACCATTTCTATATTTCCAGTTCCTCGGGTTAATAGTGTTAGCTGTGGGTATCTGGGCATGGACAGAGAAGGACACGTTCAACAATCTATCTCGACTTACAAACATTGCTCTAGATCCAGCTTTCATATTAATATGTGTGGGTGAGTATGCAGGTTTACTGATGTTTTTAAATTCAATTGCAAAATGGAACTCATCAAACAATGACCACTTCACAAAGTAATCATTTTCAAATGTCAATATGTGGCACAACATGAATAAAACAGAATAAAGTAGTAAATGTACGGGGTTGACATATAACATTTATGACACTCATAAACATCACATCTTAACATGCTCTTTTGATGGTAGTCTTAGTGTGTTAAAAACTAATAATGTTGACCAACTTAGCACTTGACTATATAAAAACTATACACGCAGTGATGGCTACTACAATGCGTCGTAAAAGATAGTGGTAATTTTGGTACAAGTTGACATAAACATACATCCTGTAAAATGTACACACGATAGTTCATAGAACAAAATTGACATTAGCTTTGCAACAATATAGTTTGTAAGCAATACTGTGTCTATAGTATAGGGTAAAAGGTATTATCCTAGTTATTGTATAGTTAACTGGTACTACATTGTATAGAATACTAGCTGACCCGCGCCGTTTCGTCTGCGTCACCCCGTTTTTGCAACATTTTTCATTCCTGCTGCGCACCTGTTGGTCATAGCATGATGTTATATACATATAAACTTTCCTCTATAACAATTCTATCTTTTAAAAAAACCGCTTGAAAATCCGTTGCTTAGTTTTAAAGATTTAAGCATACAAAGGAATATAGAAATAGAGAACGCGACTTTTTTATACTATGTAGTGATAATTCAACATACAAATGTTAATAAAACAATGCAATTGTAATATATAGGTAGTTGCCTATATTACAGTGGATTATAATTAGAATTATATGATTGCAGGAACAATTACGTTCATAATCGGCTTCACGGGCTGTGTTGGTGCTCTGCGTGAGAATACTTGTCTGCTTGCATGTGTGAGTAACCTTGTACGATTTATCAACCTGTATGTCGGTCTACGCACTATTTTTTCGTACGCATATTCCCACGATTACCTACCACCCCCGCCTAAGCCGATGGAGGCGGTTATGTCGGACTCGAACCGACTAAAGTCCCCCCTCTTTGAGTTTTTGATTGCCGGAGGTGAGTGATAAATACAAGACATATCTCCCAAACTACAGCATACCCGAGGCTTTTAGATATAACTTCCTTCGGGTGTAGGGACCACGGGGTCTCCGTCTAGCCCCCAGGCCCCGGCAGGCGCCTCGCCATGGAGGTTTTGCGCTGCCTTTTTGGCTTGCTTCTGCTAGGGTAACAGACGCCTGGAGTCTCCTCTGGACCAGCATGGCGGCAGCCCTACCGCTCGCACGCCCTCACATTTGTATTATTTGAAAATTATCCTTATATATGGTATATTATCCCTAACGATTCTACTCGATCTGCCACGCTTAATGCCTGTTTCATTAAATCGATTTTAATGAAATTGGACCGGGGAGGGGATATTTTCGATTATGTGAACCGATTTCCCTGCGGATAATCACGGACATTAGCTAGGTACAGGTATAATATATGTTTTGAAAAGTTGCAAACTAAGTTAGTGTAGAGGATTTCTTTCGTAACTGGTTCACATTAAACGTGTCTGGATGTAGAATATATAGTACGAGAGCCCACGACCAAAACCATGTTTCATAGCAATACGGCAAAAACCCTATAAAATCGTTAGATTGTATGATTCTGAACCCAACTAGGTGTGTAGTAACGGTCGAAAGTGTAGCAACTGCGTGGGAGGCCATTTCTGCTGTGTCAAAAAAAAAGACAGTCGGTATTATAGCAATACGTCTGATAGTGAAAATGTACATAGATTTTATAATTGTATTACGAAAAAGTTTGTTTTCAGACATTTTGCGCGTAGCATATAGCCTGAGCGCATTTTTGAAAATGTCAACAAATTTAGCCGACCTGTATCATAGCAATACGGATAATATTTTTTTTCAACTTTTCGTATTGCTGCCATGATTACCAAAAACCTGTTTTCAGACACTTTAAGTGTAGCATATACTCCCAAAAACGAAAATAACGTTTAACGTTTCGACGACGATTCCGAATCCGACAGCGATTGAATACGAGAATATTTTGTAACTTTGAATAAACCGTTTATTTTCAACTTCATCCCAGTTTCCTTTTGTGCGATTTTTTCAGTCCTTCAACTTCAATGTTACGGTTTCGGGTAAATTCTTTGTTAATTATCATCTAATAAATTCAGGGTTGCAACGTATTCATTGGTTTGTAACAGAAAATTCAAGATGCCTCAATACGATTTTTAAATGATATCTGAGTATCGAAAAGTTGTCTGATAGAGAAGGTGCTACACTTAATTTGTCTGATATAAATTTTTTGCACATGTGGACAACTTATTTTATCATGTCCAACAATTTTCAGACATATTGCTATGATACCGATCGGTAAAATTTGTTAACATTTTCAAAACGGTCTCAAAATTTAATGCGTTCACATTTCCGTCTGAAAATTGTTTTGTTCGCATCAAATAACCAAAATTTACAGAAAAAAAAGCTTTTCAGACGTATTGCTATGAGACATTTTTTTTGTCTCATTTTTAATTTTTTTAAGTGATTTTACGGGTTTGTGCTACACCACTAACGTCTGAAAAATATGTTTCCGGTATCTCAGAACTATCATTCAACTACAGTCTGCAAATCAGACATATTGCTATGATGCAGTTCGGTAAAATTCTTTGACAATTTTGAAAATTCGGTCAGATCAAACGCTACGCGGAAAATGTCTGATATTGGTATTTTCGAGTTCAGAATAATCGTATCTATCGATTTGATGCGGTTTTGGCCGTATTGCTATGAGACAAAAATTTTGGTCGTGGGCTCTCGTACTATAACAAAAGGGTGTTACGACAATGGTCAAGCCTGACATAATAAAAAAACATAATAAATAAATAAATAAATAAAAAATAATAAATATTAATAAATATTAATTTAAATATAATAAATATTAATTTCAAGGACAACCATAGGTTTCAAATCAAATTTTAATCGGAAAAAAGGGAATGCTTCGACGGGAACCATAGGTTGTTTTCGTACCATATTGAACACGCATAATGCCCCAAAAAGGGAGGCTGAGTGCGGACAAGTGTCCCAAATCGTACCATATTGAATTGAATGAAATTAGGATATTTCTATTTGTCACATAATAATCGTCAACCGTGCCGTATGTACCTACTATTAGTTTCATTTTAACGTGTATGCAACGGGTGTCTTCCGCTGAACACCCGTTAGGTATATTAATTATGCATCGATTTCGGTAATTAAATTTCATGTGCGAGTCACATAACGTGTAATTAACATAAACCATGGAGGGAGGGTATGCGGGTTCCTTTCAAGGATGTTTGCAAGCGCAAGTGTTATGGTGTGTTTTGCTTTTGCTATTATTATTGTTATTGTACTTGATACTATAATATTTATATACTTGATTATTGATTATTGATCGAACTTCCTATCTAAATTGCCGGTACAGTGCACGGCATCTAACTTGGCAAGGTTTTGTAGTAGTTGGGCTAAGTTCGCGCATCGTACACTTAGAGACACAAAAAGTGCTTGTCATTATTCTATTCATTCATCAGAATGCCATCATTTATTTTGACTCATGTCTGCTATGAGAAAGCCAAAAACTGTCTCAGATGCGCTGACGGTTCTTGCCAAGTTACTTGCCGATTTCTGTAACATTTGTGTTTAGGTACAAAATAATATAATTTTTTAACTGCTTATGTACTTAGTCTTTGCGTCTAGATAGTGCTGTGTAGAATGTCCCAGAATGTCAGTTCATCTTCTTTATTTTTACAGTATGCTGTTTTCCTTGCATTACTTCTATTGGCTGAGATGACAACAGGCATTCTGTTTTTCGTCTTCAAAGATTGGGTAAATATTTCTTAGGGTTTTTTCTTCCTGTGCTGCAGTTATCCAAAATAAACGTATTTAAAAAAGAATTAACCAATTCAAGGCTGTGAAATGTATTGAATTAATTAGCAGACTCACATACATAACTAAAACATTTATAATTATTGTAAAGTCATAATGTATTCACATTATCGTGTCCATATTATCTTTCTTTCCTTTCATTATCTATTATTACCTTTTTTTAAATTTAGATAAAGCAGCAAGCTACAATGGGCTTCCAGACGTTCATCACACATTACAGAGAAGATCCCGACCAACAGAATTTAATCGATTGGATACAAGAGAGCTGGGTAAGACAAACCTTTACGACAGGTAGTCGTCATTAGCTCTAAATGTTCAATAATTGAAGCAATTATTAGGTCATGTACGGTCATTCAGTTCAGTGTTCGGTGTGTTTTTTATTCATGGCACATCAATTTGAGTTCTCCTCGCCTGATGGTAAACTGAAGGCAAGGTCTCGGGACAGGGGGTCACCATTACAAACACGTACAGTATTGTTGGTGTTTCGTTGATCGGAGTTTATTTGATAAATATCGAGTATTTTGCTATTTTATAAATATGCGATTTCGCTTTGAACAAACTGTTGTTGTAAATTACATACATTTAAAAAAACGATCACTATTTTAATGAAATTGGGTATAATTTCCACCCCATTTCTTCCCGCGGGTGTCGTAGAGGGCATTTAAGGATTTTACAGAGCTATTCTCGATCCGACAATACAAATGCATCCTGTAACAAATGGTGGGAGAAGGTTAAGAGAGTTTCTGTGCTGTCAGAAAGCCGGTCTTTCCACTGATAACACGAAACATGAGTTCTGGCTATCCTACTCACCGTCGGAAACAACACAAGGTTATTATTAACCGCGGTATTCTGTAGGACGGAGGTACTTCCCCAGTCGGACTGCTCAATTAGAACGGGAGATACCGTCATGTCCTACCTCCATGAAAAATGTTAGAGCCGCAATTTATTCAATTTTCAATTTCCAGCTACAATGCTGCGGTGTGGAGGGCCCTAAAGATTGGGATCGCAATGCCTACTTCAATTGTTCAAGTAGCGCTGTCGGATCCCGTGAAGCTTGCGGTGTCCCTTTCAGCTGCTGTCGAAACAAGCCTCAGGACATTATTCGTAACAAACAGTGCGGTTATGACGTCAGGAAATCTACTTTTCTTGTGAGTATTTATTCTATTATTCAGACATGTTAATTTATACTAGTATTGATACATTTGACTATAAGTAATAATCAATAAGAAGTTGCTAGGTGACACAAACTGGCTATCCAAATATACAACACCAACTCACTAACAAGAACACATTCGTAAAAAATAATATGTCTCTTCTATAAACACTATAGATAGATATCATTTAGACGTTTTTTATGTGTGAGTGTGTTTGTGCACACTAGGTAGATAACAATTTGTATGTCCTTACTAGCTGGACCGCGTGGACTTCTGATCCTGTTCCCGCTGCTCCATTCCGAGTATTTTCATATTTGTTCACCTTTTAAACCTTGCCAGACAAGGTTTAAAAAAAAACTTCCACGAATAATTCAAGACCAAAATTAGCCAAATCGGTCCAGCCGTTCTCGAGTTTTGGCGAGACTAACGAACAGCAATTCATTTTTATATGTTATCCTTATAATATTAATAGTATTTTGGTTATACTAAGCTTGTCAACGCAATTGAACGAGCGTATTATACACGAGCGAGAGACGTTGTCACACGCAAACACACATACACATACAAACGCACACAGACGTACTCACACACAAACACACATACACATACAAACGCACACACACGTACTCACACACAAACATACACACACACGGATAAACATTAACATTATTATGGTAATAGTGAAGTTATCAATGCTAATAGCAAGCAAGCGAGCGCATTATCCACGAGCGTGGCTGCCTGTCTGCGGCCGAGGACTGGCTGCAGCATCACATCACGTCGGTGGCGCCCGCGCTCTTGGGACCGATGGCGCTTAAGGTCCTACGTCACTGACGTTATTGAGCAATGTTTACGTATCACGTATTACTTGTGTATAGTGTACTGTAATATTAACTGTTTATATTGGGAAAATGTAAAAAAGAAATATTTCGAATTGTTGTTACCGTTTGCGATAGATCTTCCACTGTAAAAAATCACAGTAACTCTCTCTCTCTCTCTCTCTCTCTCTCTGTCTCGAAAGAGAGAGAGAGAGAGAGAGATAATGTGCGATTTTACTGTGATTCTAATATAGACTACTTGAGAGATCATTCAGTCTCCTTGTCTCTATATTATCCATATTAGAATTATCTCGTCTCTATATTACAATTCGTCGCTACACTCGTGTTTTATCATCACCATGTATTTTCCTGGTGGCATCAGAGGCCGAGGTGAATTAGGATCTCAGGCTTTTCCTCCTCCACTTTCTTCGTCGTTGCGGTGGGATCGTTGGCACGTATGTCACCTCCTTCAACGTCAAGCTAGGACTTACCCCTAATACCAAGACACAGCGGGAGCCCCATTTCATATCTATTTCACTATTGGTTCAATTTTAGACTACTTCGCTAATTCGTGATACAATTTTCGCGTCAAATTCACCACATTTGCTCACTTATTGAATTAATAACTTGTTTACATTTTCTCATCCGTAATGTATCTAGATAGGTAGTAGGTAATATCGAGATACGCACAAAGTACACGTATTTGTTGTTACGATTACAGCACCATGCACCAATAGGCGAAGTGCTCCAATACGTCCACAGTTATTAAGACCTTTTCAATGGACAACAAGGCATTTAGGATTTAAAAAAATGACTATGCTAATATTCCTCTAGGATCCCTACGAATCTTATATTTGGCTTATTTCACTTTTGCACCTGGATGTACAAATTGGACTATAAAATCTCTCTAAATCAGAATGATTCAATTATTCCATTTTGCTTGGGTGATAGTGAACAATGTTACGAATAATGTCGAATCATTTCACCTGAGAGACACCATTTAAGTGCAACAGTTCTAAGGTAAAATAGTCACCTCTAAAAGTATGCAAACTCTGCGTAAGGCTTCTTCAGCAATTCCAACGATAACAATAGCAAATGATAACTAATTGTCATAGAAGGGAATGCCAAACCGCAATTAAAAATACTTCTCAAAAAGACAGAGTGGAGATGTTGTATGTTCCGCAAGTGCGAAAAACAAACCTCGATACCCGTTTCGCCTCTACACGAGGGAGGCATCTTCAGGAGCGCTATTAATCGAAATAAATGGAAAACAGATGCGGAGCTCAGCAATGATAGTGGTCAAACGAGAGCCTGTTGAACTTTAAAAAAAGCACTAATATGATAAAGTACAGCTATTTATTTTTGTTAGGAGAAACTATCATATTAACCACATTAGTCTATAGTTATAATATCGTAGTATGTGTATAAGTAAAAGTATAATATAGTATAGTAAGTAAAACATAGTAGTAGTAAAACATAGTATGTAGTAGTATAGTTAATGTATATTGTTTCTTTTTGTTTTAGAACACTGATATTATAACAAAGAAAATTTATGACAAAGGGTGTTTAGAGGCCGCGGAAGAGTGGTTCGATCACAACCTTTTGATTGTAGCAACGTCCGCTGTTTGTACCGCTTTTGCACAAGTAAGTTTTTGTTTGTAGAATGCACAAGTAGATATATTGGAAAATAAATAGTTGATGGTTATCTGCCAAGTAAATATGTAGTTGTATTATATAGTATGTTATGCTGTATAAAATAAATATATAATGTGGTATATGGAAGGTAAAGTGTGTCCAGATTTGTGACATGAACCGGATAACGTGGTATCAAGACATGACGTTGAGTGTGGACGTAACAACTTGTGGCACATGGGCACACAAACTGGAGTTGTGCTAACATGGCCATCAGTCGATTGATGGTTTCATTTAAGCTCAGCTATCACGCAGCTGAATACGCGATCGACACGCACTTCTGACACGGTCACGGTAAAATGATGCGTAAATGTAGACGGGGAAATAACGCTAGTCGTAGACTGAAAACCTGGAAAACGTGGCTAGGACAAACTGGGCGCGAAGAGAGGGAGGATATAGAGCAATGGCTTGATTGGTAGTGAGTATACGGAGTTTGAACTTGTGTAAGTATATTATTGACAACGTGTGTAAACTTGTGTAAGTAAATTGTGTAAATATATTACTTTATTGACAACGTCACCAGAAGACTTCGAGGTATTTTCTTAACTCGACAACAGCGCCATCTATTGGGCTTAATATTGGACCTCTGCGATGCGAAGTCACGGGGTGAGAGATGCTCGCTATGTATCATTATTTGTGTAGTTTTAATTTATCAAATCGCCACCAATTAATTGGGGAAGCCATTCTCCTAATGACAGTGCAAACATAAGTGGCGATAAAAAAAAGCTACATAGGTCTATATATTTTGTACGTCTGTCTACAGATCCTAGGCATTTGCTTCGCCCAGAACCTGCGCGCGGACATATTCGCTCAAAAAGCGAAGTGGCACTGACAATCAGCCTCTCCTGCCGCCGTGTGACGCGCCTGCGCACACTCGCTCGCACGCTCGCTCGCCGCTGTCTAGCGCGGATCTACACGTCAGTATGAAATTATTTGATTCCCTCAGTATTTTTTACAAACGATTGAGTATTTTACAATTCCGAGAATTGTTTTGCAATTCCGATAATTGTTTTACAATTTCGAGAATTGTTTTACAACTTCGAGAATTGTTTTACAATTCCGTCTTACAATTATTAATTGCTTCGGTAATTGTGTTGTTATACGTTTAAGTACAAGTTAACATCCCTATTCTGTTTGGGTAAATGTTGTAGTTTGAGAGTTAAATTTGTCTCTGAAGTATTTAAAATAGTAAGACTAAATACGGTTTCCTACAAAATGTTGTGAAGTAACAGAAAATACTGTTACAAAGCAAGTGAACGATACAGTTAATAGTCTCTTTTGTCATATGAATGTAGTAGATACTATAATAAAACAAATAGATACAGTTAATAATCTTTCATGTATTACCAATAGTACACTATCACAAAAAATAAGTATTATTAATCGTGTTTTCATATAGCAGACTATTACACAACAAATGAAGACGACAAAAGACGATAAAACAAATAAAAATATGGATAATAGTCTATCATGTCAATAGAAATAGTAAACAATCACACAACAAGTGAACGAGACTAATGATAGTGTTTACTACTACCATAAAACAAATAAAAGACAATGGTTAATAGTCTCACATGTCAAAAACAATAGTAGACTACCGTATCACACAACAATGAACAAGAATTTTTGATATACTGTTTCGGAATACGTTAAATGAATTACCCCAACATACGGACTGAAATATATTTATTTGCATATTTAATAGAATAGCTGGATGTTGTGCAGATATTATTTACATTGTTAAACACCACAAGTGCTCATCTTACTATCCCTATGGCTTCGAGAAAGTTCTTTCAAAAACGTCTCTTGCACTATCACTCCTATAAATTTCTACCATATTTGGACAATTCTTCGATAACACTTCTGTAAATAACATTTATATGATGTTGATACTTTGTTGTATGATTATCCAATGTGTGAATGTCCAATCGGGTACAGTTAGCTTCGAAATACTCACCTAAAATAACATTAGAATTATAACAGTCACCATAATCTACAAATTCTGAATGTTCTATAATGGAATTACTCGAATTACTGTGTACTGTAACCATTCCTTAGCGCGAGCTATTTTCTCATAATCGTATTAATAACTAGCCTATGCCCGTGGCTCCGCCCGCGCGGCTGTAGGCTATCGCGACCTAAGCGCCATCTGTGCAACTTAAATTCTATATTAGTAATCATAACTCTGGTTTACTTATCGGATTGCAATCAAACAAAAAAGACTCAGTAAATACTAACAAACAAACATCAATATTCTATTAACAGAAACGAATTTCACCGAAATGTTGATGTGCAAATTATGGTGTTTAAATCATAATCTGCAATTTATTTACAACCAGTCTGCCAAAAGTGGGTTAATATTATGAAGCTAACTGTACCTTCCAAAGCGATGTGTTCAAATTGGCCAATTAGCCTTAATGGGAGCTGTGAGATGAATTTAGTATTCGAATATACAAGTATTAGAAGATTAAACGTGTTTTTTCAAGAGAACAGCTATTTAAAAAGTTATTCTTTACTGTTGTAAGGGTTGCCACACATAAAGTAATCAGAAATAAATCTGGAGCCTTATTCTGAGTGTCATGTGCGCTAAATGTGGCTACGATCACTACAATGTGTTTTTGTCTAAATACAAACCCCAGCCCCGGATCTAGGAGAATAGATTCAGGGGACGCCGATTTTGGACTTAGTCGGTTAGAGCCCGACATAACCACCCCCACCTAGAGGAAGAATTTGGCATATTAAAATGAAAGAGGGCGGCAAATTTAGACTTTGTAGACAAATGCACGGTAGCGGTACATTACAAAAGCTTTTCAGAATTTGCCCCGCCTAAAAATCCTAAGATCCGGGGCTGACAAACACTTCCTCGATCGATATGTACCGAACTTGGCACTCAAAATAAGTGCCCAGATTGTTTATTTTTAATATGGTGCTGGTGTAAGTGGTGACCCTATTGTGTTGAACGTTGTATTTAGTGTAGAACAAGTGTGCTTTACGTGGTAAAATGTTGGGCGTGCGTTAGCAGCAGGAGAATAATGGCTGACAATATTTCAAGGTCAGGGCCTTGGGACAAGTGGTACAAAGTAAATGATGCAGTTTATTTTTTTACGGAATATATACTTTTTTTTGACAGGCCAGAGTTCCATAATGGAACTAAGGTGTTAAACCAAAGCTCTGGATAGACGGATTGGTTTTTAATGTAACTGCAAAATGATTCAGCGTGATTGCAGTCGACAAGTTCAACGATGTACTCTGAGTGCAAGCAAGCTGTGCAGTTGGTTTGCAGTTTCATTGTAGTCGTACTAACTGTATTTAAACTGCAAATTGGAATGCAGTTACAATGTAGTCCGTCTATCCAGTGCCTTACTGTGAATGAATCTCTGAACTGTTGTTAGTAAATAAGGTCGTACAGTTTTATACATAGTATTTAAATGACTCCTAGGATAGTTTTTTTGTATTAGTTTAAGGTTTATAATCGTTGCCACTGCCCATACGTGAATCCGCTTATTTCTTGGCCCCACCTTAGTTGTAAATGTGTAATCTGTTTAATAATAAAAAGTATTTTATTAACTCAAATTATTATTAATGAGCAATACTCGTTTAGAATACAAAATTATATACACAAGATGGTTTTACTTAATGGTTATTAAAAGTATAATATAGTGTTTAGATAAAAATCAATTAAAATTCATGACTTCTGTATTTGTTAAAGCTTTTTTAAATATTTATTTAGCACAAATTATTTAAAAAGTATTTATATATTTTATTTTTAATGTAGCATAGGTATACTAGGAATTGAGTAAATAGTATAAGTTTCATCTGTTCCTTTACAATGGAAATATAAGTAATCTCAAAACAGTATCATAAACATTCCTTTTACAATTTTTAAAAAAATATGTGCCTGATTAATAAAATAGAACTATTATTTACTGAGGCTAGATTTCACCAATGGAAATCCAATCAGAACTCGGTTCTCATCTATTAATAAATAAGGTTTAATTGATTTGGACATGATTCTGTAGTTTTAATTAGGTCACTATCATTGGTGAAATCAGCTTTAAGCTACAGTTAGAAGAAATATAATATGCTTATCATTCATTCTTAACACATTGAACCCCTCCGTAACTCGGAAAGCGATAGGCATACGAACATCTGTGGCATTTCTTTGGGGTAATTGAAGCCCTAACAAGTTCGACAAGACATTGATATCACTAGTGCGGTGTGGGGCTCAAATGTATAAATACCGCGCAACTTCTCCGTCACACAAGATGTCCCCTATTTTGGTAACATTATTCAATCCTGCTTCACATATCTTGGTCGTAGTATGAAATAAAATACATATAAACATTCCACTTGAATCACTTGTATCTATTTAAAAAAACAGATCACATTCCGTTGCGTAGTTTTCAAAATCTAATCCTATACAGGGATAAACAGCGGTAAGCGACTTTTTACACTTGATTGTTCTGTAAACAGTTATTATTTCAATCTATTAGCCTATCGCAGTCCACTGCTAGACATAGGCCTCTACCAATGTGTGCAACATCGCTCAGTCTTCCGCCTACCGCACCCAGTCTATCTCAGCCCCCGTTTTCAGGTCCATCTAGCTACCTTCCGTTTGCCTTCTCACGGTCTCCGCTCCAACACCCATTGGGACCTAAACATAAACTGACGAAATGTGGGTGCTAGCAGCTCTGCCTACCCCTTCGGGGATATAGGCGTGAGTTTATGTTATGTTATGTGCAGCATTCCGTAACATACATGTGAATCCAGTCATAACACAAGTTTACGTATAGATTTACACGTCAATTTTGAATCTCGAAAGTTTTGAATCTCTATATTTTTAAACAACTTCAAATAAGAAGTTTATATATTCGAAATATATATAGATTTCATCGCAGTGTAGGTATATTTCTCGATTTCTCCTTTATTTGTGAACAGATGTTCCTTTTTCATAGTATTTCTTGCTGGTTTGTTCATTCATTTGCTATTGACATCACTACACTAAGGAATATAAAATCATAACTACGTACCTATATTCTAAAACTAAATATAAACTATATAAGTATTATGCAGAGGATTCTCATAACATAGCTTTTGCTTATAGTATGTTTAATCGTGAATGTTGAATAATACGTTCTATTGTTCTTTAATGATCTGTGAAATATAGTTACCGGCATATATCGTGACCTCAAAACGTGCTCTATATTATGCGCAGTACGCGTTTTTTGTCTCGCGAATTGAGGTCAATATATATGCCGGGAATTACAGTTGTATATTGAACTACATAATGTGCCCAATTTACGTGTAAGATGCCACATTATTTAAGTCTGCTTAAGTATTAACAATATAGAAAACTAGTCGTTAAGAAAATATAGACTTACACTCTACAGAAAAGAAATAAAAATTGTAATTTGATAGGCACTTACATTTTTTTATTATTAGATAAACATTGCCATTGCTTTAAAAATACTTTATAGTAAATAGAAGTTGCCAGGAGCAAAAAATATTGAATAATAATAAATTTTGAATACATCACAAATCTCATAATAAATTACTGTTTTATTATTTTTTTAATTCGAATATCGTATTTTTTTGAAACATTGTATTACAATTTTAAGTATTGATCGAGCTGGTGTTGGTTTATGACACCAGATATTGTAAACTGTCCTTGTATTCAAATAACAGTTTTAGTAATATTTAATTTTAAAATGACTTAAAATTGATATTTTGTATGGAAATATAAGTATGTACATGAAAAAGTATTTTATTTAGTATTATTTCCGATTATGGTTAGTTTTGGTACGTCACAATGCACTTGCGGCTAGCCGGAAGTGGCTGGTTTCCCGAAGCAAGATGGGGACACCGTGATTCCAATACTTTAAGGGGGTTGTCTTATGGTCGTAGATGGCGACCCAGTGACAGCCGTAGTGTGAGGGAATTGCCTAATTGGGTCATTTTATACAATTTTAATTAAGATTCGAGACGGTGTGCGGCGTTCGGTTTTAGCCGGTTTGAGTCCAAAATAACTACTCTCACTTCTTGGAACCGACTTAGTAATTCAAGCATTTTCTTCAAGGTAAAAGATCGAATAGCTTCAATATACGAGTAGTTATTAAGGTATTACTTATTTCGTCAGTATCATCAACAGGCCCAGGACCAAGACTTACGAGGCCGAAGTTTGCTTCGCTATCTCGGTGGTGCACCTGTTAGGTCGTTCTTACATAAGGCAACTAAAAGGAAACTGGAATTACTGATACTTTTTGATAGCTGCTGATTGGTTGTTGAGACGCAAATTCGAGTTTCGATTGAGTTATCTAATGTAAGAACGGGCTTAAACGACGGACTCTGTAGTTGTCTCCGTTGGAACCAAAAATTTCGTATTTCAGAATTAACCACTCGTTAAGTTGATAATGATGACCTGCGGACGAGCTTTTCGGGAGTAAACACCCATTTATGATTTTAATATCTAATATTATAACGACACAAGTAACATAATTCTCTATTTCAACTAAAATAAATAGCGAACCTTATGTACCTGGTAGCTCTTATGCGCTGGACCCTGCGACCACAAGTAATCAAAATTTACTGTCACGTTAAGGTCAACCTTTCTTGTTGCGAATTGCAATACACAACACAGTTACTTTGTTCGACACGTGCCCACGTCTCTCGGGCGTAAACTTTAATAAGTTGGACAGATATGGTGCATTAGTTTCAGTTAGGACGGTAAATGGACTCGGTCTCGCATGTGATTTAGCAAGGTTAGGCTGATCGTGACTTGGTGACTCGTTTAGGTACTTACCTACATTGCTGAGAAAATATCTTAAGTTTCTTATGACTAATTAGACTTGACTTAGTAAGTTCACTACACTCCGCTTGGAGCGGTCGTGTTAGGGTGCGGTCACTGGTCGGTAAACGAGCGGTGGGTTAAGCTATTTAGGTGCGGTTGCAATTTGGATGAATGACCGGTTAGTGGTATTTTATGTGTGCTTCGATTCTTTGGAAGGCACTTTAAATGTCGGTCCCGGTTGTCAACAGATTCTTAGGTCAAGACTAAGGTCTATACATCGATATAGGCGATCTGTAGCACTAGCATGAACTCCTATCGAATTCGTAATGTAAAGGTTTCGAGAGAACGGAGCATTGTCATTGGCAGTCTGCCTCTTGTGAACCTGAGTGCGTGTGTAGCCCACCAATCGCAATGCTCCGTTCTGTCGATACCTTTACATTACGAATTCGATAGTATTTCGTGCTAAGGCTACTTACTGAACGACTGGGTACTACCCAATTGGTCACTCACTACTCATCTCAGGGCGGGAGGTCAAGACAGGAGTCTCTCCCAATATAGCAGCAATAACCAAACCTAGTGGTAAACCGCGGTAGCCTAGTGGTATGGGTAATGGACTGCTGAGACGAGGTCTCGGGTTCGATCCCAGGTTTAACCATGGCACACACCAATGACTCGATGCTTTTCGAAGTTATGTGTGTATTTATCGCAGGTTTATAAGTGCCCGGTTTATGGCAATAAGCTCGCCACCTATTACAGTTTATGTTTAGGTCCCAAGACCTAAACATAAACTGGCGAAATGTGGGTGCTAGCACCTCTGCGTACCCCTTCGGGGATATAGGCGTGATATAAAAAAAAATATAATATTATAATCAAACAATATCGTAATAATTAAGTTATATGTCCAGCAGTGGTCTGCAATGAGCTAATTCAGGATTCCTAGGTGTAGGCCTCGGATGCGACCGGGACTAATGCAAGCATCCCATTACTCCGCTTAAAGAACTTTGAGTCTTGTTTCAGATCGTTTATAATTATGGTTACCGAAACCCGGGCATTAACGCGATCATATGGTACCTAAATAATTAGATACCTACCTTTTGATTTGCAAGACGTTTCGGCCAGGTTGCACTAGCCATGGTCACAAGCATATTTGCAATATGATCGCATTAATATCCGGATTTCGCTAACCATATAATGCAACGCGAAGGTTAAAACAACGTAGACACGTGCAAGAGGGATATCTTCATTTCTTTTTACTTGAGGAGGAGTTTTAGAACGAGAAAGCTGCTCCATCTTCATGCCACGTCTGTGGACGCCGCTACTAGGTGCGATGACTTGTTATCCGGCTAAGGGCCAGCTAAAGGCGTCCAGTGATAGCAGCGGTTTTTTTAGTATCGTACGCTTACGTACAAGCATACAACATATATTACATACAACGCTATTCAGTCGTATCACGGACAGTTACTAGAGACATACAGGTAGGTACTACGCAGGAGGCACAAGTCCAATTCCCGGTAGCTTCATACGTCGGACGGTTTTTGGTGATGATGGTAGTTCATATTACGGCACCAGTCCATATTTGGCGCACTTACTCTAGTAATGGTACTTAGGTGTCTACATTACCTAACTATTTTAATCACAGTTCGGTACAATAAATATGAGAATTTAGGTGTTTTACCAACTCATACAGAATTCGATTATAAGCACGTCGTACGAAATTTCGTGTAATGTCGACGTGACGCCGTTTCAAGTCGAATAGGTTTGCGTCAAGCGTCACGTCCCACGTGTCATTTGTCACGACGGACGGCGACGTAGCTTCGTGTGATAACGTAACGATAAATACGCAATTTGGACGAATGGATAAAGTATGTATTATTAATGCGATCATCATTAGAACAATGGACTGTCAGAAGAAAGATTTTTAAAAGTTCTATAAGATTTGGAAGAGAACCGCCTACCTTCTTACTAGCTGAAATCTAGAAAAAAACTTGGTTAATTAGGCTTCGTCTGTCATGAAAGTGCTTACGCTTGCGATACAATTTTATTAGATAAGTTTTATTTATTAGATCATTCATTCTCAGAGCCTTAGTATGGTTGGTTATCACCAGACATGCCTTTAACACAGATAACATAATACTAAAGTACTAAAAAATAATTATTCATAAAATGTCATCTACCCACTAAAAAATTTATACGGATTTATACGGAAAAGAATTTTACAAACCATTATGCAAATGGGCTGACGAAATACCACCCTCACTTTAAGTACCTACCTTTCTTTTCCCGTGCAGAAATCCCCACGGATAGACGATGTCAGCGAGGGTGGTTATGTCGAACTTGAACCGTCTGAAGTGGGGTTTCCGTCTTCCGACCGTCTCGGGCCATCAGTTGTCCAGGGTGAGGTAAACTCTGGCAAATCACTCACGTCCCGGTTTCACTTTAAATACCTAATAGAATATTCTAGGACAATCTACACAACGCCACTTAGACCCATGGCAAGCATAGCTTAACTAGCTTGTGTTACGGGTTCTAGAATGTAGATAAACATACTTAGATACATTTTTTTAAATACATACGTATTATATTCATATTCGTACACACAAATATTTGCACTGAGCGGGAATCGAAACCGCGCCTCCTGCGTAGCAGTCGCGTTCGCGCAACACGAACAGTTGGAGCCCTCAAATAGCCTAACAACAGAACTTCGATATCGCCAATTTGGTTGTGGAATCCAATGGCAGGCTTCAAGGTAAATATCGAAGTTTAGCCGCATCTTAGTTAGACTAGAAAGCCGACCCCAACTGAATTGAGAATAGGCTCAAAGAATGATGAGGTAGATACATAATATATATTCAAATATTTATATATACCTATATGTAAGTAGCTTTAACATGTTGGTATGTTGTACTTATCTATGCCTGTGCAATGTACACCTGCATAGAATCTATAGCACAACCTAGTTTAGTAAACTATGCTTTCTTTTAATCTAGATATCGTTCTATAGAATGTACTAATAATTTATTTTAATTCCAAATCTGGCGTTTATATTCGGACCCGTTTAGCTGTAATAAGTGGTACAGGGTGACTGATTTAAGAAAAGTTTGCACAACAAAGTGACGATCTCAAAAAACAGACGCAATGAAGTACCTAAGTTCAAACATAAATAATTCAGTCTCGATGATTTTGATGACAAACAAGAGATCAACGCGATGCTATCTGAGCACAATTAATTTGTTATACAAATTTTATCTTGTTAACATTGGGGTGCTTGTTATTTGTCTTGAATGTTCATTGAAGTGGGAAAATTATATTGTTTTTTGAATACGCAGTTGTTTATATTAAAGGTATCGATATCAGAAAGTACCTAATAGGCATTCAATGAAATATCTTACCCGATGTTGATATAACTAAAACGGCATCATTGAATTCATGAATAATTAATATTCCTAGGTAAAAATCGAACCGTTGATTTTCCAAATAAAATAAGCATATAGGTATGCGGGATATTGGGGTCGGCTTTCCAGCTTTCCACACACACTGTAAGTATATACCTAATACCTACTATTTGATAGTGTCTAAATACCTACTCATTAGTTTCCTACTAATGAATAAATGGATCATCAAATCCGACCTGAAATCCAAACCATATCTTCACCTTGAATTTAGACTGCAATAAAAAAATGTTTATCAAGAAAATCGGAGAATTTGTACCCCTAGAAAATAGGTTAATATTTTCTCAAAATGATGTTCCCAATATTTAGTTTCAATCTGTATATATTGCTCATACGACAAATCAAACATAAAAGGTACAAATCCCTGAGCAATTAAAAAGCAACAAAAATACACTGCGTTCAACAGAAAATGCAACGGAACGACGCGCGACGTGGTGTCGTAAATTTTATGACGACTGACTAATTTACAGAGAACCGTGGCCTTACGCCGTGTGTTTATGTTATTAAGGTAGTAGTTGTGACTGAATGGGTCAGATTATATTGGTCGTAGAGCAAGACCCGAGGACGCGAAATGCGCCCCTTTGTTCGCGTCGCCTGGAGTGCTAGAGGCCGTCGCTCATTTGCTGAAAGCCTTCCTCTGAAGTGTCGTCAGAAATCCGGCCATTTTCGTTTAGTCTCGCATTTTAAAATGAGAGGTATAGTTCTGACTAGTGTCTTCAAAAGCTAGCTCTTGGTTAGGAAACGTCGAAAGATCTAAAAGTCAGAGCTTTTTTAGATCTTACTTAGCTCTCAGTTGAAAAAATTTTAGGCTTATTACTTTCTCATAATATGATACTAAACTACTAAAATGTAGGTACCTACATTCGCCATCTAGGGATTAGCGCCATTAGCGGTAATCAATGTATGTAAAAAATCTATAGAAGTTGTGCTTGTGAATTAAACGCAGCCGATGAATATCTCTGAAAGTCCTCTGATGACTATACCTATCGGCACGGATTTTGGACGAAAGTCACGAGGAAACATTGGCCCTTGCGCGAGTAGATATCATATAATCTGTGATTGGTAGATTTGAGCTTGTCTACCACTGCTGAACTCTGTGCTATTATCCGAAGACAGCCCAAAAACGCGTACTGCGCGTATAGAGTGCATTTTCAGCACATTCTAGGTCAACAACTCGTGCCTATACGTAGGTATATTGACAAAAACACAAAGCAGTAGGTTCATTCTAGTTAGTTTCCTTTCTTCAAGAATATAATAATGTTGCCGGCTGGTATATATTGTAGGCAATATATTATGTCAAATAGAAACGAGTCTGTCCTAATTTATTAATAGTGTTGGGTCACCTCCTATTTAGTGTAGTACCTACTTACCACAGATTACTTAGTAGTAGGTACTTATATAGGATGTAGGGGTTCTATTAATATTTGCAGTGGCCAAACCTACCTCGCTCACCGATTTATGAACTTCATCTGGGAGCTTTCATTTTGGAGCTGTGAGATCAGAAGATTAGATGGCAATCAAAATAAGTCAAACCGGACCTAATTCAATTCTTTTTTAAACACTGTTCTAAGGTGGATATTCCAGCCAAAGGTTCCAAGCATTTTTATTAGTGGCCATTTTTCATATACAGAGGTCGCCACAGGTGAATTAACACCCACATTTACCCAACCATTGTATTCGGTCCCGCGTAATAGGGAGAGCCTATTGCCATATTCCAAGCACTATCATTGACTCGACCCATGTATCTGAGGCTGAGGCTGTATAATCTATCTGATGTTATGCCCTGCCCTATCCCTTAGTCGCCTTGTACGACACGACAGTTTTATTACGGGTTTATACCACTGTGTATTTTTTATTATTAAGACTGTAAATGTTACACCATAATAATTGGATAAGAAGGATTAGATTATCTTTCCAATTATGGAAATAAAGTCATTATTACACTAAATCAATGAAACTGATAGTTGAAGTCGGGGATTAGTTGGCTATATCCAATTTGCTCCTAATTGGGTCTGACACCGAGAGGACTAAGTTAGTTGATAGGACTAAGTTTCAATACTTTAATGGCACATGAAGGTCTCTTGGACTCGCGCGTAATTCAATTTTGAGTAACTTTATCTATATATTACATAGTATAGGTTTGATTTAACGCTTACGCTACGCATCAGTTACAAGATAAACATTTTTTTTTTTTTTTTTTTATTTATTTATTTATTTATAACGTTATTACTTTATTGTTAGCTATTACGCAATATGTGATCATCATCATTCTCTGAGCCTTTTCCTCACTTAGTTAGGGTTGGTTTTCTAGTTTGACTAAGATGCGGCTGAACTTCAAAATTTTCCGTGAAGCGACTGCCATCGGATCTCCACAACCAAATTGGCGATATCGAAGTTCTGTAGTTAGGCTAGTCGAACTATTGGGACCGACGGCTTAACGCGCTCTCCGAGGCACGACCAGACCAGTGCAAATAGACATATTCATGCATACAAATATTTGCTCTAAGCGGGTATCGAACCCGCGCCTCCTGCGTTACAGACAGAGGCTGTCATTTAGGCAAATATTTGATACTGCTCCTATATTAAGCCACGGTTTTGCGGCACGCGATTTCACACACGGTGCGCGTCAGAGCGGACTACGCACCATGGAATGGTGTTCATTAGTGAAGCAGACATTGTTACGTGTGCTTGTGAAATTTTCTGTAATGCATGTGTGTCTGCGTCCGTGTCTGTAGGACCTTGCACTATGAAATAGCGACTTCAGACGGTTGCCTCAGTGCGGTCGACTGATGCGCAGAGGGTACAGGTTAAATAATCATCTCCACCGGTTTTGGCGGAGGTGGTATCCTTAGGGATTTTGCGCACGACAAAAAAAGCAAAAAACAGAAGAGGGTACGGGTTCGATTTACTACCTCACCTCCGACAATTGAAGACTCAAAGACGGTGTGCGTTTTAGTCGGTTCGACCTATAACTTATCTTACCTACTCAACTGGCTCCGGTCGGGGGGTATCCGTGGGGATTTTTCACACGATTAAAAAAGAAAAAAAAAAGAAAAAAAAAGGCAGATATATAATAATTATAGTCAATATATTATATCGAATAGAAATGAGTCAGTCCTCATTTTAATAGTGTTGGGTCACCTCCTATTAAGTGTAGTAGTTACCACAGATTACCTAGTAGTAGGTACTTGTATAAGATTTAGGGGTTCTATTAATATTTTCGGTTGCCAAATCAACCTCGCCCACCGATTCGATTATGCGATTTCGCCGATCGGTTCGATTTACTTTCAGTGCAAATATTTCTATGCGTGACTGTATATATTTACATTGATCTGGGTATTTATATTATGTAAATTATGCTGGTCTGTATTTACAAACAATATATGTATTATGTATGTGTGTACTCGTTCGAAATTCCACAAATTTAGTTAGTCGAAACGCTTACTTAGAGTTTAAATAACTCTATGTTATTACACAGCGTTATTTTAACTGTAAGTAAGCATATCTTAGAATATCTGTGTACGTGACTACGTATATATACCTACTTGTAACTAGATATTATAGTATAAAGAATACTAGCTGTTGTCCGCAACTCCACCCGCATTGATATTTGACATTCTGCGCAAATGACACGCACAGATAGGGTAAAAGCCGGATAGTTGCGCCAGTGGGATACTTGCCACGGTTTCGAATACACTATGTTACGGATGTAAGTGACATTAGCGTTTTACTATAGTTGTAAGTACACCTCCCATAGACCTCAGGGCCACGTTGACCGTCACCATAGACGCAAGCGTTTCACTCGTGCAAGCGAAAATCTTCCGCGGTGAATCTTCGACAGGTGTCGAACTTATATTGGTAAGTTATTTCTGTTGGATATTTTTATTACTAATTGTGGTTTCAATCCACCTTCTATTTCTTTGCATGCATCAGCCTTTACATTGCAAAGTTTATTACATATTTTTGTAACATAATTATTATTTATTTCGCAAATGAAAAGGGCAAGTATCCGTATCAAAAAGGATAGTTGCCCTAGAAACTTGTGCGGATAGTTGCTCTGGGGGTAACTATTCGCAACTATAAATTATTTCACGAACAAAGGCAAATATTTTCTATTTGGGTTTTTTTATTCATTGTGGCTGTAACTTAGCTAGAATACAATAAGTATTTAGGTCATGTGTTCTAGGCCCACCCGTGTCAGTACTTTTTTTCAGATTATTTATTAACTATTTTTATTTTTATACCACTTGAAGTGGCAGATATGTACTTAATGGAAAGAGGTTGCCGTGGCCTATGGACGTACGTAACCCCAGAGTTTATTCTACCCGTTAAAAAAATAAAATTAATAATTAATTAACTTTTTAGGTGAGCAAAATGCCTCGTAAGTATCAGCGTAAAGCCGGCTTGGTGCCGCGTCACATAAGCAGGACAGAGGAAAGTTTAGGTCTTGCATTCCAAGAGTTGGATAAAAAAGGAATCAACTAAATATCGCGAATGTACGGGATACCACGGGATACGGGGTATAATTTTTGGCTATTTTTGTTATATTTTGTATAACGTTGATTAGAACTTAATAAAAGATTGCAATAAATAATAAAGACTGGTTGAGTAAATCGATATGAATTTGTTTTTCTTCAAAAGTCATTGTGAGGCGTCTATCCCCACATGAGGCAAGTATCCTCTCAAGTATTATTTACGTTAGGCAACTATCCGCTAGAGTGGGCAACTATCCTCTCTTTGAGAGGTCAAATAAAACAGGTTTTACTCAAAACCTATAATAACTATGTTCTTAACAATTGGCTTCTATAGTAGCTCAAAGACCTATAATTTGATATACACCTTGCAATATTCTTATTAAGCACATATTTCTTAATTATATGGCTTTGTTGAAAAGTGGCGCAACTATCCGGCTTTTACGCTATAGGCTTTCTATTGGTGGTGCAAGAATTTTCAAAATCGGTTCATTATATTCAGAGATTATCCTATACAACCTCACAAACTATACCTCGTCTATGGTATAAGAATAGAATATAATAGCTGAACAATCAATGCAAATCTATCTCATCCAGCATTCGACTCATCAAATCGTCTATTTATAGGAGGTACTTACCAGAACCTTTTACGTAAATACGGCCTTACTGTCCTTCATACGCAGGCTCGCGTTACAAACGCAACAATCACCCATAGTTATATTATAAAAACATCTCGGCTCCGTTTCGTCCGCCATTTGCATAAGGTTGCGGCACCCTACTGTGCCGTTGGTTCAGGAAAACGCTAGGGATGTACCACCGCCGGTATGTGAGTGCGGGATGACAATATTTATAATGTTGAAATGGTATGAGTACTTAGTCATAGGAATATGAAACTATTCGGATTATTATTTTAAATATATACTTAGGTTTAGGTAAGATCCATAAGATGGTACATCAGAGGTGGGAGTCTCTGTGGCGTGACGTAGAGGTAGTCAATGCGACTACTGCACAGGCGGCGTGGGTTCAATCTCCACTTAGTGCATTAGTTCCTCGGAGAGCACGTTATGCCGTCGGTCCCGGTTGTCATACGGCCATCTGTGACAGTCGTTACGGGTAGTTGGAGCCCTAAAAAGTTCAACGACTGGTCTAGCTACAATACTTGAATAACGCGATTAGGTTGTTGAGGTCAGATGGTAGTCGCATCATGGACAATAGGTATCGTTGTAGCCAAAAATCCCTAACTGGTAAATGCTGACCTCGAGGTGAAAGCTTGGGATGCGACCCGAAAGCGCAAGGAGAGTGATGACTGTTTTTTTTCGTGTGGCCCCCCCACGGTCATATCGGTTTAGACAAGTTATGCTCCTATATTATATACACAGTACATAATATATATAAGTACTTAAGAAGGTATTCTTAATAAAATGTTGACATCCCGGCAAAACGGGACAATGGACCCACCCTAGGGGCATTATGTGGCAGCGACTAGCCCTTCCCACGACACGTCATTTCCAGTTTTATGAGAAAACTGTTTTCTTTTTAGGTAGCTTCACTTCAAAATAACGTTGGAAACTAAATAATTATTATATCTAATGCACGAAATATTTTACTATCATTATAACATTAACTAGTTACTTGATTTTTCGAACGACTACAACATGGGGTTCTTCAAGGGCATAAGGGCATTAGAAGGTTTCTACAGAGTCGGCAGCACAAGTGTGACAACTCTGGTGTTGCAAATGTCAATAGCCACGGTGACCACTGTCCATCAGGTGAGCCGTGTTCTTGTCTAACACCCAAGTGGTATAAAAATATACATAGAAGATATAATATCATACTTAGAAATTCTTATAGAGGGATGAATCACACGGTGGGGAATATTCCTTAAATTAGTTATTTTAAATACCACATGTCCAGAGATACAAACACACATACGGACATTAATAAAAAATAGGTAAAAACAATCATTTACTGCCAAATAGGCAAATTACCCCACATTAGGCAAAGCTTGTCCTGTGGGTGCCAAATACGTTTACAATTTAGACGTGAAACAGTTCATCCTTAGTTAGCCAATAGTGATTTTCGAAGTTATGTGTGTATTTATCGCAGGTTTATAAGTGCTCGGTTGATGGCAATAGGCTCGCCACGTTTTACATTGGGACCTAAAACGTAAACTGGAGAAATGTGGGACCGGGCCTACCCCTTCGGGGATATAGGCGTGAGTTTATGCTATGTTATATTATATGACTTATTTTATAAAAACTGAGGAATCGAACCAGCTCCTTCCGTCACTCACACTACCAACCTACACCCGTTAACCTACATCGGGTAGAAATTATAAAAAGGGGCAGCTCCGTTCAAACTGCCAGTTGACCCGCACATCTAAAAGCCTCTAGTCGAGCCCTTCTATCCCGTTAGCTCATTAGTCTTAATAAACTGGTCACAAAAATGCGGGAAGCATTAATATCCATTCTGGCGATTCTTACTGTGGCCCCATTCGCAAAAACCTCGGAGATTGGAAAAGACGGCTTTAATTTGTATAAAGGTAAAAAGTTTGTGAACTCTTTAGTTAAGTAGGCTGTGATTTTGAATTAGACTTAATTCTCCTATTTTCGATTTCCCCGAAAACTTTTGTTTTATAATGGCGTGATAAAACGGTATTTTAGAACCGAATATTTTTAGGAGGGATTGGAGAACAAGAAATACAGTTTGGAGTGGCGTATTTTGTAGATTACTGCCAACAAGTTACTAACGGTTAATAACGGATAATCACGTTTTGTTACTTAAAAAATAATTTGCAATAATGTTTTTCGACTGAAAATGTGGGCTTTTACTTAATACGAGAGTTAATATTTTGATCACTAAATATGTTATCTACCTTTACCAGGTTTGTACGCATATTTTACTTATAAAATAAATGCATTAGGTATTTGCTTCTTTTCTTGTTTTGAGATGCGAGCTCTGAAATAACTCCAGAACCAGCGATACTAACACTTCGACCCTGATGGATCCCTTGTGTCGACCCTAACTTGTCTCCTATGTTTCAGGAGGCATAGTTTTTTCAATTAAGGTGGCTATCTCTCATTTGTTGGTGCATGTAAACCTCTGGTTAGAGGTAGCCTTTCCCGAGAAGATTCATTCGATCTCTTTCTAGGACGTGACACTCGCACAGTATACATTCGCAATATCTCTGTGCAGTTTTGTTTATTATAACAATCTAGCTGAAAGTGTTTGTGCAGTAGTGGCCAGTACACGAATGCGCTCCAATGCATTATGCATACAAAACTTATAAAATAAATTTAACGGCCGTGACTAGCAAGCGTAATTACCTATAACCCCAGACGATATAGTCTGCAGCTTACATGTGTACAAACCACATCCTAATAAATTAAAAAAAATATAATAATAATACAAATATGGAGGTGAATTATAACTATTCATAAACGTTGTGTGGCGGTCTCTGTTATTTTAGTCACACTGACCCCGATATTTCGGTTGCTTCACAACAATTTAAAATGTTAGTTATCTCTAAGTACGTACTCGAAAATTGTTTATTAAAGGTATAATACCCAACTTGGATGGGTTAACTAGGACTAGGGATACTATAGGCGTAGGTACGCGCGGTACTCGTTTTTGGACTGTCCTTTGAGGATAGCACGTGGAGGGTTGACGAATTCAAATCTATCAATCATAGTTTATATCAAAACAATACGCGCACGCCAAGGCTCCGTTGCCAAAAACATGCTTAATAACGGTTCGTCATTAAAGAAAATTGTTTTGAAAAAAAAAAATGTTTGAAAATATATTACTACGAAATAAAAAGTACTTAATACATTTTATTAAAAGCAAAAGATTTACTATCCAATCTCAAAAATTCACACCTCTTCTAGGAGAAATAATACTTTTATGGTCTATTTAGCTCTTAAAGGAGATCACATCCTCTGGGAAATTTTGAGCTAATGCGTATGGCAGGTTTTACACATATATTACGTCATTAATTTGATTGCAACACAATTTTACGCGTGACGTCTTTTGTGTTTAAATTTAAAAAGGTCTATTTAAACGGATTATATTACATAGATACAAAAATGAGGTATCATAAATAATAAGAATATATATATTCGCCAAAGATAATATAGTTATTATATACAGACATAACCGCGGGTCTTCGCCTTAGAACATATTACCCATTAAAAATCTGGACCGCCATAATTCTGCAAAATAATGAGTCCAGACCCGATTGTTTAGTATTTGCCCATCACTCAAATGAAGTTATACTCGTACAGCCTGTTGTGGAATATTTTGTGTTTATAAATCAGTGTTTCCTCTAGTAAACATCCTATCTACTATTTAATATTACGAAAGTTTATGAAGGTAGATAGATCTTTGGAATCCTGTCATGCAAAACGACTAAAATCTAAGTAATTTATTGCCAACAACTATCAAATACTCCAACCAACATGTATTCCAAAGAAAGGTTGCCTGGCAGAAATGGCGTAAAGCGATAAGGCCTTTTGTACTGCTCTTTTTATATTATTTACTGTACCTTGGAACATTGTTGTAATTGACGTTCAATAAAGTTTATGTAAATAAAATAAAAAATATAAATTTCGCTGAAACGGGCTACTTTTTATGTCGTGAATAGGGATGATGAATACTTTTTTATTCTCGAAAAATAACCAGTTTATAATAAGGTATTGGTCAATACATTAAAATAAAATGTTAAAGTGAAACTTTATCACAACAAATTATTTTAAAGATATTTAATCGTTAGAAAAGCGTGACTCCATGCCTTCTTGGCACATAATGCAAATGCATGGAGCGCAACAGAATTTACTTACTCGGTCTGAGTTGCGTTTACACCTGTATGATGCGTAACAAAAGTCATTTGAAATTTAATAAGGAATTCAAAAGTTATACATTTGAACTCAAATTGATTTATTATATTATGACCTAGGTACTTTAGGAACTGGGAAATAATGTAAGGGCAAAGTCTCAATTTAGTTGTACAGTAATAATTATATTTTATAATGCATAGATTATTGTTACATCAAAGACTAACATATTAAGCAGTATTGAGAAGAATCGAATTTTTCAGCGAGTTAAGTAATATAATTATTTGACGATTTAATGATTTTGATAACGTCATCTTTTTGCAGATTACTTCAGAGCACGCTCCGATGATGCTGATAGTCCAGGATCAGCGGAACGTATGTTGTGTAAGTATTTATTTCGTTACTAAATAGCGAGCCTAATAGCTCCCAGCTTACAACCCACCTAGACAATAAATGGTGATACGTTGACGACTGTCGCATACGTCATATCCGCCAAAATATAATGTCAATCCCTTACTTTGAACATTCTATTCACCCATTCTATCATCATATAAATCATAAAAGAAATAATCGTATAAAAAATCATTTCAGTATTTTCATACCATAAATATAATTTACCCTCCCCGTTATGATTCTGCTGGAAGTAACTACAAATTCGATTGAAACAGGCATATTCTGGTTCACTTTATCTGCTTTGTTAATAGCTCTACTACGGGACACTGGCTGAATTGATGCTGATAGCTAGAGACATTCATATAGAAATAAAAAACATTATATTCTATTGTTTTCCTCGACGACTCACGAATTGCCACTTGTCTATGGGGCCCGTGCGTTTTGGTCGGTTCGAGTCCGACATAATCACCTCCATCGGTTTTGGTGGGGTGGTATCCGTGGGGATTTTGCGCACGATAAAAAAAAAAAAAAAAAAAAAGGGCTAAAACAAGCAGTCATTTCTCTGCCGGGCGAGTGAGTGATGCGAGTAATAGCTTGTCACTTTTGCACACTTGCTTACAGCCCAGTGACAAAACTATAGGAACTACAAACTTGCTTCTCGGTACTCTCCAACTCACCTCTAGCTGCTAGTTTTACTTGTTATTCGTTCATCGTCGGCGTTGAGATAAATGTTTTGCATTGTTTAAACTGTATAGGTATTTATTCAAACAATATTCAACTTTTCAGACTTGTTCCGAGCTCCCTTAATATATCCAGGATTGCCTGCTGCAGTTGAGCAGGAGTACAGGAAAAGAACAGGAAATGCGTTTAAAAGTAAGTGATAATTGAAAATGAAGCTATAGTAAATATAATATGATGAAATCTGTACACTACTTATTTTTTATACGTCAGACAATACAATATAATATGAATTGTCTGATGGCAAGCTCAGTTTGTACCGTATGTGAGGTGATATCTTACTAATCTCAGCCCTTCACATGTTATTCTGATAAAGGAAGGAGAGGACGAATTTGTTAGTGCGGAGGAACTCAAAGGAGATAGTTCCTTTTGCACGTATTTCGATCCCCGCACAGATAACATAGTTATTTGAAAGTAAAGCAAGAGTTTAGCCACGAAATGTTGCAAGTTGATCAATCGTATTTTGAAATTCGAACTGGTAAACCCTTACATTAACTACATTTTTTTTACTTTTAGATCATCTATTAAGTAAGGAGTTTTGGGCAGACGACGCTGGCGATGGATTGGGCAAGAGAAGCTCCAGAACGGCTATATCTCTTATTATGCAAGGGAAACATCCTTATGATACGTAAGAATATTCTTTAATATCCTGTTACAATTACATTTTTTATTACATTTCGCGCTTAATCGGGTAAGCCAGGCAGCGCACCAAAAACCAGCAAGCAAGAAGCACACAGCAAGTGCATGAAAGCAATTAATTTGCCTATTCGAAAGTATAGAATTTGCACAGAAAAACCAAATAGAAATCGCTATAAGCTTGGGGTTTTGGTGTGCGTCTTGCCTTACTTAACTTTTAGACCAGCCTTGTATAATCAGTGAATCAATAGATTCGGTATAAATTATTAATTTATACCATGTCTAAATGGTCATTTACGGCTGTGTCACGCATGTCTCAATTAGTGCCATTAGTGGTTTAATCGATTAGCTTATCGCAGTCTACTACTGGACATAGGTCTCTCCCAATGTCCGTGGGCACTGGCCTTCTATTTCCACACTGGGTTGGTACAGACAATTTTCCTTCTCTCGCAGTGCTAGTTGGTTTTATTTCTCTTCTCAAATGTTATCAGTATTTTAGATACAGCCAATTCCTATCATTTTGAGTTTCTTTCCTATACATTGCAGGGATGAAGGGCACTATTGCCCGTACGGCAAACGGGGATGATGGTGATGGGTAATTTTTTTATCAATGTAAAATAAACGTATTTTGGGAATGTGTGTATTTTTAGTTCATGTATTGTAATGTTGTAGTTCTTGTAGTGTAGTTTATCTATACGTATGTAGTAGGTTTGTATTTATTTTAGTTTTTCAATCTATATTTTAGCTTTCTGTCCATTTTATAGCATAAATGTGCTTTGTCATTGTGTGATTTTTTGATTTGTTTGGTTTGATTCCCGTTAAAGTCAAGATAAGTCAAATCAATAGAAATAGTGAGAGTGAAATTTACAAAGCATAGTATGATTTAGCTCAAGCTTACCTTAGGCACAGATTAATAAATAGTTACCATGTAAACTACGTGGCTTAAGTAAATTTTGTGTAATTATTAGTTGAGTTTTTTGGATGGAATGCGTGTCCTTTTTTATCACAGATTTAACGCTGTGACGATAATGTAAAAAAAATAATATCTGTAAAATGATTTCACAGTAAATAATAGCTAAAATAAATACGAAATATAAATTCAAGCATGGATAACATTTACATACATTACTGAATATATCAACTAAAATGTTTCACATATTTGTTTCAGTACTCAGAGACCTCTGGGAGACAACATGGAGCCTTTAGAGTAGAATAATATGATGAATAATATTATATGTATCTGTATCCATACAAACATAATATATTTAACATAGAACATGTATATGTAGTGAATTTGAATCTAATACAACGAAATTTTTGAATGCATAAATGTTACATGATATTAAAATATTGTTTTAGATGGTAGTTATTTTCTTATATCTATTAATGTAAGTCGATCGGATTGGAAGTCGATGGGGGAGGCCTATGTTCAGCAGTGGACGACCTATGGCTGGAATGATGATTAGCATAAGTTTTATACAGACTAGTGGGTATATGTGCTCCATCAAGATCTTGTGGGTCTTAATCATCCTTACCTGCTAGCCCATAACTAGTTAACTAGGCTGGGTGGTCATACAAGATAAACCATGAGGAAAAGAGGACTTGAGCGAACCCCCAGGTTCCAAATTTGTGATAGGGATGCAAATGGGATTGGGTTAAGTAGTTAAGGATAGTGCCGCGATCGAGAGTCCAGATTTCGATCCTGTCATTGTACTACCGCCGTGAAACCACTGTAGCTTGAGGGGTTAATGAGAATCAGTGGCGAAGTGAGAAAGTTTCTGAAAAGGGAAACCAGTGGCAAAACACTTATCGATCGAGTTAATCATACAGCATGTCCACCTTTGGGACGCCGGCAGGAAGAGGGAACTCTCACCACTAAAATTATTAACAATGAGTAAGGTACTTGTTGAGTAACAAAAAAAAAGACTAAAAGGGGAGATGATGTATTCTATGTGCAATATTCCGCAATTGCGAAGGACAAACCTCGACACGTGTTTCGCCTCTACACGAGACATCTTCAGGGATCCTAGCCAAAATGCATTCGTTCCGAATCTACATTCGTCATCGCTCGGAATCGGATCACATGACATTCGACAACAAATGTCCCTCCCATACATTTTCAGAGCGATGACGAATGTAGATTCGGAACGAAGAGCCCCTGGAGCGCTCTCAAGCAAATGCATTCGATCCTGAATATGCCTGAAGTCTTTTACTTGCTTTTTATGGGTGCGGTTTGATATTTCATTCTATGACAATAATTTCCTATTGCTATCGTTGGAATTGTTGAACCGTGGGTGAGTGGTGGGTCCGCCTCCCTCACCATATATATTTTTTTATTAATATATATTTTTTTGTAATGGATTTCCGCCAGGTAACGCCTACGTCTATATCGTAGGGCCAGGGACATCCTAGGGTAGGGTGTCATGTTAATTAATAAATTCTGACACAAGAAAACAAAAATGGTCTAGCGTTCTTTCCTCCAGAACGCACTCTCAGTTTCGCACAGGTTGCACTAGTCGTGGTCACAAATTGATTAAGTCAAATTTAAATAGGCAAAAGTGAATGCTTCGACGGGATAAGAACTCGCGATCTTTACCTTGTACAGGAGGAACGCTCTGACCGCTAAGCCACGAAGCTTCTACGGAGGTAGGACACGACGGTATATTATAGTCATAATAACCATCGTGTTGTGTTCCCGCCGGTAAGTAGGGTAGCCAGAGCTCACTGTACCCCTCCTTCCCTCCCCTTCCTAGCCTCCCACCCCTTCCCAGCTCTCCCCCTTTCCCTTCAGGGTGGGCAGCGCGTGTGTGACACCCTTAGTGTTGCACACGTTCATAGGCTACGGTGGCCGCTTTCCATCAGGTGGGCCGTGTGCTTGTCTGCCACCTACGTAGTTTAAAAAAAAAAGAAGCTTCATCTGAATCATTTGAAATGCTCCGAAAATGGTTAATCTTTGAGGCGATATGGTGGGTGGTGGGTGATTGAGTCAGCTTGACTTAGTCACTCAGAAGTCGATTGATTATTTTATTTTCCTATGATCGCGTTAATACTCGGGTTTCACTAACCTTTCACCCAACGCGAGAGTTCAAAAGTGAAAAGTGTACTTTGTCGTACTTTACCGGGTCAAGTTATTTGTTGTCTAGCAAAACAAACGAAACTTAAATGTTATAACGGACAAGATTAAAATTCAGCCCTTCGTTACCTGCCCGGGAAGAGTACCTACCTACCAATTTCAGTCTCAATTTACTCTTCCCAATTAAAAACAATACTGCTTTAAGATGGAGAGTCTCGTAAAGTTCAAACTGTAGATATTGTTTACAATAATTGAATTTTGATGCTGATTGTAACCAGAGATTTTGATGGTACAATATCCTTGAACCTATTTCTAGTTGTCTATAGATAATTGAATTTTTGCTTTCTTTATTTTGTCATAGGTATTATACGTGTTCGAAGTTATATAGTATGTATATTATTAACATCAACAATATATCTACATATAGTTTATAATAATATATATAGGCAGATTCATTAGAAAATAGAAGCTAGAAGTTATTTACCACTTTGTTGTCAAGTTATTTGCCACGGTGATCATACACTCTTTTTACCTGTTTTGTGTCCCGCCGAATACATATTAAATAAATAAAAAAATAAAAAAATTTAATAAATATCTTTATAATATATAAAAATGAATTGCTGTTCGTTAGTTTAGCTAAAACTCTAGAACGGTTGAACCGATTTGGCTAATTTTGGTCTTGAATTATTTGTTGGAGTCCAGAGAAGGTTTAAAAGGTGAAAAAATATGAAAATGCTCGAAATGGTGGAACGGAAACGGGGTAAGAAGTCCACGCGGGCGGAGCCGAGGGCAACAGCTAGTGTGATATAATTATACCAGTACTTATTAGTATTCTTTTATACCACTTAGGCAATGGGCATGCGGCCCACACATCTAAGATGATTCACAGAACCTTTTAATTCACATCTTCAATTTCTCTATTTTCACTAAACCTCTCTTAAACTGAATTGAGAACGACGAGCAATTATACCTTATTTCTTTAATAAACAAATGAATAGACATAAAAATGTCAACCCAGCCCTTAAAAGAAAACTTACACTAATTTATATTGCTATATGTTATCATAAAGCTCGTTTATATTTTGAGTGTAATGTATAGATTTTTTATCGCTGACTGTACACCCGCGCCTAATTATAAGGAGTCCTATTTATAACTCGAACCACAAAAGCAATTAACATTTTACCCGTAATTTATCGAATACCCACCTGGCCAAAGGTGATTCTGACCAGCAATTTCTTGGGTGAACAGAAATTATTTCATACATGGTTAAATATTAATAAGCTTTGACCCACGTATGATTTGCTTTGTTACGATAAATAATGGCTATCATAACTGTTTTTATTACCTTGAAGAATTCCTGTTATCTTTGAGGCAAAATGGTGACTTTTTGCTATACAGTTTAATAGTCGGTTTCTGAATTAAACTTTTAATTAAAAATATTTCGACTGCTTTTCAGCTGTTATAATTAATCAAGAGCTAGAAACCCAGTGGTTAATATAAGCCCAAGTAAAGACAAAATAAAACAAAACTGTGACTTCAACCTGCATAAATAATACTTAACGCCAATAATTCAATACAAATGTATTCTAGAATTCTAGATGACTGTACCAATGTCATTGTGAGAGTAGATTCAAAAAAACATTGTTCTGGAATACGGGCCTTAAACTAGAGTCATCGCCACAATAGAAGCCCCGTGGCAAAACTCGGAACTATACGAATTACTTCGCCACCATACTATTTGTTAGTTGGTTCGCGCCATATCAGACAGTTACCTGCACATTTTTTATGCTGTACTAGGGGGGACTATAGTTCTCATGGACCCAAGAGATGTACGGGTCTGAGAATCCCAATCTCGTCACAACTTGAACTCTGATAGGTATGCATGCGGGTGAGTGTTCCAAAAATAATTGCAAAAATAATAATGAAATAAAAATTAAGATGCAATGGTGTATCTCAGACATGGAACCACAGCAATGATGACCGTATTTAGGGCCATTTTATATTGCTCAGAAGACGAACGTAGGATTTGCCTATCGCACGCAATCGGGGACCGTAAGCCACTTTAAGAATTCCTCTAAATCCGGCCCAGGGGAATCTGCAAAATCTTTGTCCGGATCTTTTCAATGAAATTCAATTTCGTTGTATGTACACATTCCTTTCTTTTTCGGTTATATTCGTTTATTTGTTTCAGATGTTTTCAAACCAACAGGTTTCATTTTGGAGCATTATAGCGCAGTCGATGATCCCAAATTGTTAACAGCTTTTTAAAGGTTTCTGGACAGTAATATCTATAAATATGTTACCTATTCTAAATTTGATGCTTATTTCTATATGTGGTAAGTACCTCTTATTTAGATGGGCATGATAAGTTTGCATACTCATCTACAGGAGGAAGTTCCTTTTGGAATTCACATTAAAAGACCAATGTCCAACTATGGGCTGCAATAAGCAAATTGATATAAAGTTTCAGTTCTATCCAATTCTCTTAAACGACAAAATTCATGACATAATTTGAGGTTTACAAGATAATTTTCTGTGTAATTCGTCAGCATGCTTCAAAATTTTAACTCCATTTAGAGAGCAATTTACGTTTTCAAAATGTTTGTTTTAATTGCGACAGTTTCAGTACCGCTTACTAATTACATTCTGCTGTAATTTAACCCTGAAGTAATATTTCGAGAAATAAAGGACAATTGTCTGAGCAATGAAACTTTAAATTACATTTTTGTTATAACACAGGAGAATCATCGTCTACATGTGTGCACAGTACGGTATGGAAGGAACGCACAATGCGGTATGGATGTATGACTATGACTAGGCGCGAGGTTGGTCGGACGATCGGTCGGACGGTCGTTATGTGTGACAATGTAGCTGTGGGTATAGTCGGGGATTTTCAATAATCGACCACGCCCGTCTTGGTTCTGAGTCGAAAGGGTAAAGCTGGTATGACTCCGGCAACAATTACCTAGACACCTTTACAGCTAGATGACATTGTGTAGTATATGTCGTAGGTCATTATGCACTTCAAATTCGCGAATAAATTCAAACCAATTTTTAACCAATTTTCATATTAATTTGAAATATTTAAACTTAATTTGAAAGACTCAACAAGTCAAGGCGAGATTTGGCTCATAACAATAATTATCTACCGGAAAATTTAAATATAAATTTTCTTGTCAAAATATTTATATTGAAAATGATTCACATTTGATTCATACTTGTGCGTTTATCAAATATTTGAACATTTTTACCAAAACATGAGTACGCAGATATATGTGTGCATATAAAAATACGAGTATGAAAGCGTTCATAAATATTTACCTATTCTTAAGCCATTAAATTATGTGTATCAGAAATCTGAACCATCTAAAAAGCAATTTAATACTTGTTGGTTCAGTCTACCGAAGTTAATAGGCTCAAGGTGTCTTTAGACAGCCAATTTTTTATATAAAACGTCGCCTATTTACAGCGTTTGTTCCAAAAAAATTACCTATACACAAGATTATTTAACCACAATACTTAATCTAGTGTTACTCGATTTTGCAATTATGGCATCTAAAAAGTATTGTCACACTTTTCAATTTGCTACTAAAAATGTTAGGATCTTTATGGCTTTAGATGAAAAATAACTTAATGATTTGAATTAAGCCCTCACAATTATTCTTTATGGCACAAAACCACAAACGAGATGATAAGCGAGCCGTTTTATCCATTGTTCTGTTGCTGTGACTTCTCGCCTCTGCCCGTACAAAAGAGCGCCAAACATAATTATGCCTCAATTAAAATACGCCCGCATTACACACACATACACTCTCACACACACAAATGTACACAACTTCAAAACACACTGAGTTACCTTTATTTAATGCTGCCAGTAAATATGAATTGGAACCTTAGATGAATTTCTAATTCATTTAAGATTTGAACGGATAGAAACCTGTTAGTTTTTATAAAATGTATATGAATTTTTTGCTTAAGTGGCACACTACGTTACCTATTTATTTAAGGCTGCCAGAAAATATGCAATTGAATCTTAGATGAATTTTTAATTTTTAATTCATCTAAAATTTGAACGAATAATATCAGGATTTGCTTAAATGGCATCGATGCTGGATTATAAATGAAGGCTTAGTGTACTCAATATTTTAATACCTAATAAATTTTATCGTGATTGATAATGTTATAATGTATTATGAATGCATTAGTAGTAATGTCAAGTAATGCGACATGTTTTAAAAGTCTATAATAGAACCCACCCGGTGATTATCGTATTTGAATTATTTACGTATAAGATTAGCAGATAAAATTTTAAGATGTTTTTGCCTACCCTAACTTTAGTACCGTTATAGTTCAATGACCGGCAGTTATAAGCACCGCTGTAGGTAAACTAGGTTGTCGGTTCAGGTCTTAAAAGTTGGGAAATCTTCGTAATAAAATCTGTAATGGTACGACATCAAATAAATCACAACCTCATCTAATCTTACGACCATTTTAAAATGTATCAAAAATTCATTCTGACGATTTCATTAACATAAATAGTCCTTTTATACGTTATAAAATAAAACGATCCTCTTTTCTAGTTCTCTGCATAATGAGGCAAGTTTTCAAATATGTAATCCAGTAACATATTTATATTCAAATGGATATCGATGGATGGATAGACAGTCAACACATTCAGGAGAATATAAGTAGGAATCAGTCCTCTCACATTGATTGTAAAATTTATTTAGTGTATATAAATCTCTCACTTACACACCCCCAAACGCACGCACGCACCACGCGCGCACGCACACACAAACGCACGCATGCATGTTTGATTGTGTGTGTGTGCCCACACCGAACACACAGTCAATCTAGTGAATATTAAAAATAATGTCTCTTAATTTATTTTATATGGCTGTATTATGCTCTAATGAGATTTAAAAAGGGACATGCGTTCTGATGCATATAGTACAGCTTTCGGTGTATTTGTTTGCGACACAGTGATCGCACTATATTCTGCAAGTGTATCTTTATTAAACGATAATTTATTAAAATGGTCACTTCTTAAGTACTGCAAGCTTTATAGCTTTCGTAAACACCCAGTAACCACGACTGTCACGTCTAAAAACCATTTATGCCAACGAAAATAGAAATTAACTCGACGGCCATTCACATAAAACGACACACGTTTTCAGGAATCAATACACGACGTTGAAGTTTATCGTGATTTCCCATTATTGTGGTCATTTACCCTCATTTTAGTTCAATACCGATACATTGTCAATGCCGTCATGGCGAATGGTTTATTCGTTGCATGCCCTTGAATAGGAGAGAGCTTTATCGATGTACCTACCTATGTTCTTGCATGCGATAGTGCTGACGTTGAGATATCAAGGGATCTATTTGCCCCACCATAGTAAACACCGACCACATACTAGCAACGAACGTACCATATTAACTTACTTCTATACTCAAAAGACAATTTTATTGATGAAATGAAATAGCTTTTATATCTATTGTTGGTCTCGAGAATGTGCCATCTAACTGGCTTTGTTTTATCTTCTACGTTTTAGAATATTATGTTACAAATCGATTTAAGTATTCAGTTCAGATGCTTTTAGCTTTCAAAATCATCTCCCAAGAGATGCGTTCATGTTATAAAGTGGTAAGATATTATGTAAGACGTAAAATATAGTATTGGTTATTGACGTAATACAATATATTTTAAATAATCAATGTATGCAAAAAAATAATATTGAAGTGTTTGGACTATCTACAAACTGTACATAAAGAGTTATTATACGTAAGAGTTATGAAGCAAATAAATGTAGAATCAAGAACTGTTTCAACTACTTATACAGGTACAATTACCATGAAATCACCGGATAGTGTCCCAGTAAAGGACTCTTATATACAGAGTGAATCGAATACGACGTGTTTAAATACGAGTAGCAATAGGGTTGTCAAAATAGTTTGTGTTACGTGCTATGCCTGTATAAAGATAACAATTCCTTATTTTTTATACCACTTAGATGGCAGCAAGCACGCGATCCATCTGATGAAAAGTGGATACCGTGGCCTATGGACGTTTGCAACCCCAGGAGCGTCACATTTGTACGTCACCATATAGAGAAGAGGGGGGAGGGGAGGGCAGAAGATTAAGAGAGTCTCTGTGCTGTCATTGCAGAAGACAAAGAAGGGTTTGTCGGTCTTCCTACTAACAACACAAAACCTCTCCAGTAATCTCTGGATACCATACTAACCGCTGGATACACAACAAAAGGTTATTATTAGCCGCGGTATTCTGTAGAGCAGAGCTACTTCCCCAGTCGGACTGCTCAATTACGACGGGAGATACAGTCATTTGTCCTACCTTCGTCCAACTCAAATATTCAGTTAAATTTATTAACCAGTAAATACAGATCGCTAAGATTTGTGATCATGATTTAAGTCTTTATTGTTTGCTGATTATGATAGTGAATATCGACAACGTAATGTGACGAAGAGGTATTGAAATGATCATTTGATATTAAATAGATTTTCATAAAATAGAAATTTAACTGTTACAACATAACAATATTCAATATGTTTGACAACCCTGCACAAGAACCGAAGTCCAACCAAACAGTGGGTGTATTTGCTTTGATTCTTCCCACTTGCTTCACGTAATCTTCAACTTTAGTTCGCATAGGTACTTCTGTGGTAACAGAAAATAATCGAATGGTAGTAGAAAGTACGTAACATTGCCAATTCACGGTTAACAAGTTTTGTAACTATGTAAGTGCTTATATTTTCCTTTCTTTTATTGTTTTCCCGTGCGGAAATTCTCACGCCAAAGTTAGTGCAGGTGGTTATCTCAAACTTGTACTGACTGAAACCACACGGCCGTCTCGGACCATGATTTGCCGAGGGTGAGATAACCTCTGGTATATCCCTACGCCCCACATTGGTGCAGGGGCGGAAAAAAGTGATTTTATGTAACTTTGTTTAAAATATCTACAATTTGGTACACATTATATATGTATACACATCGTCCGTTACCTACCGTTAGACATTGATACACTAAGCGACATTCATTAGACCCTATAGATCTTATATACATCAATTTTAGCTGCTGCAATTTGCAACCCTGAAAATACCAGGTCATCATTTAATGCCGCTTAGATCCCCTTTACGTTACATGCAGTAAGTACCTTATAAGAAAAATTATCCACTTCATGATGACGCCGAAGTTTTATTAGTGGAAAGCACTCATCTTTAAACCTTTTTTACTGTATTTATTATTTAATTAATTAATATTCGTCATGCAAAACCTTATTGTACTATGTTCAAAATATTTTTACCGCCGCCTTTTTATGATATATTTATGTACATTATTACATCTTTGTTTTTATACACTGATACATCAGATTCATCATTTTAATAAAATTTTATAGTTATATGCAACGTATTTTCAGTTAAAAATAATATTTTCCGCATTCCCGTACTATCTGCACCACTGTGCGCCCGGCTGACCCAAGGCCATTGAAGGCATTATCGGGTGTGAGCCTGCAGTGTTCACATCTTCCCCGGATAGGAGGTATAGTTTAGTATAAAAATCTATTAAAACGTGTTTTTTTATTTTCAAACTATATGAAATCCCATCGGCTAGGTAAATATTAGACCAATAGTATGTATTTAAATCTACCTTATAAGTAAAAAGCAAAACAAATAGGCTATAAAAGTTATTTGAGACTCGTTAAAAAACCAAATACCTATTTCAAATGTTTTACGTGCGGCGAGTTAAAATATACCAGGTGAGTCTGGCAACCACTTTGATAATTGCGCTCTTTATTTCGGGTAGCTTTGGTGTGGGGTACCTACATGCAAAACGATGCTCTGAGGAACGTTTACTTGAGGTATTGGGTTTGTATAGTCTCTTGACTGTACATCTTATGCCTCAGTGCTGTACATACGTTGCTAATACAGCACTTTCTTGGTTTCTTGGTGCGGAAATGTCTTCAAATGGTATGCAAGAAATTTTGTGAAGGATTATCTGAGGATTGCCGATCGACTAAAATCGTATACCTTCTCAGTCCTAAGACAGAGGTTATTATATCATTAATTATGTATTAGATTCAAGACTGAGCTTATGTTCAGCACGAGTGTGTGCCGCCTCTGGTATTACAAACATCTGTAACCACTTAACATCAGGTGGACCATGCATTTGTCACCATCTAAATCTAAAGTAGTATAAGTAGCGATGTACAATTTGGTTTGGGAGCTTCCAGGATTTTAGTTAACGCTCTACCTCTACCTCAACAACGCCCTACCACTACGACAAAGTTCGATTACTATCAAAGCGCGCTACTACTACAACAACGCCCTGCTACTACGACGACGCTAAATCACTACGAAAGCGCTCTACAACTACGACAACGCCCTGCTACTATGACAACGCTCGATCACTACGAAAGCGTTCTACCACTAAGACAACGCCCTACCACTACGACAAAGTTCGATCACTATCAAAGCGCTCTACCACTAAGACAACGCACAACCACTACGACAACGCTCGATCACTATCAAAGTGCTCTACCACTACGACAACACTCGATCACTACGAAAGCGCTCTACCACTACGACAATGCCCTACCACTACGACAATGCTATATCGCTATAGCAATGACAACGTCAATACATCACTTCAGTCTCTTCAGCAACCGTTTATACTTGAAACTTATTTCCTGGCACATGAAAAACAATGGCCGTAATGAAAACACAGTAAAACATTAAATAGTTTCATGCCACTAACAAAAATAAAAAGGGTCCAGAATGGCCAATTACTGCGACGAATTTTCTTGTTCATTTTTATTAACTTTATATGAGCATGAGATGGAGTAAAATGTTACATAATTCTTAGCTGCACATTTCATTTTTGAAAATTAAAACTAGGTAGGTACCTACTATGAGTATAGTTTTTAGTTTGTTTTTGCCAGTTATGCTGGTCCATCATCAATCAAATGCTAATTAAGATTGCATCCAAATATTTCACGTTGGAGCCCGTTGGTTACTTTCCTATACACCATATATTTATTTATAGAGTTGTTATTATTCATGCACACGCCTAGTTCACAACCATTCTTGAACCATTGTATTGGGGTCCCACGTAATAGGGTATGAGCCTATGGCCGTATTTCGGGCACTATTTTGTTCTATTGAGTTGACTTGAGCCATGCATTTGAGGCTGAGTCTGGGCTATATATTATATCTGTCTGATGCTATACAGAGTATATAGCCTTATCCCTTGGTTGCTATACGACACCGCATGGGAAGAGATAGAGTGGCCCAAATTCTACTCTGCTGAGAATGTACGTAATTGATGATGCAGTTAAGTATGTTTCAATATCAATGTCACTTATCCGTTTTCAAAATTTGCTTTGAAAACGATCACGCATGTCGTAGTAAGTTGAAGTTGACCGGACGGATTAACTATCACATGGTGTCGCTAACATCAGACAAAATAAATCACAGAATTAATAATAGTACTTAGTAGTACGTACTATTACAGGGAAAAGGTCTCTCTGTAAGGGGTGCATCGGGGTCTTACAGGACAGGAGATACGTTAGTAAAAATAATATAAAAAATTTCATGGAGAAATATATTTAGTAATAATAATACATAAAAGTAATTAATTTTGCTAGTCAAACTTGATTCAATACCTTTTAGTAAGTTAATAAACTTTTTTACAGCCCAGTTAAAAAATAAAATGACATTTTATTACAAAGATAAAATTTTCTACGGATGAAGTGTTAATAGGATCTTTTTGATATAGATACTTCATTTGAGATAGATAGTAGAAAGATTTATCAATTAATTTACGTTTTCTTTTGTTGGTGAATAGCATATTTTAATTTAGTTTTTGAAAGGCTTTTTATTAGATTGTTTAATAAGATTCTAGTCAGTGATTATGTGATGAAATATTTCGTAGACAATAGACAATGCAACAAAATGATGTTAGTTGATACAAATACTTTGAAAGAATAGGCTAGTCCAAATTGTAAACCATAATAATTTATATTGGTAACTCAATATTATTCAGTAAGATAACCACACAAGATCATTATTTCATTCTAGTTACACAACCCAACTTAGTTTCTGCTGAGACAAATAACAATATTATATCTTAGCGACTAGACAATAATTCAGTAACCACATTAATTACAACAGATTGGAGATGTAGGTAGCGAAAAATAATATGTAAGAGGATAAAAATTAGGCCGCTTTCATTGTCTTATCGAATTACGATTCATACGCACAGTTAGACAATCACCTCACTTAGGTACCTACGAGTACCTAAACATGAAATAGAGAGGCACGTAATTATTAAGTGTAAGGAAATTATGCCTTGTTTAACCCCCGATGTAAAAAGTACGGGGTGTTATATGTTTAAGTGACTAGTATAATAAGATACACTATGGCAAATTTCAAATTCAAGATGGCCGTCTGCACCAATTAGGTACCTTTTTTATTTTCTAGTACGTCAATGTGGGTATCAAATGAATAAGAAATGAAAACTTAATAAGAGAAAGAAGAAAGGAAAGAGAGGAATTTAAAAAGTATAAAATGAAAATTTAAATAACCCCCGACACAAAAGATACCTCCATAAAATAAAACAATAATAATTTATACGTTGTCGTGTCCAGGGACCTTGAATTGTTTCGAGAACAATCCATGTGGGAGTGCTTTACCAGTTAGAGTTAGACTCACATGAATAGCACGAACTTGTCTGCCACCTAAGTGGTGAAAAAAAAAACAACTAAAGCTTGCACTTCTAGCCAGATCAGAGCAGAGGTGAGAGAAGAGAGCTTCTTCTGTTATCAATTTATTTGTGACTGCCATTCGACCTCTGAAGAAAGGCTGTATCGGAGCCTAAGCCAGTCAGCAAGTGTGCCAGGTTGTAGGGACCACCTCGGACCGCTAAGATATTATTGGGTTGCGACCACATATACACCTCGCATTCACTCAGGAATTACAATAAATTACACAACTAATTCTCATTTCAAACTCTTATAGCATAATAACAAAGACTATGATATTTCCCAAGAGATTTCTTAGTTCATTCATCGAGCTACGAAGATCAAAAGTACCTCTAAACTAAATAGTAAGTACGTTGTTCTAGTAAGTGATGGTCGCGGTTTTATTGCTTCGTTGTAGGAAACGGCTTAGTGTTCACCAAACTTGGCTCATTACGGTTCAGTGGAAGGATTAGCGGTCACATGAGACATTTGACCGGGAAAAGCAATAACAATGATAGGCTTAGCTGATTGCGAGGTAAAACGAAACATTCTACTGTCTAGTGTATTTGCTCAGCAATATACTTAGATTGTTTGATGTCAATATTAGATTTTACCTTTACTTTACTTTAATTTTAAAAAGACTATTCCCGCACTTGGGTACAAGCCTTGTATCGCGGGGGACTTTACAAACATACAACTAACGGACACAAAGTACCCAGACTCAGAATAACACTGTATGTCGATCACACAAATTTTTGTCCTGTGTGGGGATCGAACCCATAATCACCGATCACTGCAGAACACGACAGCAAAATATATAGTTTATTATTATTTATTAATTAAAATAGTTATATTAGCATTTTTTTTAAATTTATTTATTAGTAAACGAATGGGAAACTTTAATTAATTATTAAATGAAACTAAAGTTTAATAATAATAATTAAAAAACAAAGATTTAGACATAAAATAAAATACGTTTGTGTAATAATTTTTATTTATTTATTTATCCATGTGGTGGTGAAGAAAGAATCCCACCTCATCTCATACGAAGGGTGAAAGAGGCGGTTCAAGAAAAACCTACATGATATCACTACGAGAGAAGGAAAATTATAACTAGACCCGTCTGCTCAGTGTGGATACACCTGCTAAGTGTGAAAACAGTAGGCCAGAATCTCCTAAGTATTATGGAGAGGCCTATATCCAGCAGAAGACTGTGACAGGCTAACAGATAGATAGATTTACTATTTCGATTAAAATGAAATGAATAAAATATCTTTTTAGGTAGGTATATTAGTAGGTATGTATTAAATATTGGGGAATAATAAAGGTTTATATTATGAGCAATTGTGTTTTCTCTTGTTATCCTTTTTCCTAAGTTGCGCCTCTCTATAGCAAAGAGGAGATTAGTTCCCGATTGATTAGCATCCCGTGTATTTACCAGACAATTTTTTACCACTGATTATAGTAGTCATATTAGATAATACTGGGTTCTACTGAGTATTGTGGTATACGATATCGAACTCATTCCTTATTTCAAATAATAACTTTATATTATACTGACTGTTGCCCGCGGCTCCGCCCGCGTGGATGTCGATTATCGCGTTGTACGACTCTACTCGATTCTCTACTTGTCTCTCTATACTACTTTTCCTTACTGTCGATATTAGCGCCAATGTATAGAAATTTATTCGATCGGATCGATTAAGATTTATGATTATTACTCCGCTCCCTTGGATGGTAGCGAGATGATATATAGCCTATGTTACTCCTAGATATTGTAGCTTTTTAGAGGTGAAAGAATTATTGAAATCGGTCCATTAGTTTCGGAGTCTATTCGTTACAAACAAACAAACAAACAAATCTTTCCTCTTTATAATATTAGTATAGATGTCCTAATTTGCACATAGATAAAAATTATAGCATATCAAAAGAAAAACGTATCTTTAAATACTAACGAGGTAAAATTCATACTTGCAAAAAAGGTAAAACCATAACACATCCATGGCAGTCGAGTAAAAAAACAAAGTAGATAGTTTGAGAGACAATAGCGCCAAGTATGAACGCGTTTAATGCATAGTAAACCGGCAGTTGTTCTAATGAGGAGCACAAACACAGCTAACGAAGTGAGCCTTGTGAACTCTCTGTGAGTTTGTAAGTACTAAAGCTACCTAACGTTTTTAAGGCCTTACAGTAGTTTTACCTAATGAATATTTTTGTTGTCGTACGACTGGTACTTGTTACTAGGTAATTTCATGCTTGTTTTTGAAATATGTATGTGAGAAATTTAATTCCGATCGGATTCTACGAAATAACTACCATTGTTAAATCAATGAGATTCCAAAAATACCATTAAACTGCCCAGAAACATTTTTCTCCTGCTTTTTTTTCTCCATCCTATGGTTGCCTGTAAGAGATTGCCGCAGAGCGATAAGGCCGCCAATTGTATTTACCATCGTTACATTGTATTTTGATCTGTATCTTTTATACTTGGTATGCAATAAAGACATATTATTATATATTATTATTATTTCCTCTTTATTTTATTTACACACATATTCCTTATATTTTTAAATACATAAAAAAAAAACAAAATTAAACATATTTAAAAATATAAAAAATAGTAGCCCACCGGTATCGGGTACAGGGACCAAGCTACCGGAGGTTAGGGCTCCAGAGAGAGGAACCTCCTCACAATACGTGCCGTGTCGAGGAGTACTGCCTTCTGCATCAAGCCCTTGACCCAACTGCCTAACGCGAGCCTCTTGAGATGTTGGTCGAGGCTCTTGGCAATCAATCCGTGAACTGATACGACAATCGGCACAATAATTGCTGAATCAACATCCCACATGTCGACAACCTCGTGAGCCAAGTCCAAATATTTTATTTGTTTATCTTTTTCGGCTTTCACGAGATTATCATCATGGGGAATGGTAACATCAACAATTATTGCGAGACGCTCTGATCGATCAATCACCACTATATCAGGCTTATTGGCTACAATAGTCCTGTCAGTGATGATTGATCGATCCCAGTACAATGTGGCACGGCCATTTTCAAGAACTGGGTCGGGCACATATCTGTAATACGGCACCTCCAAATCTACAAGATTGTACTTCAGAGCAAGTTGCTGATGAACGATCCTGGCCACTTGGTTGTGTCTATGCAAATACTCTCCGTTGGCAAGACGAGAACAACCAGAAATAATATGCCTCAAGGACTCTCCAGGACGATGACATGCCCGACATATGTCAATCGTACCATCCTTCAAGATATACCTCCGATAATTATTCGTCATAACAACTTCATCTGTAATTGCACAGACTTATTATTATTATTATTAAATATTAAATTTTACTGCTATGCCATAAAAGTCTAATATTAAATGGCATCGTGTAGAGGTCCAGGATGACCCCCAGGGGTCCACCGGAGACTTTACGAAGGTCTACGTTTGACGTCATTAAAAATAGGGGTCCAAAAATGTAAGCAAGGTACACGAAAATTAATTTGGTTTCGATAGTGAAAAATTAAAATGTCTACTTGACTTCCCTCGTCAATATAGGCCGTGTAAAATAAAGTAAACGACGTAATTAACTCTTTTTCATTTAATTTTGAACTTTAAAGCTATGTTCAAAGGTCGATAAGTCAAGGGCATTTTCGCAACTATCAGCAATGTTCAAATTAGTTCAATTTAACATTGTTCAAGTTAAATTGGATTAAGATGTATAAGTACCTAAGTCATTTTTGTGAAACAAATTTTTAAAGAGAATACTAGTGTAGTAAACTAAATTACTAATATTGAGTAAACCCTCGAGAAAATAAAAGATAAACTAAGACCGCGTCTTTTTTATGATTTTCGTGCATCCAAATGAAAATGGAGGTCAGTCTTGTGCCTTTGACATACATACATAGGCTCACGCCCGTAATTCCTGAAGGGGGTGGCAGAGGTGTATTAAACACCTACGTTTCGCCATAATTTTCGATCCCACGTTGAACCTAATAAGGAGCAAGCCGATTTCCGCCAATTAGGCAGATTGAAAAGTAAATGGGTACGCCGAAAATAAATTACTAACTAAAAATGTAGCAGCTAAATAAATTCGGAAAAAAGAATTGACCCGATTCCTTGTTATGCGGTGTAAATCGCAAGGAAATGAATTACGTGCTTAGCCGCACAAGCACTGCCAATTAACGCCTTCGAGAGTATCAGACACACAGACATAGGCCTTTAACATGCAGTAAATACGTATGGAAGTATTCCATTTGGAAGCATTCCAAACAGACGCATCATTAACCACTAATTCACCACTGTCCTGCTGACTTAAAAACTTTACAAAATAGCCCATTATTGTGTTTCTATATTCTAAAAAACTCCATCACTAACTGCAAATAACGTGCGAAAGTTTAATGTAGAATGATGTCCTATTGTAACACAATTTTATAATAGAAATGCTGAAAAGAAAATTTCATGGGAGCCGAGAGTGCAAGGGTGAAGATCTATTCAAATCTGTGTAGGTCGGGCATATGCTTCCGGAGCCCCGGAAATACTCTCGAAGACATCTGCGGCCAACCGCAAACCTAATTTAATGCCTCAAGAAATCTGGACAAAGTAAAATGAAATAGTATCCTTAACCGAATAAAAGGAAAGATTCATAAAATGTTGAAATCATAATAATGTTTATGTAAGAGATATAAACTTATTCCCCAAAGTGACGTTGGAAGTGAGGGACGCTTTAAATTGTTTTTTGGAACGAAGGTCTAGATTAATTTAGTTTGCGTTGAAACGCATGTTAGAAGTATTAGATGTCGAACTACAATCACAGTTTTGGTAGTTATATATTTATATTCTGAAATGCTGTGATTAGACTACAACATGCCTACACACTACCTCTTAGAACAGTTGAACAGCTGTCATAAAAAAACAGCAGAATTGAATTTGAAATCTCAAATAATTAGACAGCATTATAAAGTTACATTTGCAGTTGGTGGAATGACAGTCGTTTAATTATTACCATGTTTTAAGAATTTATGATACAAACTCAGTTACTCTAACACAGTACAGTGCTAGTCTAATCTGTTACTAAAACATGATTCTCTTACAAAAACGCAGCAGAAATAAAAACATATCGCAAAAGTAAATAGAGTATGTAATCAGGGGCATATAATTAGGTATAGTTTGAATTTTGAAATTAAAACAGATACGAGTTCCACAACACAAAATGTGGGCGTTATCGACGCGCACAAACTATAGCATAAGTAATTAACCCAGTTTGAAAGCTTAACAAGACCGCTTTAAGCCCACGTTATAAGAAACTCCTTCAGAAGTAATAAATACCTCTAGTTTTCGTCAAAGACATATTTCGAAAGAATCTTCATAAGTTTTATCATGAAAATTTCAAGAAACAATAGACAGTATTAAATGAAATACCTGCTGTATACACGCGTATCATGTTAAGAATGTGAGCTGCGGTGAATTCGTTCTCGGATTTGTACACACAAGAATATATTTGTATGAGTAATTTTTAATTTAAAAAATAACTTTGCAGTTACTGTTTTAAAAATGTCACGAAGACTTTTCTAATAACGGAAAATAGAATACGATCAAATTTAGATCGGAAAAAGAGAAAAATTACATTACAGAGAATAAGAATATTAACAAATCTTTGAACTCTAATTATCAAGTTGCAGAAAGAACAAGTGTATGAAAAAGTTCGTTATATAAATAAGAGGTAACAATAAAATTAACAAATACTTATAATCGGTTTTTCAATTACAAACACCGGTATTGCCAATCTACATTAATATTTATAGTATTTTTGTGTGTGCGTATGTGTGCGTATGTTTGTAATGAATTCACTTTAAAATTACTGCGCCAATTCCCAAAAATCTTTCATCATTGAAAGCTACATTCACCCTGAGTAACATAGGCTAAATTGCACCGCGCGATAATCGATATCACACGAGAAGAGCCGCGGGCAACAGCTAGCTCTTAGTAAAAAAAGAAACAAATCTCGATACATTTTTGGGTTTATATATATATATATAGCCGTTTTGCTTCACGCTGGAGTACAATACATGTCTTACCGAGTGAATCGATTCTCTCGAGACTTCGATTAAGGTATAAGGCTGTTCTCCATCTGTAAACATACAGCTCATTATAAAGCGCCCGCTTGACGGCCATAGGCTCGCTCCCTATTACTTAGGGCCGAAAGTCGTAGTTGGCGAAGTGTGGATGCTGATATAATCTGATGATCGAATTTATTACCTAACTGTGAATTTCTGGAGATGGTGTGTTGTAGTGGTGGATCCGTGTGGTGAAAAAGAATGAATATTACCACTCTATCTCATCCGAAAGGAGTAAGAGGCGACTCACCGAAAAATACCCAAACGATATCACTGCGAGAGAAAGAAATACCACCCTTGTACCAACCCGTCTGGCCAGCGTGGTAACAGTAGCCTTAGCACGAAATACTATCGAATTCGTAATTTAAAAGTATCGACAGAACGGAGCATTGCGATTGGCGGGCTACACACGCACACAGGTTCACAAGAGGCAGATTACCAATCTCTCGATACCTTTACATTACGAATTCGATAGCTTTTCGTGTTAAACGCTCAGTAGGCCAAAGTCTCCTAACATGGGGGTGGCATGTTTAGCAGTGAACTGCGATAATTGATTGATTGATTGTTGATTGAATTTCTTGTACAAATTATAGGCCGAGGTTTAAGTCATTAATTTTATACGGAAATGTCAAACTGACACCACATAACAACGTATTCGCTTATTTGCAAGACAAAATTATTAAGGTTAGTAGGCCTATTATAAGGAGACACGCTCCCCATATTATGGTCGGGTCTGTCACGAAATATGACGCGTCATGCTCATTAATATGATAACAACACGATAGGTAACACGCCCGTAACGTACATCGAAGACGTAACACAATAAGAAAATGTTACGGAACGTGTATTTTCAGCACAAAATACCCTTCGAATTCTTTGTTTTGCTCTTATTATTATACTTCCTACGAATTTCTTCCTAAAAATTAAAACGCGTAAGCTTGTGCTGATTTTGGAATTGTTTGTTACTTAATCACAGTTTTTCTTCTTCTTCTTCTGTCGAATCGATGGCATTTTGGAGTTGCCATCGTGGTGTAGTAATTTGTTTTACGGCAACGCCGCTATTCACGGAGATGGCCCCAGCATAGGTTTTGCTCTTCGGGAAGGCTTACTACGTCCCCTCCACAGTCAAATGGCTGGACAGGTTTGACTGACTCAAACAGAGGATAGATTACAGTCTAGAAATAAATGGTCTAGAACAACACAACATGATAATAACTAAAACGTATTACGTCATGAAGCTGAAGATGTTAAGGGTGATGAAATGAATTTTGATCATTGAAGCAATAATCTTTTTACAGTATGACACGTGAATTGATTTAAAAAAAATCACATCATCAAATACGTACTTTAACTTCTAACTCTGTTCATAAAGCAATAGTAACAAGTCCTCAAGTGCTAATGCATTCATATTACATTACAAAATTAAACTTCCTACGCCTTTTCAGGTACATAAAATTACTTTCTTGACAGTAAGGGCTATAAACATTGTGACCTGGTATTTTTAGAACGGTGCCGCCATTTTTTCTTCATAATACTTATGATGATATATTTTTGGACTACAAATTTATTATTCTCATTACAGCTCCTAATTTTGCTACACCTGACGTCGGAGAAGTGAACCCCTTAAAGTATAAGTTATCTGCAGTTATGTTTATGAAGTTTATAGAAACGGCTGAATGGACCTGGATGCATTTTGGCACAATGATTTGACTATATTCTGAAATAACACATATTATCTACACTTTTTTTTCTTCGCCTTTTTAAGGAAATAATTATGTTCCTGTGGGTAATAGAAATGCGGTCAGTACTCGACATTAGTCGTAACGTTTGTTTGTTGACTTTTATAACCTATTAGCTGTTGCCAGCGGCTCTGCCCGCGTGGACTTCTGATTCCGTTTTCGCTGCTTGGACTTCTGATCCCATTCCCGCTGCTCCATAAAAACCTTCCGTAGAGTTCTAGTAACAATTAAAAAAGAATTACTCGAGTAGGTCCAGCCGTCTGCGAGTTGTGCGCTTACCAACATGTTTCGCGATTCTTTTTTATATAGGTACGAGTATATAGATTAAGGTTTCAAAAAGAACTACAGACCAACAGCAACATAATGCAAAATGCTCATTTTGCTCAAATATAACTTAAACACATATTATTATCCTGTAGTGGCACACCGGCAAATCATGCATTAATTCAAATAACATTTTGAATGTTTTGACAATATAAGTACGCACGGTATACGTAATTCTCAGTTACATGGTACAATGTTCGTAGTCCGGGCTCATCGCATCTCAGTAGATCTACACTATTATTACAGTCTTATGTAAACATTCATTACACTGAGGGAATATCCTAGCCGGAATCTCAAACGTAGCTACTTCATGTTCGACAATTCTTGGAGTAGTGTGATAGGTAGAGATCGGAGAGAATACACGTGCAATATTAATTAATGTAAGTTATGCCGGTAGTAAGGTATCTATTGCTGTACCTAATGAAATGTTCGAAATCACTTGAAGTAACATTTTGTTTAAAATTTGTTTGTTGGGGCAAATTATTTTTTTTTTCTATGCGGCCAGTAGCTGTTTCTGTAAAAAATTAAAAGTATCTTACAAATAAGTGCATATATTTGGAAAATCCTTTTATACAGTTTTTTTTTCTATCGGCAATTCATAAAACTGCCGACTGTATATTTTTTGATATTATTATTGATTTAGGAGTCAAATATACTAAATATTAATACACGAGTGGTGCTATGAAATCTTGCCGATACGTTTATATTTATAGCTACATTTTTTTATACCACTTAGTAGCAGTATAAGCGCGCGGCCCACCAGATGGAAAGCGGTTACCGTGGCCTATGGGCGTTTGCAACACCAGGGGCGTGTGTGCACCACATTTGTGCTGCAGACCATATAGAGAAGAGGGGGAAGGGGAAGGGGAAGGGGGCAATGGAGTAGGCTAAGAGATTCTCTGTGCTGTCAATGCAGAAGACTAAGAAGGGTTTCTCGGTCTACCCACTGACAAGACAAAATCTCTCCAATGAGCTCTGGCTACTCTACTTACTGCCGTAAACACAACAGAAGGTTATTACTAGCAGCAGTATTATGTGGGGCCTGGATTGATGCAGGCAATAAGGCCTCCCATTGTACAATACTATGTCCAACTAATTTCGTAACTTTTCTTTGTTTTTAGACTCAAATATATGAGTTTAGCCATAAACATATGCCTTGCAGTAATTTTTTACTGGTTTTTATATGGTTGGCCTGCAAATAACACATATGCATGTAATGCAGAAATAGAAACTTTGTGTAGAATATGGACTGTTGGGTAGCGTAGATTTCCCTTGACACCGTACTAAATTTATTCACTCACTTAGTAGAATTTATTTATTTTTGAATAATATTTACTAGAAGACAGTAAAGAGAAGGTAGTTTTTTACCTCTGTTCCATTTAGTTTAACTCAAATTTCAACTCCTCAACAACTTATAGATACAAAGTTAGTAATTAGAAGTACTGGTTCCTGCCTGATCCTTTAGGTGAACCCTGAGCTCCGAATTCAACTTAGCCTCGGGTGCAATCAGGAAAATACGTTAACACAATGATGATGATGATGATGATGATCAAATTGTGTCTTCTAGTTTGTCATATACCTACAGTACCTATTGGAATAATAAAAATGATAATTTAGCCGTAACAAACAAAGCTTGTAGGATGCTGGATTTGCGCATTTACATGACCAGTTAATATAGGGGTAGGTAAATATATGACTATAAAAATGCTAGTTGGGGCAATAATAACGGCATAACATCAATATTTTTCGTGAAACGACTGCTAATTTGATCGCCACACCGCATTGGCGATATCGAAGTAATGTAGTTATTGAATATTTTTAGGCTTGAATTACCCGTAATGACTGCTATAGATATTCGTATAGCAACCGGAATCGGTCGCTTAACGTGCTCTCCAAGACACGACCAGATCAATGCAACTAATCATATTTATGCATACAAATATTTGCACTGAGCAAAATGCAAAGTTGCGCCTCCTGCGTAGCAGTCCCATTTCACTACTGCCAAGCCACAGAGGCTATCTGTCTAGGTAGACATAGACTAGGTACAAGTCAGTGAAACTTTTCAACTGATTCGAAATGATTTTCTATATAAAACAATAGAGTTGGCAGAAACAATTTGCACAGTTAATGAATTTTATGCCATAGGAAATTTCATCTGAACTAAAAGCAGTGGGTGAAAACTACTAGGAATAATTTTAATTAATTTTCAGAATGACGACAGCGACTCATTAAATTAGGACTTCAATTGTACTTTGTTTGACAAAATCTAGCTCGCGGTTATTTCAATAACGCGCTACATTTGTCGTTCCGAGAACTGCAAAAGCTCTGCCTGTCCTTTAATATAGTACCACCTTGTAACGTGGAATTCGTTTAGGATTGGCAACAGCATTGTATGTACTATCTTTACATATATTTTCATCAAGCTTTCTTTAATAATGATTCAGCTATCGTTGAATTTAAGGTCAGGATAGCAATCGCTACCATAAAACCCAAATAAAGAGGACTAGACAAAATATAGTTATCAAATATGTTAACATAATACACTGCTAAGTTAAGCAATACTAGCCAAATTTGCTAAGATTTGGAAACTCGTACCTACTTTAGCATGCTAAGCTGCTCCGGTCTTCAAGGATGATGATGAAGTTAAGCTAAATGGGGGAGAAGAAGTGAGGAGACCTTGGGCTTCGAGGTGAAAGCTTCGGAAGGAACCGAACACTGCCATCTGACTGTATATCCTAGAAGAAAGAATCAACTTCAATTGCAACCAGGATCATTAACAGGAATTCGCTCTTTTAACTCATTTAACTTAACGGGTCGCTGTATTAATGAGAATTGATGTAGCAAAATGAACGTTTTGAAATCATGCTAATGTAATAGTACTCATAATGATATTTAAAGCTGCGTCATTTTAAACGTTTTCTTCGTACAACCCTCCTTCATCAGCGTGAGATTTACAAACCATCTACCCACAATTTAGTCACGCGAAACGCCACCTCTGTATTGTTAAGTTAAATTAATGTGTATAACGTCAGCAAGCAATATTAATTGCCATTTCGTTTCACCAAATATTCATATTAAGACCGCGACATGCAGCGCCATCTAGCACGGTAATTAGTGAATTAATGACTGGAACTTTCTCATATGTGAAAAGATAGCCAGTTGATTAATAACCACTTACATAATAAGAAGTAGGATTAACAAAGTTAATAACCACCTTAGCTCATAAACGTTTCATAACATAATAAACAGAATATGAAATATATGGTGTATGTTTGCCCTGGATTGAAGGCCTAACACAAAATATGCGACCTGGACTAACACAATGATGAAAATGAAATACAGTATCCATGACTCCTGTCCATTATTATTGCTAAATGTCTTCCAAAGTAAAAAAGTGTTTCTATTTGGTCAACATTTTAGTGGCTACAATTTTTTTGTATTTGACTGTATACCTGCTACACACTGTAAGTTTTTCTTTTAAGAAGAAAGTCAAACGGCAGTCGCTTCCATAAATGCTGTATAAATCAAACCAAGAGAAAAAGAAGGAGTAAGAAGACCATCATCAATAGAATGGTCAATGTATGAAATTGACATTCGTTCACGTCTGTCAAAATACGCGTCAATTCTTATCGCGAATATTCCATTCTACAAAACGACAACGAATTACTACTTGTACTTATCTGACGGCTGGCATTGTTTTTCGTAATAGAATGAAGTGAAAATATTTTATTTTTGTTGTATAGAAAATTATGTGACATGAAATACAAATTATACCTAATATGAGATTGTTTAAAGACACAACTCAGCTTTTTAAAAGCCGAATCATGAAAAGGTGACAAAATATTATTTAATATATTAACTTGTGCCACACCAAGTGTGTCTCACTCGAGCTACCGACTCTCCTGAAGAATCCTATATTGTAGTCGTGTGGCAAAACCACCAGAGTAAGATTATTTCACAGCTGTTAAGCGTGTGTGGAATCAAATACTTTCATAACTGATTGTGCACCGTTTTCAGTCGCAATGTGTGAGGATGAATTCCTTGACTTTGGCAAGCGGTACAATAATAAAAACAGCGGAAAGTTTTAAGCTTTTATTTATTCTATATAATTTAACACAGTACGATAATATTCTTCTTAATTTAATAGCCCTATCATTACTTCAGCAAGATAATTACTTTTATATTTCTACAAACAGCAGAGAAATTTCTCGCCACCGTTCAGGTCACAAGTCACATCTGTAAGTCACAACTTGCTATGTTATTATCAAGATTCATGTTTATTGCAGTCTTTGTGGTCGTGCCATTTTCTTTGAATCATAGCTTTTAAACTTTATATCAGGGGACTTGAAAGTTTCTTATCTTTCTTAGTAAGGTTTTGTAGTCGTTTGTTCCAGGTTCTACAACTCGGCTGTTATCGAATAATTGGAATCGTCTTCAACAATGCTCCAATTCTACTGTCCTTTTCCGGATTAATAAATGCGTAGCAGTAACTTTTACACTATTATATTGCTTTCTTTATTTTATTTATTTTATTTATATAGGTACAACTTTATTCCACCACCTTAACATTTCCAAGACAGTAATGGACTTACACTAACAACACACGTAAGCAATAAAATATCTTATAACTAACACACAGAAACTACTTAAATATAAAACCACAGACTAGCAGAGTTAAAATCTAACACATTAATGTAAATTAAAATACAAGGAGAAAAGACACAAAAAGAAAAACACAATAACACTAATGATATAAAACACACAACATATATATTATTGCCATAGCATGGGACGTATAATATCATTTACGTAATCTCGACATTAATTTTGTTATATTTTTTAAGGTCCGTACCTCAAGAGGAATAAAGCGGAACCATTATAAGATCACTTCGTTATCCGTATATCTGTCTGTCAAAACCTTTTTCTCTAAAATGCGCGGAGGTATCAAGTTGATATTCATACGGCTAATTTATAAAAAATGAATCTTCTACGTCATTTGAAACAAAAATTAGACATATATGTAGCAAATTTATGCAACACAATAACCACGACTTCATCTACCTTCTTCGACTATTCCATATTGGTAAATGAATAAAACTAATTTATATTTCTACGGCAACCATAATGCACCTCGTAATGTATCAATATGACCTATTTTTTAAATTATCCGTTCAATAATATTCGTTTTTAAAAGTACAACCCGTTAATGCATAGAGATAAGCCATGAACCATGCATCGCATGAGCGTCTGAGTTCTGTTCGCACGTATACCCGAATACATAAAATAAGATTATAACTTCAAGTTTGTAGAACCCTCGGTGCGCGCGCGAGTCAGAATCCCACTTGGCGGGCTTTTTTAATTTTCGACGACGCTTACTTCATCATTGAATTGGTTCTTAACAATTTGCCCTGCATTATCAATTTTCAAGGTTTTAAAAGCAGTTTCAATTAGAAGAATATTTGCTTTAAGCTTTACGTATTAGTTTTATTTTTATTTTCTCTTTAGCATCTAATATACATTTCTAGAGGATTAGGGTATAATATTCCTCCAAAACTTAATAAAAGTCTTGGTTTTACCGATTATCAACAAGGCGGCTTTTTCTCTTAATTGTAAGTGCCTGTAATCCTTTGGTTTGAGTTAGCCTTTTCCGAGAAGATCCATTCGATGTCTTCCTAGGGCACTCGTACAGTAGGTATGTGTTTCATCACCTTCATGCAGCGTCTATATTTTGCGTCGTTCACTATACCAATCTTTCTCTTTTTGTATTTTGTGCAGTAGTGGCCAGTAAACGCTCCTATTATCCTAGATCCTATAACCACCTTTAATTTATATAAAAACTATAATAGATACCTTATTACTTTAATCAAATGTCTATCATTACAGTAAGCAGAAAGAATAAGGCTTTAATTTGGTACCGAATGCCGTCTCTATTGCCATCTCAGGCACGTACATACAAATTGATACAGAGGACGTGAGCCACTCAATTTCTCTAGTATGTATATATTAATCTATGACTCAATTCGATGACACTCATTTCAGGTTCCGTAAAGGAAAGTAAGGAGAAATTGAGGGCAAGTGATATAAAACTATTTTGTAAATGACAGCTGACCCCGATATTATTGATGACAGAAATGATATCAAAACTTATTCTGTTTTTTTCTTTTATTTAATTTAGGCACGTCAATTTGACTTCGCCTCGATTGATGTTAAGCTGAAGGCAAAGTCTCATGAAAGAGGGTCACCATTGCAAACACATTCAGTGCTACAATGGTGGCGCTCAGCTTGACGGCCTCATCAGATGCTTTTTCATGCCCCGCTTAAAGGACCCGGGACTGTAGGAAGAAGGAAACACGTGCGCCGGTAAGGAATTCCAGGACTTAATGGTGCGGCAGAAAAACCACTCACCGAACCGCTTGGTTCTTGATGGAATATTCTGAACCGTATGTGGATGACATCTAAGCCCTGCACGTGTTCCTAAAGTATTCCTAAAGTTTATTATCTTCCATTTCCAAAATAGGGTTTGTGGGCAAAAACGGAACCCCTATCCGGGCTTCAATGGTTGCATACAGGATAATTTATCTACCAACCTCGAGAGAAAAGTCTGCACCAGAGTCACAGCGGTCTATTGACTGCCAGCCAGGAGAGGTTTGTTTGGACCTCAAAGATCTTGGTGATCACAAAACACTCTCCACTAGTAAATCAGATCGACTATTTAACTTGTTTTTATTTAAGCAGTTCCATGTATAATTCTGTCTATGTTAAAATAATATTATATAAAACTAGCTGTTGCCCGCGGCTCCGCCCGCGTGGATGTCGATTATCGCGTTGTACGACTCTACTCGATTCACTACTTGCCTCTCTATACTAGTTTTCCTTGCTGTCATGACAACGGAAATTGTTAGCGATATTAGCGCCAATGTATAGAAATTTACCGGATCAATTGAGATTTATGATTATTACTCCGCTCCCTTGTATGGTAGCGTGATGATATATAGCCTATGTTACTCCTAGATATTGTAGCCTTTTAGAGGTGAAAGAATTGTTTAATTCGGCCCAGTACTTTTTGAGCCTATTCATTACAAACATACAAACATACAAAAATAGGTACAAATCTTTCCTCTTTATAATATTAGTATTGATGTATAAAAATAAATGAAATCAAATATTTTACTACTGCTGGAACATATCAATTGGGTGTATACCGAAGGTTTTATGTATTATGATGTCAGAAAAATGTGCTAGCGATTTAGGCATTCAATATTTATACATATAAATATAAGCCTTCATGTCAGGTTACAAAACTCGACAAAATACTGTCAAATAGTATTGTAGTGTACTTATAACTTAGGGTCACTGGCTCGTTAACCTCCAACGTGAGCAGATGATAACGCTCATAACTCCCGCCTCCCGGCTCTGCTGTTATGTCATATTGACGTTTCATCCCACCACGATGTGGCCCGAGACAGTGTTGCCAGTTACACAAACACTACAAGTATCATTAGGTTACCTTACACAATAAAGAAACTCAATAAAATTACCACCAAATATTCACAGTGAGGTATCTTTTCAAATTCAAACATACGATCAAAGGAACATCGCGAAACAGAAAATATATTCCAAAACTTGAAAAGTGGAAATAGAAAGAGTCTTGAGATGATTGTCGATTGTCTGACATTGTTAAAAGTCATTCGGCTCGGCGTTGGCTGCGAGTTATCACAACTCCTATACTAAATAAGCACCAGCCTCACAATTTACTTTTTCATCTCTCACAGAGAGGGTCCCTTGTTATTTGACATTAGGTACTCTTTCACGAAACAAGCTTTTAACCCTGTCGCGTTTGAGGACGCTTAACGTCATTAAGTACACGACGACGGCCGAAGTTCGAAGACCCTCATCGGAATTTTTCACATTACACAAAATTGTTTCGGACGTTTTCTGTCTCTGGAAAGGGTCAGGTACCACCATTATTGTTGGTTTATTGATTCCTTGATTGTTCTACTGAAATAATTTTCGTACACTAGACACTTAAAGCTGACAGTGATTATGTAAGTAGACCTTCGAAAAAAGGTCTTTAGATCGAGAAATACCTTCTATTAGGAATGAGTGACCCAATCCACTTGAGTGAACGCAATTTTGCGGCACCTCTATCAAGTGTAGTGTGTACAGATTGCTTATGTGGGTCACGTATTATTCAATAAACCCAAAATTAATACTAAGAACGTGAGCCGCGTCCGTGACTGGCACTTTTCTGTTATTTTGGTCAAATAAAAAGACAGTCAGTCGGTTGGGAACTATTCACTAAACTTCGACGAAACTGTTTTCATTCATTCTCTGAGCCTATTTTTCCAACTCAGTTGGGGACGGCTTATTAGTCTAAGATGCGGCTGAACTTCGATATTTTCCGTGAAACGAATGCTATCGAACCTCCGCAACCAAACCAGCAATATCGAAGTTCTGTAGTTAGGCTAGTCAGACTTTTGACTTCTGACAACCCATAACGACTGCCATAGTACTTTGTATGGCAACCAGGACCGAACGGCTTAACGTGCTCTTCGAGGCGACCAGAACAGTGCAAATAGCCATATTCATGCATATAAAAATTTCCACAGAGCGGGGACCGAACTCGCACCTCCTGCGTAGTAGTCGTGTTCACTACCTCCTCTAAACTAACTAAACTGTATGAGCTGATTTTAGCCGGTTAATTTATCTGCGTATAATTATTTCATTTCTTGCAAAGTCTTGCAATTTGAGAGGAAAGTTTCTGGAGGGACGTTTTAATTATTTAACCACGATAATTAATTAGGCCCAATAATTTGGAACTGCTGAACAAATTGAGGGAGTCGTCATGCTGCTGGGGGAAATTTGTAGCCGACGCACGTCCCTTATTAATTTCCAGCGAAATAGAATCAAATTAGAGAAATTATTTGCCAGAACGAGACTAAGTTTCATATTCAGTTGCAGAATCGTAGTTATAATAATGATATTGTTCTTAGTCATATTTTAATTTTCGTATATCTCACGCCTATTTCTCTTCGAGATAAGGAGACTCCTATACTTATACTTCTACATATAGTAGGCGAGACGAATATGCTAAACTTGTAGTAACTCAAGCGTCGTGGAAACCTATGAAACTTGGTAGATTAGATGTCCTGTTGTTTTTCCAATTTCAGGGGGAACGTCTACATAACATTATAATAAATAGGTTGGTTGGTTGGATTGCATTATATAGGATATCGTACATTTTAAATATAATTTTTATTAGTTTGATCTAGTTTACATTTATCACAGTTATTTTAATATAACTATCTACAATAAAATAAAAAATCCAGTGAATTCGAACAAATCCAGGCTTATTTTTTTGCAACTTTGCTATATTTCCACATCCACAAATTATTTAGTAACCAAAACCCATTATCTTAATCTGACAAGCACGTAAATCCGTTGAACGGTTCTTATTTAGGATAAGCCCCTATATTAAGGGCGAATGAAAGATTTTTCCAAAAAAAAGAACTAAACAAACATCCTCACAAACTTTTACTCAACACGTAAAAGTAAGATAGTGTTTCTACTCGTACCATCACATAATATTTTCATGCATGGTTTTGTGTGAGATACTTTTTATATCACCTTTTTGGGCTTTGCTTTCAACTTATTATCACGTTAGCTGAAAGCCAGGAAAGGGGGTCACTATATTAAACAGCTACGATGCTACAATGGTGGCCCTCAGCATGACGGCCTCATCAGATCTATTTTCACGCCCCACTTAAAGGACCTAAGACTAGGAGGAAGGAAACACGTATGCTGGGATAACAATTTCAAAACTTTATGATGCAGCAAATAAAGGAGTCACTAAATGCCTTGGATCTTGATAGAATATTTTGTACCTTACCTTCTGTAGAGCTTACTGTACCTACACATTGTCCTGTAGAGAAGGGGGAGCGTGAGACTAAGTGGAAGAGTCCATTGGAGCATTCACCGTGGTTGACATGGTAGAAGAGTATGTGCAAGGATTTGAAGGTGTTGGTGACGTCAGAATTCCCAATGATATAAATACATCTAGTGAGTATCTAGGAGCCATCCGCGTTGGACCGAGATAAAATAATATCGTATCTTCAGTTACTAACTCAAAAATAAGTTCTGGTAAATATTAATTTCACTTCAGTAAATCAATTGAAACATAATTCTAGCAACCTGAATAAAATTGTATAAAATACATAAAACATCGTCGGCGAAATATAAAGTATTCTTGAAGAATATGATGCTTGAAGCCAAGAAATATTTTTCTAAGTGGAAAAACCAGGCAAGTTGTTCCAGACAGTGCCTCCAAAACCTTTGAGATAGAATTACGTAGATCTGGCAGAAGCGAGCTACTCGTAATATTATCCTATCGAAACTGATTATGTTACCTAACAAGCTGCTAACTTTTCCTACCGTTTGCCAATCCCGTTTTTTTTCAAGAGTTTTTTTGCGAACTGCAACTTTCTAATTGGAATACTGCAGAAGGAGATACAGCTAGCTGGAGTAAAGTATTTTGAAAAATTGTAAAATGAGAATACTTTGGCATGTGGTTAGTTCATTTTATTTGAAGAAAAGCTTGAGTGTATGCTGTGCTTGTATAAATTATTTAAGTGAAAATTTATCGCTTTGTTTCTTAGCCCCTGTTTATAAAATTCGCTTAACATTAACTCTTTGATTCAATTATTTTTTAAAAGATGTTATTATGATTGTAAATTATTTTAACTTAGCTTTTCAGTCTCTAGATGTAACTTTAATATTTACAGTTGTTTTAAAGCACAAAAAGAATAAGTTAACAACATCTGCATTACATATTATTATTATAAAACAAGCTTGAACTCAATCATTGTTTGCGAAACAATGGTATTTTTCAAATATAATGTAAGTATTGTGTTCTTTCTATTCGGGGTCATTGCTATAAATGTCAAATATGAATAAAAAACCAACGAAATCAATAGACAAGTATCATTCAGTAAAGAAATTTAATCAGTACCATAGTTTGTGTAATTGTGTATGGTAATCAATACGGCCATTGTTTTGCGAATCTGTTTAGTTGATCTACCATCAACTTCATAACAGTTTTGAGAACTAACATACGTTCAATGAGTTTTAATATACTTTATAAATAATGCTTGGGATTCCCAAATTGGGAATTTATAGTTGAAATCTGTGGACTGAAGCACAGAATAGACTGACTGAAGGATGGCGAAGACCTTTTGGTAATGTCCGTTAGTGTTAAATTTACTTTGATGTGCAATAAAACAGATGCTTTTGATAGCGACAAAGCTAGTTCCGATTTTTGACATTTCACTGAAATGTTGGTACATCTATCATGAATATGGCTATCATTGTGTTTGGTAATCATATTTGGCAAGATTATCCTTTTACCCGTAGTCGCCATATGAGTATTTCTAGAACAGTCGACAAGGTGGGTATTGTACACTCCAGAAGTTTTAGTGCATGAGAACCACGCTCATTTCGACGGAGGTAGGACATGACGGTCTCCCGTCCTAATTGAGTAGCCCTTAATTATTATCATTAATATTTGATTATATGTCATATTGAGTGTGATTTAACGTGAAGTTTATTTAAAAGTAAACAATGTTACATAGTACATTATTTTTGATTAATGTTTAGTAAATACAGTCTATGTTTAGGTTAGCAAACAAAACATTTCATATTCAATTATTGAAGAGTCAAGCTCACTTTGTCACGCGGGATTTTCGGGACAAATATTTAATTGTTTATTTGATTGTGAAATACAAATAAAATTATGATGAACACGGTTTCGACTCACTTATTTATCGCCTGTTTATATGAGCTAACATAAATATTCGGGGTATTGTTTTGATTTATGACTAGCGAACCCGCCCCGGTTTCACCCGTGGTATATTTCGAAATTTGGTTTTTTAATATTTATGATTACTGCTCCGGTTTTTTGAGTAGTAGTCGATGATAAATTGACTATACCAAACAAAAATATTTTTTCAATTGAAATCGCTAGTTCTTGAGGTCAAACAAACAAACTCTTCAGCTTTATGTACATGTAGTTAATCAAATAAAAATCTGAAGTCGAGTGACCCCTACGCCGGATCGTTCTTGGTGCAAAAGCTGGTTATTACCATCCAAAGAGGCATTCCAGCCAGCGTGACGGGCATTTTGCATCGGGTACAAGTCCGAACGCATAATTTATTTTATTTTATTTTTATAAAAGGACGAGCGCCATGTGTTGCTGACTCATTTCGTTTAATTAAATAAAAGGTGTATAATATTGTTATAAATAAATTATATGGTTTTAATTCTGTGTCCGTGTGTTAATTCGTATTGTAACGGCGATATAATACACGTCCATCTCATCTTTTCCGAAGGGTGTCGTAAGAGGCGACTAACGGGAAAATACGCATACGACATTATTGCAAGAGAAGGAAATCTTAAAATAAAACTTTGTAGCGACCCTTCAGGCCAGTAAGGAAACAGTAAGCTAAAGCTTTCATAGGGAGAGGCCTATATCCAGTAGCAGACTGGCATAGGCTAAATGAATTCAATTAATTGATAGTTGATATCATATATACTTATCTTTTGTCTATAGTGTGAGAACTCCTCAAATGAAGTCAAGGTTAATCGTTTAGTTTTCCTACTTATTCTGTTGATCAGGTATGTACTATCTTTGCAATGAACAAAGTCTCTGTTGCATGAAGTCATTGCAATGACGATCATTTTCATGTTTAGATTTGTTATTTATATATTAAGAAGAATAATAGAATAGACATAGAATATAATGCATTGCACGTTGCCAGTACGATTGCCATTGCCACTTCTGACTGCGTTTCTTTCTGAAAATTTACATTTATATTACCTGAGTTTACCCGCCAACGTGCTGCATCCCAAACTAACTGACAGTCGCACCTATTTTCCGCTTCTTGCACACTAATCGAAATATTGTATACTTCCATTCATGTATGTATGTTGAGTACTTAGAATAAATCTCTGAAAATTATAAAGTAGACATGGATTACCAATCACAGTGAAATCAACGAACTTCAAAACAATACAAGTACTTACCATAACACCGCGGTAGCCTAGTGGTATGGGTAATGGACAGCTGAGACGAGGCCTCGGGTTCGATCCCAGGTTTTAGCATGGCACACACAATTGGTGTGTAAGTGCCCGGTTAATGGCAATAGGCTCGCCACCTATTACATTGGGACCTTAACATAAACTGGCGAAATGTGTGTTTTTTTTTTTTTTTTTTTTTTATCTATGGCACGTCAATTTGACTTCACCTCGCCTGATGTTAAGCTGAAGGCAAAGTCCCATGAAAGAGGGTCACCATTGCAAACACGTTCAGTGCTACAATGGTGGCGCTCAGCTTGACGGCCTCATCAGATGCTTTTTCACGCCCCGCTTAAAGGACCCGGGACTGTAGGAAGAAGGAAACACGTGCGCCGGCAAGGAATTCCAGTGTGCTAGCATCTCTGCCTATCCCTTCGGGGATTTAGGCGTGAGTTTATATGAGTTTATGTACTAAACATATTGGAAATATTTTATTCAGTCGAAAAAATATATAGGTCAAATGAAATGCTTTCTAAATTTTCAATGATTTATGTAAATACATATATCACGTATCATATTGACAGACATCGCGTTATTAATCACTCGTCACTTTATTCATATTACGTTTGATCGCGCTGACACTTTAATAAGATATAACATTTTGTGAAATATCCACGTATATTCGTTGTGTTCAAGCTAGTGAACGATGTATAAAATTTAGCATAAATACTTTTATTTCTGATAAAGTGGGTAAAATTTAATTCAGTATTTGATTATTGGATGTTCGCTTCTAGTCAGAGACTTATTACCTACTGATAGGAATATATTTCATCACATTTTTGATTTCTGCAACACGTTTGTAACTTTATAATGTTACTTAGTCATTTCATATTCCATCAACTAATAATAAGAAGATTTATCTGGAATACATCAACAATATTTTAGCAGAAAAATTTAAATTATTGCCAAGTTCGTGATGCCAGAATATTACATTTTTATTTCACATCTTAAAAAACTATAATTTACTTGTCAAAAGAGTGAGTTTGCCGTAAATTGAAAAGGGATCGCTGGCCAGTTTCAGCTGACCTATTTCAGATTGACATTTTGCTGTCCAATCGAAGCGCCCATCTATCACGAAGTAACGACAGTCCGTGGCTGTTTATTGGTATTTAGGTGCGTATTTCTTTCATAAGTTCGAGGTCTTATTAAGTGAACAGATATTATTGACTTTTATAGAGTTGAGAGTATTGTGACTAGGTATATATCTAAATGACTATTTTGAATTTAGAGGTAACTTAAGCCATGCTTAAGTCCCTCGACTGTAGGTAAGTGCCCACCTTTAGACAATGCCACAGACGCATTGCATCAACTGGATGAATTTTTCCACATGATCAGTATAGCGATCGTCATTGGCACGCATCGCAAAAGTTACCTCTGGGAGCAATGACGTTGACGACTAGGAGCTGCGTTAGTAGTATTCTCTGAAATTATATTTTCTTAGAGTGCTTAGGTACTAGCTATACTGGTATTCTTGCTACCTCTTCCAGTTAATACTGAGTTTAAATCCTTAGCTAACTTGACCTGCAGGTTAATACTTTATGTATTTCATTAGGGCCGAATTTCATTCGTACCAATGGCAATGAACTCATGAGCTCGGCTATAACACGGTTTGGTTAATTTCACATGGCATCTAGTTACTCTTAATATGAAACTAGTAGATCGATGAGAATGAAAGAAAAGCAAACAACCATACAAGGTGTTAAATTTACTTGTTATGAATAATAGAGTCAGAGATATGCTTTGATACTATAGGTGTATGAATGTTTTAAAACTCATCGTTTATGGATAAGTTGGTTTAGTACGTAACGAGGAACATATTAGAGCGATGTCGTTGTTTTTGCTGGTATTATCGTGTATAGTGGTATCGATTGTTGAAACTGAAGATGACCGAAGATTCGTGATGACTGCACAAGGTCCAGTGCGTGGACACAAAGAGCCCGACGGAGTGTACGCTTTTTACAATATACCTTATGCCACAGCTCCCATTGGGAAGGATAAATTCAAGGTGATTAATTAGATATTTTTTTGATATATATATATTTTATAACAAGTATAATTTTTGACCTCCGTGGGGTGGCGGTGTTGCACGCAACTAGTGCAAATATTTGTGTGTATGAATATTTGCATTGGTCTGGGTGTTCATTTATATAATAATTGTATGTATTTACAAAAAAGAGCTATCTAAGTATGTTTATCCGCATTTTATATTCCATAACACAAGCTAGTTAAGCTATACTTACCATGAGTCTAAATAGCCTGGTGTAGATTGTCCTAGAATTGAAACAAAAGCAAAAAAAATATGAGATATTTCACAGCTTTAGATTTGTTAAATAAAGATTTATTTCTGTATGTTTTCGTATGTTTCAGGCACCTCTTCCTCCACCAAGGTGGACTAAATTATTCGAAGCGATTGACAAAGAAGTGATTTGCCCTCAAGCAGATTTTGGATATAACGTTATCTTACGAACAAAAAATATGCAAGAAAATTGTCTCATAGCGAATATATACGTGCCTGATACTGCAAAAAATAATCTGTCTGTGGTTCTTTATATTCATGGAGGAGCTTTCCAAGTAGGTTTCGGAGATCGCAGAAAAGCAAAACAGCTGATGAAATCTAAACAGATTATTGTAGTTACGTTTAACTATCGTCTTGGTGTAGTTGGATTTCTCTGTTTGGGCACTAAAGATATTCCAGGTAATGCTGGTATGAAAGATATAATAGCTATGTTACACTGGTTGCATACAAATATTGGTAATTTTGGTGGCAATCCAGAAGACATCACAGTCTCGGGTTACAGTACAGGAGCTGCAGCCGCCGATTTATTAATTCTCTCAAAATCTGCCAACGGACTTTTTCATAAAGTAATAATAGAAAGTGGTGCTAGTGTTGCCGCTTACGCAGTTCAATCAGATCCAATCAAGAATGCTAAACTATTCGCCAAGCGTTTAAATTTTACAGATATAGAAGATATTTACGCTTTAGAAAAATTCTACAAAACTTTGTCATACGATATAATCAAATCCGATGCATTTCTTTCAAGAAAAGATTCCTCTTTTGTTTTCGTACCTTGTATTGAACACAATACAAGAAGAGATGTATTTCTAATCGATTCTCCAATAAACATTTTAAAGAGCGGTAATTATGTCAAAGTTCCAATGCTGTACGGATTTACAAGTATGGAGGGTTTAATGCGTGCACCTTTATTTAATTCTTGGAAGACAGCCATGAATAATAATTTTTCAGATTTTTTGCCAACTGATTTAATGTTTAACAATGATGATCAAAAACAAGAAGTTGCAAGACAGATTAAAGAATTTTATTTTGGAGAGAAAGACGTAGATACGACAACTATAATTGAGTACCTCAACTTCTTTACAGATGTTATGTTTGCATCACCCGCGCTACGTTCAGTAAGTTTAAATGTGGCAAGCGGTAATAATGAAATATATTTGTATCATTATTCATTTGTAGATGAAAACGATCAGTTCATACCGTACACTAAAATAAGAGCCGCCAATCACTGCGCTCAATCAATTAGCATATTTGATGATTTGAGGCCGAGAAATTCTTCTGTAGAATATACAAATATGAGACAAATTATGAGAGAAATGTGGCATAACTTCATTGTAACTGGGTGAGTATTTAGTTTGTTAGTATCTAACCATGGTATATTAACAATCTTGTTAGTATAATAAATAATATTGATTATTATTAAAATCTAACACGAGTTCTAGAGATTGGCTACTTTTGCTTTCTTATTGGCACCTTGCATAAAACTTAAATTGAAATCAAATGATAGATTTGTTAAGACCGTATTATGAATTTCTTTTTTGTTTACTATTTGTCTGTTCAGTAGATTATTTCATTGATATTTTCAGTAATCCAGTACCCGAAGAATCTGCTCTACCATTATCTTGGCCGCCAACAAATGCAGACAGAAATCCATTTATATCTTTAGGTCAGGTAGTCGAAGTAGGTGGGGGACTTTTGGAAGACCGAGCTCATTTTTGGGATGAGATATATCGGAAATATTACCGGGAACCTGTATCACCGCCAAAGCTACCATCGATGAGATCATCGTATTATAGAAAGACATTATATAAGCAATAAGGTGAATGGAATATTTTTTCTATTACAATGGTATTATTGGAGGTGCTCATAATTGGTGGTAAGTAAATAAATAAGTGGGATGGAATAATAGTAATAGCAACTATGTAAGACCTAAATCGAAGTGCATTGAGTAATCACCAACCAACAGATACGAATGGAAGTGTTACCATTCTACATATTATCAACATTTTCTTAGATCAGTTGATTTCCCAGTAATTAGGAATAAAAAGGATTTAGGTGTCTAAATACTAATTCATAACTTGGTCGTTAAGTAATAAGGATACAAAGATTTTTGTAATTTGGTTTTAAAAATTGCACTAAATGTGATCTGTTTATATTTTTTCATAAAACGGTTTTGATAAATTAATTATTTTGTTTTTTTTTTCACTTGTTGTTTGACAACAACCGATTGACGTCATTACTGTCAGTATGTACACTGCTTTTCTGGGTAGGAGACGACGTCTGTCTGCTTACTAGCGCTTCTGGCTGACGTTGTCCTGCTCTGAAAAGCAGTGCTAAAGTACTTTTTACCTTACATTCCATTTCAAAATGTTTTTTTCATCATTATTGTTCAGTTTTCAGTGATCATTCATCCCAGTATAGATCATTTATCCATAATTCGATAGCGGTGTGGATTATTATTATTAGGGAGTCAACGTACCTACTCTAATCAAAGTCATTCGTAAAAGAACCAAAGTAATCATGTATATTGTGTATAACTACAACAGTGGAATTAGTGGCGACACCTGATGTTTAAATTACTAACGCAAGTTGGAGCACTTGAGTCGTAGAAAGGAGATCAAGAATCTGTATATGGAAACTCAGATGCCCTGCAGTCGAAGGGCGCAAGCACACGATGCGTTGCGCGCCGCACCGCAAAGATTACGTCGTATGTGCGCGAGCATACTTTGCGGCACCACACTGGATTTGCAACCACCGAGAGTAGTACACGGGTGGGGTACCACTCTCGGATCTTGATATTCTTGAAGAAATAACTGTCCATCGCTATTCCTTACTGCCATAAAAGGACTGAGGTACTATCGTAAGCTACATCGTCGACTACGCCGATTTCGGCGATGGCGTAAATGTGGGATCAATTTTTATTGACAGACTAATCGTGATAATACATAATAATACGTTATCTTTGCGGTGTGGCGCTGCAACGTACCTATCGTCATATTGGTGGACACACGCATCGGTGGTGGTTGAAAATCCGTTGGGGTGCCGCGCCGCCGCCGCAAAGCGTCGCGTGTGCCCCCTCTAATGATTTCACGTAGAACGAAGGGTAAGAAACCCTGTTCTTAGGTGTTCTTCGAGGGTTGTAATAGAATGAAATGAATACATGAAATGACAATAACGGTGAAGTGTGCTTGAACAATACCGTGTCTGGCTTACCATACAAAAGAAAAACAATTCATTTGCTATAGCATTGATGAACCATCTTGTTTGTTATGAATAATGACCGTGAGTGCTTATCTGTTTTGGCATGTACTTGTAGAATGTTATAAAATACGATACTTATATTATAGTAGTGTAGTCTGTATCGAGTAATACACCCATGCAGCTAAAATGTGGTGGCGTTCAATGGTTATATCCATTTTCCTAACATTAGTTTCAGGGAGTGAAGACGAACGTAATTTTGTGATGATTGATCAAGGACCAGTGAGGGGTCGAAGGGAGTCTGAGGATATTTACGCCTTTTACAGTATACCATATGCCACTGCACCCAAAGGGGAAGATAAATTCAAGGTACATGAATTATACCTATTTTGAATATGTCATTAAAGTCTTTGTAAAGTTATTGTCTTTGTATGCTTTTTTATATTGTAGTCGCCTCTACCACCACCAAATTGGACTGAACCTTTCGAAGCAATAGACAAAGGAATAATATGTCCACAACCGGATTTCGGATCTGAAATTTTTAGGGAAGTTAAAAATATGCAAGAGGAGTGTCTTATTGTTAATGTTTATGTACCTGATACCGAGGAAGAAAAACTATCAGTCGTCGTATATATTCATGGAGGAGCTTTTCAGGTAGGCGCAGGTGATAGACGAAAGGGAAAAAATTTGATGGAAACCAAGAAAATTATTATGGTCACTTTCAATTATCGCTTAGGAATTAATGGATTTCTTTGTTTAGGTACAAAAGATATTCCTGGTAATGCAGGTATGAAGGATATAGTAGCCTTGTTACGATGGTTAAAGAAAAATATATCTAGTTTCGGTGGTAACCCTGATGATATCACAGTGTCAGGATATAGTGCAGGTGCCGTTGCTGCAGATCTTTTGATAGTTTCAAAATCTGCCAAGGGACTTTTTAATAAAGTAATCATTGAAAGTGGATCAAGTATTGCTGGATTTGCTATTCAATGGAACCCATTAGAAATTGCAAAAACGTATGCTAAAACTCTGAACTTTACAATAAATGTAGATGACATTTCTGAATTAGAAATGTTTTACAAAACTTTGTCATACGAAGAATTAAATGAAGAAACACACGTTCATCGAAAAGATTCGAATTTTGTTTTTGTACCATGTATCGAGCGCGATGTAGGACAAGAGATGTTTCTCGACGATGCTCCAATAAACATATTAAAAAAAGGCGATTATACGAGAGTCCCTATGTTGTACGGGTTTACAAATATGGAAGGCATAATACGTCTCTCTTTCTTTGACTTATGGAAGACAGCAATATATGAGAATTTCACGGAATTTTTACCACTTGATTTGATATTTGACAATGAAAATGAAAAGAAAAAGATTTCAAAAAAGGTCCAGAAATATTATTTTCGAAATATGACTATAAATAATCCAAATTATAAAATAGCATATATTTACTACATCACAGATGTTATGTTTGCCTCACCTGCATTACGATCAGTGAGCTTAAATGTGGCTGGTGGTAATAGGCAAATATATTTATATCATTATTCTTTTACGGATGAAACAGATCCTTATGTACCACAAACACAAATACGAGGAGCAAACCATTGTGCTCAATCACTTGCCATATTTGACGATACAGAACCTAAAAATATCACTTCAAAATTTTCAAATTTGCGTAAAGTAATGAGGAGAATGTGGTATGGTTTTATTACAACTTCGTAAGTATCATTGTATTGTCTACTGCTAGCTACTATTACTAATTCACATATTTTAATGGAAGTGTAAGTTATAGTTTTGATAATGTACCCAATTTTTGTTATATTTTTAGTGAACCAATACCAAAAAAATTACATTTTCCTGTAACTTGGCCGCCAACAACTGTAAATAGATCTCCGCACATGTTCTTCGGTCAAGTGGTAGAACGACGAGATATACTTTTAAAGAAACGAGGACGTTTTTGGGACAACCTCTACGATAAGTATTATCGACAGCCTGAGCCACCACCATCTATACAAAGCAGCACTAGTAATATTGATATGTGATTGCTTATTGCGTACGAGAAAATAAATAGTGTGATTGATAAAGGACAGTGAAAGAAAAAATGTGACCAAATATTTTGTTCAATAATGTTTTACAATTTTTTTATGGATATTTAAATAATAGTACTACTTATAGAAATACATAATGCTACCTATAAACTTATAAGATATTTAAACCTATCCTGCTATACTATGAAAACCACTTATTCAATATTAGTATTGAATATGTGGACATTTGTGGTGATGTTTGTTTGCCTGTTTATTACTCAACTATCTATTACCCGCGGCTCCGCCCGCGTGGATGTCGATTATCGCGTTGTACGACTCTACTCGATTCACTACTTGCCTCTCTATACTACTTTTCCTTGTTGTCGGTATTAGCGCCAATGTATAGAAATTTACCGGATCAATTGAGATTTATGATTATTACTCCGCTCCCTTGTATGGTAGCGTGATGATATATAGCCTATGTTACTCCTAGATATTGTAGCCTTTTAGAGGTGAAAAAATTGTTTAAATCGGCCCAGTACTTTTTGAGCCTATTCATTACAAACATACAAACATACAAAAATACGTACAAATCTTTATAATATTAGTATAGATTACGTTCAAACGACTGAATAAAATTATTGTCTGCAATAATATATTCTATGGGCTACAGAAACAGCTACTAAATTATTTACGTTAGTAATATAGAATGTTAGAAAGTGATTGGTAATGTAATATAATAATTAACGGATATAGCACCAGGTAACACCCAGATATAGTTATAATAAAGAAAATATAGTTTAAACACTCTTTTAGCTGAAGTAGTTGATTATAATATTTATTGTAGGATAATTTGATAAACGGCAAAGGAAATAAAGTATTCCCGAGCAAGCAACTTTAATAAGGAGTTGACCCAAAGCTGACAATAATTTCAAAAAAAAAAATATCCAGTATAGAAAGATAACATAAACCCAGGTTTTTTAATATTTCTAATATACAGATATGACTACCTTAAAAATTATAATAAGAAATGTACAGACAGTCAATAGGCACTGTCAAATACAACAGACTATCAATAGCATAAATTCAAAACTTAAAAACCGCTCTGCCTACTGTTTTGTATGATTTTTACATTTTTCTTGTTTTGTTAGTCTAGAGTAAAAGTTGAATTCGTGGGACTTCCACCTGGGTGGACATGAGTACCTCGTTTAATTAAATAACCTTTATAGGTTACACTTACATACACAATATTCTATCCGTAAATGTATAATAAGTCATTGGGATTAATAACACGGAGTATGTTTTGATACGTATGTATAATTTCTATAAAATTCAATGCCCATGGAACAATTGGCTCAGTACAAAGCGATTATTACAGTGGGGTAGTATGTGCAGGTGTGTGATACTTATTTTATGTTTAGTAACTTCTAATGCTAAATACGAAAGTGGATGGCGCTACGTGAGGACTGCTCAGGGACCAGTGCGAGGGTATAAGGAATATGATGGAGTTTATGCCTTCTACAATATACCGTATGCCACTGCACCGAGTGGGGTAGATAAATTTAAGGTCAGTATTTCATGAAGAGTTACGACTTAAATGTAAGTAGTTTTCAAAATTTAAAATTTATCATATTTAATTATAGGCACCACTTCCACCTCCACAATGGAATATACCATTTGAAGCTATTGATCGAGGGGTGATATGTCCACAAGCGAAATTTGAGCCGAATATATTATCAGAGTTTAAAAATATACAGGAAGATTGTCTAATAGCAAATATATTTGTGCCTGACACTGTTGAAAGAAATCTTTCAGTGGTTCTTTATATTCATGGAGGAGCTTTCCAAGTCGGCTTTGGAAATCACCGAAAAGCAAGAAAATTAATGAACACGAAAAAGATAATTGTTGTGAATTTCAATTATCGCCTTGGTGTTCACGGATTCCTTTGCTTGGGTACCAAAGACATCCCTGGCAATGCTGGTATGAAAGATATGGTAGCTATGTTGCGCTGGTTGAAGAAAAATATTGCGAGTTTCGGTGGGAATCCTGATGATGTTACAATATCGGGATATAGCAGTGGTGCAATAGCAGCTGATCTTTTAATTCTTTCAGAATCTTCCAATGGTCTTTTTAAAAAAGCTATCATTGAAAGTGGTGCGAACACTGCAGAATTTGCTGTTCAATCAGATCCACTGCAGTTTGCTAAATTATATGCTAAAACACTGAATTTCACAAGTGTGGAAAATATTCACGCATTAGAAAATTTCTACTTATCATTGCCATTTGATATCTTGAACTCTAAAGCATTTCGATTTGGATTAGAATCTACATTTGTTTTCGTACCATGCATCGAGAACAAAATCGGAGAAGAAGTGTTTCTTACAGATTCACCAATAAATATATTAAAGAGAGGTGACTTTAAAAAAGTGCCCATGTTATACGGCTTCACTAATATGGAAGGTTTAATCCGAGTCCCTGTTTTTGAGCAATGGAAAACAGCTATGAATGTGAGATTTTCTGACTTTTTGCCATCTGATTTAATATTTGACAATGATATACAAAAAAGGTATATTGCGGGACTAGTCAAAGAATTTTATTTTGGAGGCTTAGCCATAGATACAAGCACTATACTGGGTTATATTAATTACATAACAGATGTTATGTTTGCGTTTCCTGCATTACGTTCAGTGAGTTTAAACGCAGCAGGCGGTAATAATGAGATATATTTATATTATTATAGCTTTTTTGACAAAAATGATCCTTATGTACCAAGAACTAAAATACGAGGAGCAAACCATAGCGCTCAATCGCTTGCCATATTTGATGATTTAACGAAGAAAGATGTATCAGTACAATTTTTGAAATGCAGACAAATTATAAGAAAAATGTGGCGTAACTTTATTATAACAGGGTACGTACGACTGTACTATTTTTGCTGGGCCTTATCCAAGGGCCAATCCCGGGAACATTGTCATTCGGTAACTTCCCAATTCAATAAGCGATGTTTGTATTTATAATGTTTTATTTGTTCTTTTTCAGTAAACCGATTCCGCACAGATCGTTTTTAAACTTGACTTGGCCACCTACAGCTATAGACAGATCTCCACATATGTCTATAGGTCAAGTCGTCAAACTAGGTGGTAAACTTTTACCAGCCCGAGCTCATCTGTGGGATAATATTTATAGAAAATTTTATCGGGCACCAGTACCACCGCCGATTCCAATGTCAGTCATAATACAAACCACGAGACCAAACTTTAATCAGACAACTGCCAATAGCAAACAAAGATCAACTGCACGAGTAATTATTACATATGATTCGAAACCAATAGGGATGGAGGTGATAGATTCACATGAAATCATTGAGTAAAATAAAAATAATTATAAATGCTACATACAATTTTTTGAACAGAAGTTCTCATGAAATCCCTTCCACCGGCCAGTCAACTACACGCTGCATCGTTCTGCACTGTGCTCTAGGTAAACCCGTTCGCCTGTGTCATCTGCTAATCAGAGGGGCAATTGATTCAGAGCAACCTTTAGCAGGGCTGCATTTATATATCTGGTTTATTTTTAAGTCAAAGAGTCATGAGACTACGTTTTTCTTACTGACTATTTGACTTTCAACTCACTCTTTCATTGCGTCTCGGATGACAAATATTATAAGATAAAATTCAAACACAAACATAAATACTTCACAATTACATTAAAAGCTGCTACTTGATAATTTAATGAGAGTATCTTTACAAAATGTTTCCAAATAGATAATGATTAGCAGAGATGGTATAATTTTGTGAACAACATAAATAAATGGATGTAGTGAAATTTGCGAGTAATTGAACATTAACTTTTGTTTATGAAATGAAATTAAAATGTGTGTTCGACATGAAAGAAAGCTATATTTATTTCATATTTTAATATTTATTAAATCGCGCTTAGTTTTTCAATTTACCTTTAGGTACATGGTGTTCAATTCCGTATTTCTATTCCATCTTGACCCGGTCTTTGACTTCCTAGAAATGTGACCTTTGACGCTCATATAATTCCTGACGATGCCAAGCTCATATTTCGTATCTCTTCATAAGTCTAAACTTAAATATAAGCCTGTTCTTAGATTAGGCTTGGAAAAAACTGCAGTTTTGACAACTCTAATTGTGGAATTAGAGTTGTCAAAACTGCAGTTTTTTAGTCTCGTGGAATCTGTCATCTTGCCTATGCTTTTTGAGTGTTGCTGATTGGTTATTATAACGCGGCAACGCCAGTTAACAACTCAAGTTTTGTTTGATTTGCATAATGTAAGAAGGGGCTAAGGTCTTATCAATTCTTCTTAAGTCTTGTACATTGTCTATATTACCAGAGATGCACGAGACAAAATGATGGAATTCATCTGGGTTAAAGTTAATATTGCATCTGTGGAACTTGATCCAATATAAGTTTCTTGTTCGTCACTGTGAACTTTGTTGCTGAACGTTTGTAGTGAATATTTAGTTTCTTTCTTGCTTCTTCATATGTATTTAAAGTATACATTTTCTTTATTACGTAAAGTTTTTAGCTTTATAAACGTTTGTTGCGTAATCTTCTAGTTCTAATATTTTAGTTTATTATAAGTTTATGAATAAATAGTACCTATTTTGCGGATTACATTAAAATAAATCGTAGTGTTTTATTTTCGAATCATGGTTAGTTACAATAGTCTTAAAATTTTAATAAATATGTGCGTTGGATAAAACAATATACTCGATACCGATCATACAAAATGAACAAAGAATAAAGATAAAAGCACATAATCATATTTTTTTTGTACTTTTTTACTATATATTAACAAAATTGTTCGTTATAAAAATTTAAGTGCGTATATAAGTAGAGTAGGTATAATAAAATTAAAAATCTTGTACCTAGACATAAAGAAACTAATACTATTCTGTAACATTTATCTATGTTAAAATTTTTTAGGATTTACAGTCACGATTCTAGTCTAAATTTCATTTGAATAAAGTTTAAAATACCAACTTTTGGATCCAAATATATTGCGTATAGATAAGCGTTACTCCAGTAATTTATGAATAGATTTACCGGGCACGAGCAAGCATTGAACGTTCTATTTGCAAGTGGTTTACTTTGCTAATTTATATTTTTATATATACCCCTGAACTGTTTGATTATGACAATGCAAACATTTTGAAAAAGTTTCTATACGTCTACAGAGTACATAAATTGGGTGTACACTGTACACCCAATTTATGTACTCTGTACACCCAATTTACGCCACACAGAGCCCCCCACTTCATGTTAAACACAGGCTTATCATGGCGATAAGCCTGAAAAAGTGACAGCCGTATTCCATGTGGGGCTAATACAAACCTCAGGTAGAGAGAAGACAGATGGTGATGTATTGTGGTGTATGACTCTAACAGCAAAAGAATACCACCCCTCTCCTTATTGGTAGTGGCCCAAAACACAATCATATAATCACATCAAATTATTGTGATTGGTTTAATTTAATGTCTCTCTAAAAAAAATTCTTTGCCTTTGCTAAGATGATTGCTTGTTGCCAGATGTTAGTTGAGTGAACATTTCTGTATTAGAGAAAGTTTTTTCGTAACAGTAGTGTACTGTTACGAAAAAACGAAAAGACTTCGGTAAAATGAAATTACTTATTCAGTCATGATAACATTATGTTATTCATATTTTTATAAAGACCGTTATGCAACGATATAAAAAACTAGCTCGTATTATGGATTTTTAAATATGGATGAATAAATATATATATCTTTTAATGTAAATATCTATATACTTATACATAGAAACACCCAGCGGATTATTTGGAAAAATTTAGATTTGTTGGTTACATTTACACTTAACAGAAATTGAACTCCAAACCTTGAACTTTGGAGTTTTGAAAATATATTTAGATTCCGCATAAACTTAGATATGGACACACAAAGAATATTGCATACATGCATATTGAAAAACGTAGGTACTTCAATATGCATGGATGCTAGTAGCTGCTATTTAAGAATAAAGATGAACGATCTGATATGAAATTGAAAATAAAGACTCCACCTCATTCACCTTTACAAAATATATCATTCAGAGCCCAAGTTCCGGTACGTGGATGGCAATTTCCAAGATCCTTCGTCTCACCAAGAACTGAGAGCGCTGCATCCACTTCAATATCCGGTGCATACGTGAAAGGATCATTGGTACGGCTCCGATATATTCTAAATCGACGAATCTACTGAAATTTCAATGTTTGATACACCTGATCAAAATCAAAATCAAAATCAAAAATCATTTATTCTGCATAGACCAGTAAACGGCACTTACAAAACGTCAATACAAACAATATTTTATCAAATGCAAATGGACCACCGGTTCGAAACGCGGCCCCGACCTGAGAAGACTCCGGCAAGAAACTCAGCGGGCTTTTCTTTTTTTTTTGGTCTATTTACAATAGTTTACTTAGTCTAGATACAAAATTTAGCTGAGTAGCAAGTGGAGTGAACAGTTCATTTCCAGGCTTGTTTATCATCCAAATAATCCTGGATTTTATAGTAAGCTTTTTGACATAGCTTATTTTTTACTAAATTTTTAAACTTATTGATAGGCAAATCTCTAATTTCATAGGGGAGCTTATTAAAAAAGCGTATACAATTACCCTGAAAAGAATTTGAAATTTTGTGGAGTCTACTATCACAGACAACGAGATTATTTTTGTGTCTGGTATTTAGGTTATGCCTATCACAAACTCTTGGAAAGTTTGTAATATTTTTTCTAACATACATCAAGTTTTCGAATATATATTGTGAGATTACGGTAAGAATGCCTATTTCCTTAAATTTATCTCGGAGGGAGACTCTTGGGCCCAAATTATAAATGGCTCGCACAGCCCGTTTTTGAAGAACGAATATTGCATTTAGATCCGCGGAATTACCCCAAAGGAGAATTCCGTAGCTCATAATGCTGTGAAAATAGCTGAAATAAACTATTCTAGCCGTATCCACGTCTGTTAAAGTCCTTACTCTCTTTACAGCATACGAAGCCGAACTTAATCTACTGGCTATTTTTTCAATATGTGTTCCCCACTGCAGCTTAGCATCGATGCTTAAGCCTAGGAACACTGTCGATTCCACAAGGTTCAACACTTGTCCATTGAGCTGTACATTGGTTTCCACCTGTGTAACATTAGGTAGTGTAAATTTTATACATTTTGTTTTGTTACCATTAAGGCAAAGATTATTTGTACTAAACCAATGAACCACTCTTGAGATTGCGCTATTCACTTCGTCATAATTGTGTAACTGTCTTTTAATTTTAAATATTAACGAAGTATCGTCAGCAAATAAAACAATATTATTTTTATCCCCTACGTAGTAGGGGAGGTCATTAATATAAATTAAAAATAAAAATGGTCCAAGTATCGACCCCTGCGGAACGCCCATAGAAACCACAGACCCTGCTGAGCGTGTACCGTTAACGTCGACCCTCTGAATTCTATTGTTCAAATATGAAGTCAGAAGCTCGAGAGCCTTGTTCCTTATCCCATAATGTTCTAATTTCCTGATTAACGTATCATGGTGGACGCAATCGAAAGCCTTGGATAGATCACAAAAGATACCCAATGCATCATGCTTATCCTCCCAGGCCTTATAAATACAATTTAATAATTCTATTCCAGCATCAGTTGTCGAACGTCCCTTAGTAAACCCAAACTGCTTATCATGAAACAATTTGTTTTCACCAAAATGCGCCAGCATCTGCCCCAGAATTAATTTCTCAAATACTTTACTCAAGGTCGGCAACACTGAAACGGGTCGAAAATTAGAGGGGTCTGTGGCGCTGCCAGCCTTGAACAAAGGTATGACTTTGCTATGTTTCATTAAATCAGGAAATATGCCGCTACTAATACAATCATTAAACACAGTTGCTAGGTGGGGAGCAATGACATCAATAATACTTGATACAGTTTTGACAGATAATCCCCATAGATCCGCGGTCTTTTTAATATCAATAGATTTAAAGGCTTTTGTGATGTCGTAGCTACTAACAACTGAGAATACGAAAGTATCCTTACACTTGGGAAATGAATCCGTAAGCAATGACTCGGCGGATGCAGCAGACGACTGAAGAGTTTTTGTTGTTAATAAAGGTATGTTTGTGAAGAAACTTTCAAACTCTGTCGCAACTGCCAAATCCTCCGTGACATGGCGATCATCTATTTTTAAATGGAAATCTCTTACAAATGATGAAGATCTCCCACATTCAGAATTTATTATGTTCCAAGTTGTTTTAATTTTATTCGCAGAATTCGATATTTTGTTTTTAATGAAAATTGATTTTGCCAAGGAACAGGCTCGCTTAAATGTTTTGGAGTAATTTTTTACATAATTCTGAAAAGCAGGGCTGAAATTGTATGATTTTTCAGAATACAGCTCATACAATCTCCTCCTGCTTTTATATAACCCTGATGTCGCCCAGTCGCTGAAAACCGTACGGCTACCAATCGATAATGTTTTTGAGGTAAAAATTCTCCCAAACTCAGTATTGATTAGGTTGATTAAGTTACTATAAGACTCCTCGACATCAGTGTACGAGGGCAAGTGAGGTAGTTTATTCACTATACTTTCTTTGAAACTCTCCAAACGATATTGGTTAATCGGTACAAATTTAATGTCTTTTTTACTAGCCTTACAAATATTTCTTTCACAGGTTATTAATTGACCACGATGATCCGAATGCACGGCATCCACAATAAGTTTGTCGATTGGTCTAATATCTGTGAAAATGTTGTCAATACATGTGGCACTAGCTGCTGTTATTCTAGTAGGTTCCAAAAACATATTAATAAGATTAAAGGACTTAAACAGATTCAACATTTTGTTTTTCTCTATTGGCACTAAGGTATTTTCTAAAATATTGACATTAAAGTCTCCACAAACAATTATTGATTTCTTCGAGTAACGGCATTTAAAAAGCGCTTCTTCCATCCTCTCTTCAAATCTTGCATAGGGCGCGTCCGGGGGACTGTATACGCTTATTACAATGAACTGCTCAAACTCAATACTAGCCATCTCAATCACTCGCTCAATAGAGAGGCTTACTATGTCTTTACGCTCCTTACATTTTATATTCTTATTAATGATAATTAGGGAGCCTCCACGATTGAAATTCTTTCTACTGAACGAGCTTGCTACCTGGTGATTTTTGAAGTTGAACATGATCTGATGGTCTTTTAACCAATGTTCTGTTACACAAAAAATATCTATATTATTCAAGGTCATGTGCAACTCCAATTCCAATTCTTTACCATTTATTAGTCCTTCGACGTTCTGGTGCAGATATACCTGCAATATAAAAACACACATCTAATTACTTTAGTAGTCGCAACTGTTAATAGATTTTATCACAGACACTTTACTAATTAAACTGAAATAGGTCAGGTTATAGCCTATTTTTTTTTTTATACCACTTATGTGGCAGACAAGCGCACGGCCCACCAGATGGAAAGCGGTCACCGTGGCCTATGGACGTTTGCAACACCAGAGGCGTCACACACGTGCTGCCTACCCTGTAGAAACCTTCTAATGCCCTTCTTGAAGAACCCCATATTGTAGTCGCCTGGGAAAACCACGGCAGGGAGCTCATTCCACAGCTTGAGCGTGCGCGGGATGAAACTCCTTTCATACCGCACAGTGCGCACCGTTTCCGGTCGTAGTGTGTGAGGATGAACTCCCTCTCTATTGCGAGCGGTGCGATGATAGAAAGTAGGTGTGAGCATCATGTCAAATAATTCTTCTGAACACAGGCCATTATACAGGCGGCAGAACACACACAGTGAGGCGAAGTCCCTCCTGATGTTCAGTGGTTCCACACCGCCTGAGAGTATGGGATTGTCGACGATCCTCAGCGCCCGCCGTTGTACAGAGTCAAAGGGGTCAAGATGGCATGCAGGCGCCCCGGCGAAGAGGTGACAGCAGTACTCCATGTGGGGCCGAATCAGTGCCGAAATTTTTTTGTGACAATGTCCATTTCACTTCATCATCCTGTCTGATGGTAAAGTCTCAAGAAAAAGGGTCACCATTAGAAGCACGTACACTGTTACAATGGTGGCGCTCAGCTTGACGGCCTCATCAGATGCTTTTTCACACCCCGCTTGAAGAACCCAGGACTGTGGGAAGAAGCGTTACGAATCACGCGTTTTGCATCTATTGCCGAAGAATTACATCATGATATGTAAATACTGTTAATGATGTACATACAATTGACGGACTTATTCGCTGGGTGCAAAGCGGGGAGTAGAGACAGACGAATCGATCGCAGCGCCCGCCGTGGCTAAAAAAGGAACTCGCGGCGGATGTCATCCTTGCGTATACATAGTGGAGTGTTGTTGTTTATTGTATTTCGTTAAAAATAAAGAAATATGGGTCACGATACCTGCTGTGTTGATAACTGTAAAAACACTGGCGTAAACAGTGCTTGTAAATTCTACAAATTTCCACAAGCACGTTGGAAACAAGAACAACGAATGAAATGGATAACAGCCGTCAAGAAGAAAAAGTAAGTTAACCTATAAAATAACACTTTTATTGTTTAATTATCCATGTAGTATGAGAATATGTTTATGTTTGATTTATGTTTACATATGTTTCATTGAAAATATTTCTTTGTTTATTTTACTATTCGTAATGACAACTCGCCATTTGACACTTCAGAGTCCGCCTAAAGTTCATCCGCTAGTTGGCGCTGCCGTCGCGCACCCAGCGAATAGCTTCATGGCAATTTTCACAGGCAAATAATGAATAATATTTTAAGTCATATTACACAACGGTATAAGAAATATAAGTTAAATCCATTATAGGGGTTTTTTTTCTTCACCCGATAGTAAACATGACGTAAACGAAAAGCTCAAGGAAATAGACTTTCTTTGTAATAACTGGGCTAGAAAAAAAATGTAATACACCTCTGCACCTTTCCTGAATGTACACACATGTAATTTTTGAGCAAAATCAGGTGAAACAAACCTTAACTTTAAAACGTTTCACGTACAAATAAGTATTGGATTTATTTCAGCAATGTATCGGAGACTGATTAACGAGCTCACGTCTGTGTACCGATTCTCCTGACGTTTTAAACGCCGTTCTCGTTTACCGCGTGACTGAGTATACACGCGCCACATTTAGATTTTACCTCCGATCCTCCTTTGTTTTGCTGCAGCATATTTGTTTTTGTCTCTAGGGGTACATGCTGATACAATGTTCCTACTGATATAGCTGAATAAAATGTATTCTTGGCGTATTATATTTCTGCGTTTGCGAAATTGTTATAAAGACAAGTCGAATTATAATAGTGAGTTTCTATTTGATGTATCATGCCAGTTATTGTTTTGTTTTCTAAAAATATTCCTCTTTTCAGAGATCATGGTTGTATATATAATAGTAACAGTTAATGATATAAACGGCATAGTACAATAAACTTATTAAATTTGCTTAAATTTGTTGGCCTGTCACGAACAACTCTATTAAATACTAGGCACTATTTTCTTTCTAAACCAATTAAGATTCCAATAATTTTTTGAGAACAAATATTATGGGTAAGATTTACATTGTTTGCGTCATTATTTTAAACGAATAGTTAAAAACAATTTGGCAACCCTATTGTATGAGATAAAAGCAATTGCTATAAAATTTGAATATCGAACAACAAGTCGAATATTATGTAATATGGAATATCGAAGTTATGCGTGTATTTATCGAGGATTATAAGTGCCCGGTTAATGTCAATAGTCTCACCACCATTGGGACCTAAACATAAACTGGCGAAATGTCGATACTAGCATCTCTGCCTACCCCTTTAGGGATATAGGCGTGAGTTTATGTTGTGTTATGAACAACAAAAGTATAGTTAAGCCATGCTGTTAGAAACTTTATTAGGGATGTCATACCTCAATATTTTAAAGCTTCATTAAAAGCACGATATTTTCCTTCACGCAAACCACAAAGAGGTATTGGAGCATAAAATGATTGCGCACACAGTTTACCAATTTATTAATGACAAGGTTCATCGAATCGTAATGAAATTCTGACCAGTGCACGGCCATTAATGTGAAGAGTTATTAAATGGCATTCTGATATCTAAGAAATAAATATAATTTTGTTATACAATATTATTTGACCAAAGACATGAAAATATCAAATGAATAATTCAATCTCAAAACAGTCACAGTCGAAAAGCATTTCAACAACTAATATGAGCATCTGCAATATGATTTGACCAAAGTATGGTATACGGATGAATTATAGTTTGGATTATCACATATTCTATTTTTAAACACTGAAAAAGCTGGATCGTGGGCAACAGCTAGTAATTCTTAATTTTATTGCAATCTGACCCTTGCTGATAGCATGATGATTTAATAGCCTACTCACATGCAATGTGGCTTTCTAATGGTAAAATAATTTTTAAAATCGGTTCAGTAGATCCAGAGATTATCTCTTCTAAGCCCATAAGCTCACAAACTTGACCTCTTTATAATAATACTCGCAGTATAGAAAAAAAAACATTTAGAATAGATCTAAGTAAATTGATCGTTTACTACAGTGGTCTTTTAATCGGAGTCAGAGAAGATAGGAAATGAACGTGTTCGAAACTTCAATTGTAGTATTAACTATCTGGTTCTAGCACTGCTTTTCAGTGGCAGAGAAAGATAAGTTTGGTGGATAAAAAGACCATGATAGTAGATTGTTCTTAATCGTAATTGAATCTGCAAAATGCATTTATTTGTGAAACGTAATAAAACGCTTTTGATTATCCTAGCGTATAAACCATTGTAAATTATCGGTTTTGTTGTATTCATTCAGCAAAAGCATTTTCTACAATACATTCACCAATATTCCCACATCAAATACTACATGTATGAAAAGATCAATATTTGTTCACATTTGATGCGCTATTGCGTACAATGACATTCGATGACGAAATTTTGTAACAAACGTTCTAAAACATAACAAAATTATTGCAACTTCAAAATATTTCCATATATTTGATGGGTTAGCTAATATATTTTTATTTATCAATGCGGGTCTTTAGACGTCTTTTCCTTCGTAATTTCTGGGAGTTCACACTAAAGTCTTTTCCACTAAAAAACACAAAACGTCCAGCGAGAATGCCACCCACTCACGACATTGCCAGTCTACACTATCATATTCCACTAACACCTGAAACGAAACAAAGGTTATTTAATTATATTGAATATTCAAATAGGCATACACCATTTTTATTACGGACAGTAATATTACATTAGATACAACCAACTGTTAAAAAAATATCTCTATCTTTTTAATAAAACCTCTTAATGTAAGTGCCTACCATCTATTTCAAGCACTGTTTTAAAATGTTTTTATCCGGTCACTTAGGTAAGAATCAAATTTTTAAGCAAAATAATTTCCAATCTCCCCAAACAGCTTAGCGAAAATTTTGTAAGCTACTTTGTTGTTCTCTAAAATGTTTTTAAAACATCTGAGTGTGAAATAAATTTTAGAACATTCGATGGGAAGTTGCAAGTGGCTTTTTGTGAAACAGCCACTCCGTCTTCCCATAATTGACTTTTCTTGTATTCTTTAAAAGTTATTCTAACACTTGGCGATTTGGAACGCTGAAATTCTAGAAAAGTCTTAGAGCATTCCTTGCGAACGACTGAATAAAGAGTATAGAAGGTTTACAGTAGACATTTAATATAATTAAGGGCAATTCTTGTTATTCTTCAGCACTTATATGTCTTTTAAAGTCCACGCATATAAAGATAATGCGATATTCGGAGATTGTCACCTGAAAAAGGTGGTTAGGTCAGGTTGGATGCGGAAGACGGACGATTGGGAGCAACGCGGCAAGGGCGTGCATTGGGAGATGTGTATATTTCCAACAGGACTAAAATGAGTTATTTGATTGATTGAATAAATTCATATTTTAATAGACACCTTGTAGCTTAATCTATATTACTCCCATAACAACAAATCTTCAATAAATATTAGCGGTAAATGTAGTTGGATATTCGTAAATATCACTAGAATTATTAAGGGTTATAAATATAAAAGACATAACATTACATAACATAAACTTACGCATATATCCCCGAAGTGTTAGGCAGAGGTTCTGGCGCCCACATTTTGTCAGTTTATATTTAGGTCCCAATGAAATAGGTGACGAGCCTATTGCCATTAACCGGGCAAATATAAAAGAGTGTAAGTTTAATAATAAAAATAGGAGCTATTATAATTATTACACTTATTTCAGTTCATCACATACGCTTATATCTATCGATGACTTTTCGAACAATGTGGCAAGCTGTGGCGTAGGTAATATAATAAATAAATACTCTACACAACGCCTCCTAAACCCATCCTATTCATATTCATGCACACAAAATTATTTGTACTGAGCGGGTATCAAACCCGAGCCTCCTGAGGAGCTGTCGTTTTTACTACCGCTACGCAAACAGAGGTAGTGAAAACAAAAAAATATTGAGTAGTTTGAGTACCTACCTAGAGAGTTTATTTATTTTCCTCTTTAATTAGACAGTGTGCAAAAGGCGGGTATTCTCATAACAGTCAGACCAAGAACTTATCCGCTATGTAATCTTCACAAAGGTCGGACAAAGTAAAGCTTGCTAGTGACGTTTAAATAAAAGTTCCACCATATTTTGGAGTATAGTCTCGCAAATGGTAATTCAAGAGCGAGTAAATGGAGGGAGTTTTCAACTTGCCCCGGGGCTGTACTAAATAGGAAAAGTTTGTGTTAATATGATATATTTTTACACTGTGATGTCATTTTCGCGCTTGAATACGATTTTTCATGAAGAAAATTATGTTTGAATAGTTTCTTAATTGGGTTTTATGACCAGACTTTAGTATCTTACTACAATCTTTTTAAAACCTTTTTATAACAAGTCTCTATGTTTTTTTTTGTTAATGTGTATTTTCTTTGTTTTAAACTTGAATCAGAACAAAATGGTCGTGAAAATCTCCTAAACACATTAACGCGCTTAAAAACAGGAAATTCAAATCAAGCTTCAAAGTTATTGCCCAACATTTCGTTATGGTTAGCTGAATGCACTCTAAGGAATAGAGTTCAAATTATGAAGCGCCCCCTTTGGCCGTTTAAATAATCCCGGCGTATAATAAAAGTTGGCCAGACAATATATTGCGAGTACGCCAAACCATTACAGGCGAGTGCAAACATCCTTGCAGACTAATGGTTGGCCCATGGGTAAACTCAAGGGGTTTCAAGTTGTTCACAAAATTTGTACAAACGCTCCATATAATAGTCTTGATAATATGGTAGCTTTGCCTGGCGGGAGTGGGTATTACTTGTCTGTTTTGTTATTGCGAATATTTAACAGAACATAATGTTATATTTGAACTTTTCTAAATGTCATATTGATATAATTGAACTAGGTAAATGGGCTCTTCGTCACTGCATCATTTGGTAATTAATAGAACCGTCACTTGTATTATTATTCGTAGACTTTGTAATACTATTATTTATTCTATGGTTGTGACTATAATCTAGGTATTATTTGTTTCTAAACCATAAAGATTTTTAGAGCAACCAAGTGTTTAAGTGACATACATAATGCCTGTCCTGCGACCAGCATCCGATGCCACCAGATTCCGGGGTTCGCTTTCCGGCTATTTCTCATCCACTTCGCACCGTCTTGCGCAACCATGATGGTAAGCCATTGGCATGCATGTCATGCTTCGATGTCAAGCCAGCACTTCTACCCCTTGAACCCGGGTACTATGAAAGTGGCAAGACCAGACATTTGTTACCAGGTGGTCGGTCGGTATCAGAGAACTATGCATTCCTCAATTATTCATATTTTTCCCTCTTTAGCACCTAAAGGTCTAGCTAGGTACATGACATGACGTTTGTAGGTAGTAGGCATGAATTACGTAGTCACTTTTCATTTCTGTGATAATACTGCTGTAAGTTAGTAAAGTATGTACCCTACTCAATTACGAAAGGCCGATTACAACTTAGTTTACCGACCCGGTGAATATCTGTTCTAGTTTTTAGTGAACTTATATTGAGTGAAATTAAATTTGTTATGTAACCTTTTACGTTTGATCCCTCAAGTTTGTTTACGGATTTAATTTGTAAACAACCGTAAGCTGTGCCTTGAAATAAAAACTAATCGTTGTTTCAGAGCATTCTTGAATATTAGTTATTCCATTGCCTATTGTTGTTTTCTCAAGATAGATAGCATAGAAAATTATTTCACTATTTAAATCATAACACGTTTTCTTATTCATTATAAACTTGTACTCGCCGTGTATACACTGTCAAGAAAATAAATACACACTTTAGCGTGCATCTTCACAGGTGTATATTTATTTCTTTAGTCGTGTGTATTTATTCAAGTTCAAACTGGTTATGGAGTTGTCAATTACGACGACGTGTCTTTTAGAATAAGTTTTATAGACCGCACTTAGACTTTGCTTAATTCTTAATTTTTCCCGTGCGCGAAATTAAGAAAAAAAGACTAGAGGGGAACTCACCTTCTTACGCGTAGAAGCGCAAGGCGTCAGATGGACTGACGAAAAAATATTTTTTATAGACGGGTTGGAGAAGAAGAATCTAGACCACATACTTGGATAAGCCATTTGTTTAGCACTGAATTATAATACGCTTGTTGTACGTGAAAGATAGAGATTCCAGGGACAGTATCATCAATATGGCGGTTATTATTCTTGGGACAGCACTCCAGATTATTATCACACGGAGTCATGATTGATCTACTATTACAACCCACTTTATACAATAGTTAAAATACAGATACACAAAAATTTTAACATAGTGGGCATCAAACATTTCTTCAACGTGAAGGTAAATCGAATCTAAGGACAAATATACTCGTAATTTTCCAATCGAAAAAACGCCGTTCCATACATCGATCATAATCAAGGTCACTGCTTCAACAGCAAATACGTTTCCAGTCGCTGACTTCTGATTTTTCCTTTAGGTACTTGTGACATAAAAAGTAAAGAAAAATGATTTAGGTCGATTGGCAACAAACTATAAATATTGATAAGTAGTTTCACGAATTCCCTACATTACTCGTATGTCAGAAATATTTTGATTGGTTTATAAATTGATTTTAGAGGGTATTTGTTCCTTTTTGGAGGTGGGTCTGATACTCTCCAAGACGTTGATTAGTACTGCTTGTGGGGCTAAGCACGTAATTAATTTTCTTGCGATTTACACCACATAGCAAGGAACCGGGTCATTTTTTTTCCAAATTGATTTAGCTGCAACATTTTCGGTTAGTAATTTATTTTCGGCATACCCTTTTTTACAAGTGCCAAATTGGCGGCAATAGACTCGCCCCCTATTACGTGGTACCGATAATCATAGTTGGCGAAATGTGGGTGTTTAATACACCTCTGCGGACGTGAGCATAAATGTATGTATGTTGGACGTGGGTACGGTATACTGAAACGGTCTCACTACCATGGATACCTCTTGCAGTATAGAAGTAAAAGCTAGAAAATGAACCACAGAGTAAAGTTGAATGCCTCAAATACGATAGGGATGATGATGACTGAGATCAAGAGATCAACTACAATCAAGGCAAAGCGTCAGCGTTGCCATGTTAAATATAATTTTTTTATACCACTTAAGTGAAAGCTCACAGAGCAAATGATGGAAATTGGTACAACGCTAGAGATTTGACACTCGTCGACCCTATAAAAAGCTTCTCGAAGAACCCCATATTGTAGTCGTCCATACTACCATGCACCAGCCGAACTACCCATCGAATTATGCACTGCTATCTTATTAGTATAAGAATAATACTTCAATGTTTTTAGACCACTGGAGTACTGAACTACTGCTACTCATAAGTAGCAATAGTTCGATTCAGTTTAACAACCGGACTACTGTGACTAAAGGATATTTGAAGGTTGTTTGAAGGTTTCCAAGTGAATTTATTTTTTGCCAAGCAAAGCCCAACTTTCCGAAGTATATGAATCTTCAAAGTAAACATACTTACATTCAACGTTCACTATCTCTGTACCACTAAAATACTCTGAATATTGTTAAGGTAATATTTTCTTCAACGCTGAAGTAAGCGTATATTTATAACTCCAGTCATATATTATCACAAAGTGTTTATGAAGCAATTGGTTCTGCTACATAAACCGAGGCATTCTAACACATAATTTTGTCCAAAAAATATTTCACAATCCTTGTGTCCCAAAAATTTAATAATGATACGGTTCCGTAGTTTTGGATTCTATTATGAATATGAGCTTCTTATTGACGTATTTACACATTTGCAGGTAATGTCCAGCCGTGAGGGATATATTAGGGCTACCTCACTTTCAGCAACTGATGGCCCGAAATAGCCCTGCGTTTTTGGACGGTTTCGGGTTCGACATAATCACCTTCACTGACTACGGTAGGGGATTTCCGTGGGAATTTAGGCACGGAGAAATAAAAGTGGGGACTAACATTTTCTTAAAGGTTGTCTTCTGTGCTGACAAAAATATTGGCCCGAAATTTGCCGCCCCTAAACATTGCCACCCAAGGCTCCAGCCTAGTCAGCCTGCTGGTAACTACTATAGTTATAATATTATTCAGTGTTATTACGATACTAGTGAATTGAGCTGTGTACTATTTAGGAGTAAAGGAGATACCATTAGATTATTTTCTCCGGAACAGCAGAGAAACGGTCAAAAAAGGAGGACCATACACCTTCAGGCAGTTCGGTAGCAGCAGTACAATAGCAGAACTTTATACAGCTCCTCAAAAACATTGATATATTTGTATATAGGCATAAATGTATCAAACCAATACATTGGTTTCAGTAGCTACAGTGCTATATAGTGGCTATTTTGGGAACAGATTGATTGATTGATGAGTTCGTCCCAAATAAAGGCGTTGTTAATGTATGGTAACATCAGCCCTTTTATGCTCCGTAGATACTAACGTCAGCTCAATATTGAGTAATATCATTCGCTTAGCAACAGTTTTATTTTCGCAGCAACGGTTATGCTATATGTAGTACGTATTTCATGATTCAATATTCAAATAGCATTATTGCATAATGTCTAAAACTAATATATTTTGAAATACGAACATTTTATAAATTATTGCTCGCTTCCACTGATATGGCGAAATTTGATTGAAAAAAGAGCAGAAAGTAAAGCAATTTTTTCAATAATTTTAGTTTTTCGTTCTTCCTGCCTAGCAATCAATAAATTTTAAATAGAGAACGTGCCTTTATGATATGGGAATCTCCCGAAAATATGATACTAACGTTATGAGTTCTATAATAGTAACGTTCGCACTACGTAGTCATACAAGGTTTGAGTAAGTTTTTAGTTATAAACACATATTCTGGAGAGATTTCTCTAAAACATCGGTATGATTGAAATGTTTCGCATGGATTTTCTGCAGAAATAATAACTTAAAAAAACAGAATTGGTATTCGAACTCACAATTAATGGCTATAAATAAATAGCCTAATAATAGAGCTAAAACATTAGGTAAGTGTTTCCTTATGAATTGTTTATTATAAGAAGTTAATTCAAGATAAGGCACGAAAAACTGTAACCAGTGAAAGATTTCATTCAGGAATGTTTTTATTGGTAACAAAAACAAAAAATAAATAGTAAAAATACAAATGATGATGGTAAACCGATCTATTGAAAAAGAAACACACTAAGTTGAGCAGAAATATTTAAAAATTCTGCAACACCTCTCACCATTCTCAAAGTAAACTACATAAATATGCTCAGCTGAATATCTTTGTGCTCGTCTGTACCAGACGTGGCCTTCATCTGAAACGCACCTCATATATACCGCTCTAGGCTGGACGGGTTATTTGCTGTTATCGACTGTACACTCGCGTTCAGCTTCACATTTTCTTTGAGAAGATACGTTTTGATATTGCGTCAGTATTTTTTATCATAGTTCCATTATCATAGTATCATTTTTATCATAGTTTTTATCATAGTAGTAATACTAGTAATACATGGCTGAATTTATTTACACTGACTAAAAGAGGTAATATTATTCCTTTTCTTTATATAAATATTCTAGTATAACCCATCCCATGGTAAGCATAGTTCAACCAGCTTGTGTTATGCGTTCTAGAATGCGGATAAGCATACTTATTGGATACATAATTATTATTTAAAAAAAGAGGTATTATAATACGTATATGCGCTTATTACATTTCAGCTTGAGGTGCCATCGTGATGTAGTAGGTAATTTATTTCACGACAGTACCGCTACTCATGGAGACGGCTCGAGCATAGATTTCACTCTTCGGGAAGGCTTTACTGATAGTGGCTTATTACAGTTATATAATAATTTAAAATATACTTTCGTTTTATAATTATTATACCATCTCATACCATGACCGTACTAGGAAGACATCAGATTTAAAAAAACAACACTTATTTCAAGCTAAACCCTAAGGGCATAGTCTCATACTTTTCAGGGGAATTATTTTTCATTAGTCCTGTCATTATCATACGTAGTAGTGGGCAGACTCCTTTATGATGAATCTCTCCAACAAACTCGGTGTCAAAGTTTAACCACATCCATTCAGCCGATGTTGCGTTAAAAGTAACGAACATCCCGATTAATTCTAACCAACACAAGTAGTAGGACATTAACCCACCCAAGTTGAAGCTCTGAAATAAATTCCTCGCGCGTACTACACGAAAAAATAAGAATGAAGCTTAGAAAAACGCCAATAAAAATGTTGTACTTGCCCAAATCGGCACGATTAATACTCCTAGATAACTACAATCCCTCCCCAGCTAAGTGTTGAATCGGTTCATTCTCCACGTCAATCTATTTCCACCTAATCAGGATGAGGCCAAAGTTCACTAATTACACTGCAAATAGCCGATAGTAGGGGTATCTTTCACGATCAGGGATTAACAGATTACGTCATTGATATACAATATTGTATTTTATATAGGACTAGCTTAGCACGTTTTTCGTAATATAATTCCTTCCTGCTCTACACTAATACATATAAATCTTCCTCTTGAATAACTCTATCTAATAAAAAGCCGCATCAAAATTCGTAACGTAGTTTTAAAGATTTAAGCATACATAGTTTTAGTTTCAGTTTATGTTTAGGTCCCAATGTAATAGGTGGGGAGCGATAAATATACACATAACTTCGAAAAATCATTGGTGTGTGCCATGGTAAAACCTGAGGTCGAACCCATACCATACAACCATTCAGCAGCTACCAGCTAAACCACTAGGCTACCGTGGTTACTATTTAGGTTTATTATTCCTCCGAGGATAATGTCTAAGATGTAGTAGTTTTTTTAACATCATAGTTAAGAAAGTTTAAAAATTCATCGTTTAAAGTGAGATTGGAATTTGATAACCCTAAAATAGCTTTACATGCGAAGTGTGTCTTGTAGTAAGCAAGTATAAGTATTAGGTGTGAGCGAGATTATCTTGTAGTGATGGTGGGTTTTGTTAGCTTAATGGTTAGTTTAACACCGTGTTTGTCAACAATCAGAGTGTAGAACCTCTAAGCAACTAAGAAACACAATCTGTTAATAGCGTCTTTCAATATATAAACTAAATTAAGTTTCATTTTGGTCACGCGTTTGTTAAATATTTCTTAATTAAAAATGGATTCCATACACTGATACTAATAGAGGCTTCTTAATCGTTTTAATAAAGGCTGGATTCTATGGTGCATGATTCTGTAATTACTAGCTTATGAAATTCATACATAATGAGGTTTCTTAAAATACAAGTTTTTAAAGATCAAATTGTGTGCAGTTTTATACATTACTTTATCTAATTTCTTGAAAAAATTGCGTAAAGTTACAGCGTATGTTTGCATATTTATAGACGTCAAAAGTATCAGTATCAGTTAAAAGTAGTAAATATATTTTAACTGATATTCGGTATAAATCATTAGATAAGTAATACTAGTTTAAACAAAGACATTATGAAAACTACTTCTAACTAGGGAAAATGCGTTCATCATTCATCTAAAAACGAATTTTAGCTGTGTGAAATATGAATACATAAAGTATTCACTACAATAAATAATACAAAACGTATAATGATAAGAAAACACTATACAATAGCCATTTCTGTCTGAAATCCTACTGTGATAGCGCATTTAAAAGGAATTACAGGGCTTAAACACACTCTGTATACCTTGTGTATAGATAATACGGGATGCAGCTATGTAATTCAGCTCCCTCCCCGGGAATTGCCCTGATAATCCTAGATCAGAGCCCCACTCGGCGACAATGTAGCTATTATTATCCGACCACAATACTAGGGTATTAGCGATACTGCTATCCAGCGCTCTTGGATCTAAAGTATCGATTTATCGTATTAAGCTAAGTACGTATTGTCTGTTATGTGTACACTGATTTATACGTTTTTATTAGTTCAGGCTTGTGTGCTTGTAAATAACGGATTTGAACTCCATATTTTGAAGCATCAAAACGTCGGAATTGATTTGAAAAGTTTTCAAATTGTATTTTGTTGGTTTTCTTTAACTTAAATGGGTGTGTACTTGTGAATAGTTTATGAAATAAAAAAAGTAAAAACTAAAATCCAACTACGACAAAAGCGATGCTGAAAAGTATGAAACAAGATTTTCAGGTCAATGGATTTAACAACGTTACTGAAGAAGCAAGATAATCGACACATAGACTCTAGCAAGATAACTACTATAGTACAAAATATTATAAGTGTGTATACACTTTTTAAGTTTAAAAAGCCATAGTCATGCCTTATGGTTATTAATATTACAAATATTTAACTTCAAATAAATCCCAAGACGAACTATACGCATCTATGAAGTTAACCTCTTTGACAAAATAATGTCAAATCGTGCTAAATTGTCTTTGATTTGTATGCATTTGACCCTCAAAAATTCAACCTCACGTTCTGATTGACTACCTGATGGTGCAGTATATATCTGCCTGATGTTAAACAACCCTATACATTAGTCAAATTGTACGACACCGCGTGGGAAGGCATTGGGTGGCCGAAATTTTACTCAAGAGGGGACCTATAATATTGGACTAATTTTATTTGAGTAATGAATCAAAAAATTGAAATTAAATAATTAATTAAGTGAATAAGTTTATTGCACAATGTTATTATTAAATTAGTCACAAGTTTGGATTGCATACAGAATTTTTTTGCAGTATTCTATAATCTTTTTTTATTTAAATTAACCTTAAAATCTTGTAGCTTTGGTTCGTTTGGTTGGGTCCTCAGTTACCGTCCCGTTGTTAGTAGGGGTTTGGGAGTGGGCCCAGCAGTTCAAATTGGCATCACCTGCCCTGTAAATAATAAACAATTATATTTGGCACATCATAATGTTATCAAGGGTTCCGATTGTTTCCGAAGTTTGCACTACTTTTTGCATCAAATGTCGATGAAAAGTCAGCATCTTTTCGGTAGTAGCATAATAATCTACATTACCCACACGCAATCCAACCCACTACAATTATGATGTTCTTCAAAAAGGGCATTAGAAAGTTTCTACAGGGTCAGCCGCACGGGTTTGACGTTTCTGGTATGGCAAACGTCCATAAGCCACGGTAATCACTTTTCATCAGATGGGCTGTGAGCTTGTCTGCCACCTAAGCTATATAAAAATACGCATCATAAATTCAACGACTAAATCTAGCCTACACACATTAAGATATAAACAACGTAAAGAAAAGTCTTGTCACAAAAATATTCTTTAAAATATAGTGAGTAGCTGCTACCAATTTAGGTATTGTGTTTTAAGAAAATAGAACACCGAACAAAAGCTGTATCTAATAGACAGCATCGCTATAATAACAGACGACTCTATTGTAGTCTGAAACGTATCATGGGAATGTTTTTGCTTGTCGGTTCCTGTTACTTATAAAAAAATGTGTCTGTATAATGCCATGTATACTGAGATGATGTTACTATTATAAAAGCCATTTGTATTATATACCATATTTGTTTGTTTCAGCCAGATTAACTGGAGGGGTTAGAGGGAATACTAGTAATTTCGGTGGCTGACATTCTTCATAAAAATAGAAAAAAAAACATGGTAAATATCAAGTTGACTTTTATAAACGTAATGTAAATGTCGATGTAAATCTAATATCATACATTAAAATGTATTTTTTTTCCATCAGTAATAATCATTTATTATATTTGCATGTGTCTGGGTGTTGTTATGTATAATGTGTATGTATTTATAAACAAAAATGTATCTAAGTATGTTTATCCGCATTTTAGAACCCATAACACAAGCTGGTTAAACTATGCTTACCCCATGGGTCTAGGTGGCGTTGCGTAGATTGTCCCAGAATATTTATAAATATTATTAGGTATTATAAATAAAATTATATTTATTATTTTTATTCATTGTATAAAGTAAGTAGTAGGCAAGTCTGTTTGAAAACCAAATTCATGAAATAATCTAGAAACTGATCTGGAATGATCCTATTTATTTTATATATAAGTATCATGTTATTTAAATTTGGATAGTGTACAAATTTAAATAAACATTTTATTCGTATATTTTAAATGTAAATTTAAATAAAAATGCAAACGGTATTTACAAGCTCAGTCAAATCCCTCTGGATTTAGTCCGCTTTTTTACCTTTAAAACCCGACAAAGTCAGATTTTTGCATTGCACGAGTAAATCCATCGGTATCGAATAATATTGTTTCACCTTTGTACCTGTTAGTGTGAGAAGTTTATACATTCAAATAACTTTATCTTTGACATTTTTACATGAAAGAAAATAGTTATAATTTTTATATCGACGGAACTATAATCATTTGCTTTATCGAATAATATTTGGTGAGTAATTAATGTTTTTGTACAGATGCAACAAATATTATATTTTGTTTAACATTTCTTTTTCCTAAATAAATTTCATATTACAATATATTTTGCGCAAATCTTGTGAGTAACATAGTAAAGTACCGCAAATTGGAATTATCTAAGCGTTCAATTTAGAACGACCAAAATTCTAGCCCACACATTGGCTCAAGCTTCGTTGTTTCGTCTAAGATTTCCCACCTGCACTCCCTATTGTTACCCCTCTCTTTTGCAGTTCTTTAAAATCTGTCTCAGTGCCCATCAAAATTAGTTATGGGATTACATGGTTGAATCCAAGACACTAGTGATGTATTCGATGCAAAACGTGGTATTAACAAATAAATTAATACAATTTTGGGTTAGTTTTTAGTTTAGTCGATACTCACGGGAGGTTCTCGTTGATCCATGGGCAGAAGTAGCTTAGCTTCATGCCAACAGCGACGTGGTCACCATCAGATCTAATTCCACCAACTGTTATAGCAATTAGCTGACCTAAGCGAACGACCGGGGCACCAGAGTCTTCCTGCCAAAAATTTCATTATTAATTGATTCTGAAGAATAAATCATTAACAAATTCATTTTCATATAGCATCGGATGTCACACTAACTCAAGGCTATGATGATGAGGATTATAATCTCTGTAAAGATCCGAAAATAACTGACAAAATTTCACACTTGTAGCCTTAGCACGATATACTATCAAATTCGTAATGTAAAGGTATCGACAGAACTGAGCATTGCGATTGGCGGGCTACACACGCACACAGGTTCACAAGAGGCAGACTGCCACTCACAATGCTCTGTTCAATTCAATTAAAATGCGCACAGTTTTTACGCATCCAAGTGCATTACGCACCTTCATTAGAGATGATATCACGGTGACTAATGCGTACACAGCTTTAGACATTTCTGAGGGTGACTGAACGGTTGAAAACAAAAAGCGTAGTCGAGTCGCGCGCTGCTATAAACAGATATACGGTAATAATTTACTTACTTCAGTTACATAGTGATCATCACTGGCATAACACACGATCTCATTGCCTTCTACGAAAATGAATATACAATTACAATTAGTTACAAATATTTAAAATTATAAATACGTTTATACCTCATATCACTTTATACTTACTCATGTCCATTTCAGGATGAGCCCGCTGAAGCATCTTTTTACAAGTAGCTGCATTTAAAAATCCAAACGTTTCAAGAGTCAGTTTATTTGTTTCCTAAAGCAATTAATTAAAATTATAATTTTCAGTTGAAATAATGTAAGCATTTCGTAGCAGTGGTCACCCATCCTAAGACTGAGCTGATTAGTATAGGTCAACTTTATTAACCTACTTGGTCACTACAGCCATGAGCCCCTCTCTCTGAAAGAGCATACTAAGTAAGCTAATTAACCTGATTCAACACGTCGTTACTAGTAAAAAACCCATTAAACGCAATATTCTCAGGTTTTATACGCTGCCAGACAGGGTTTTATATGGTGCGTCACTTAGCGTTTTCGTAATTTTCCATACTTTTTGTTTCAAATAATGATGAACAATATATAGTTATGTATCTAGTATGAAATGTAAAGGAAAATTTAAAGTCAATAAATAAGTATCTTTTTTGACGACGCACGAATTTGACGTCACTTTTTTTTCTTTTTTTTCCTGCGCGATAACCTCACGGATACCAATCTTAACGGAGCCAGTGAAAGGGCTGGTGTCGGATTCGAACTGACTAAAACGCACGTAGTCTTTGGGTCTTTAGTTGCCAGAGGCAAAATAGTAGTGAACATTTATTTCTCGCACCGGCATGTTGGTAGACCCGTAGCCCTCACTTCATCTTGAAAGTGAGGGCTACCCTAGCAGTCTGCTAGGGTGACAGGCGGCTTAACCCCTCATAATTTGACGTTCCTGGTGATGAAAACGTCCGTAGGCAATGGTAACTACTTTCCATCAGGAAGACCTGTTTGTCTGCCAGTTAAGTGGAATAAAAAAAGTGATATGCAGTTTTTACCTTGGCTCCTATTTGTCTACGCCAAGAAGTAGGTGCGGGATGCGGATTTTTAGGTTGATCGTGTTCATCCTGTGCAACAGTTAATACCACCTATTAATCAGTAGGTATTACAATGATATGATTTTAGGAAGGCCGTATACCAAAGTAGCAAGCAACAAACACACAAGAAATGCTCTTACATTTACACCGTAAATGCTTGTGTTAATATACTAGGTCTAGATAAATATAGGCACATTTTGCTGTATACTTTTCGGGTGAAAAAAGAGAAGTATGTAGGGTGTATGCTAGCAATGGTATCATTCCTCTTTATTGCATAGAAAACAAACGCTTATGCCATATATTATCATGGCAAGTTTTTGTCGTCAAAATTCCAGTTAGTAGACTAATTTCTAAATTAATGTTGTAAGTACCAAAAGCACTTGATTTAGTGTAAGTTTGTCATATATTTCTTTCTTCCTATAGTACCGGGTCGTTTAAGCGGGGCTTAAAAAAGCATCTGATGAGGCCGTCAAGTTGAGCGCAGTCATAGTACCTAACACTGTACATCTCTTTCCTGTTCTCTTTCCTCTTTCCTGAGACTTTGCCTACAGCTTACCATCACGCAGGTAAAGTCAAATAGACGTATCCCAAACAAAAAAGATTAAGTCGGGTTTTTCGTTGCAATTTTTTGTCATAAACCCAGTTTGACCGACCTAAAATTAGGGACTGAAGTCTTTTCCCAATATTAATTTAATATTATTTCAAGAAATTATTTTTTAACTTACCATAGGTTTTTGACCATCATGAATAAATCTTCGGAATGTTTTGTCCTAAAATTTCATAAAAATATTTAAGCATAGCCGTGCACATCACTACCTAGGTACATAGTATCAAACCGTCGTCTACATTGACAGAATATGTTGAAACTTGTAAAGTATTATACTATAAAATACCACCTGTACCTACACATGTTTCCGCGAATAGATTATCTGAATTCCCGCTGTCTGTCGCTAGTAGCGTGTGTGGCTACCATTAGGTATATTTATTGGTGTTAACTTCAGACAATACCTGTAGATCTTATAACCCTTACCACTATTTGTTCTCCATCTTCATCTTCTCCTCGCGGCTGAGACCAACCTTTCCCATGATCCTTAAAGAAATATAAAACATATAACAAACATATTTTTCTTATTTTCAGTTTTCAGATACTGCTCTAGTTCACGACTATGACAGCTGTTGTTTATGTTTGCTATTAGATAAATAAAGGGTGAGGTAGTCTCTGGCATATTCCTCCCGCCCCGGCTGACCCAGGGCCATCGAAGGCACTCTTGGGTGTGACCCTGGTATCGTCATCATTTCCTAAATACGGAAGGATGCACACCGCGCTGCGGCCGCCACCACGGCTTGCTTCTGATGCGGGTTTCAGGTGGCGTTACCTGTCTGCCTCTGCCAACTATCTGGCAAACTTCCATCCCCGAGATTCACCCGTCAGTTATCAGTTAGTAGGTGCCGGTTAGAAAGTGAGGTTGACTTGGACCTGAAGATCAATTCATAATTCAAAATATGAATGCAAACTTGTACTTATGACGGCTGCATAAACGACTAGCCATATTTGAAACACTAACGATTGAAAAGCAGAAAAAATACGAACTAGCACAGTGAAGCTACGATAAAAAGATCCAATTAGTATTGTTTTATCATCACGAGGGTTTTCATAACACGTTCGAGTTTTTATTTCGTGATTGAAATGCCAGATAGCTAACTCATTATACAATCAACGAGTATGGAATTTTTATTCGCACTTTGAATAACTGTTACTTAAGTAGAATATTTTTTAATTAATGCGAGAATAGACAGAATTTAGGCGATAGAAACGGTTATAAGTATGCTAGAATTGCGTATCGAAGCGGTCTTTTCGTCTCCGTTTTTAAGGAGACCTATTTCTTGATTAACCACTCTTTTTGCACACATATTATATTTGTTTTTTTACGTATTAAGTTTTCTGTCTAGCAGCCTACCCACCAAGTCTATAAGGCAAACCAAACGCACCTGCTAGCTGATACTCTAAACGATGAATGAGAATCTGACGGCAGCATTCCTCCCCTAATTTGGAAATCGGCAGTGCAATTACCTAAGCGTACATAGCAGAGGTCGTCGACATATTTGACGTAGAACACAGCCCAGAACTGATACTTAGTAGTGCTATATTCATCGCAGGAACCTCAAAACAAGGTTTTTACTAGCGGCTTAGTAAGCCTTCCCGAAGAGCGAACCTTTCCGTGAGTAGCAGCGCTGCCGTGAAACAAATTACTACACAACGATGGCAACTCAAAAATGCCATCGATCTGACAGAATAAAAAGAAGAAACCACAGCTTCTTCCAATCGGTAGGGTAGAAGTACTCCCACAGTCAGACTGATGGTTTGGCGATTCAGTTGGTTTTGTATAAATCGTATAAACATACTTTTAAAGCATATTAATTTTATTATAATACTAGTAAAGACTTACGTGTTTTGCATTTTCACCAGATGACAAATATCGGCTCCCTGCCTTGGTACTGATTTCCATATTTCCACCTTTACGCAAAGGGTAGCGATGTTGAAATCTATGCTCACTTTTTCGTATATACAGGACTGTGGACTTCAGATCATCTATCGTACTGCCATCTTCGTCAGTTGCTCCATGACCGTGAACGGTAACCCCAGGATTGAGTGTCTGACATTTGGCTAGCTCTGCAGAATCACAGGGCTAAACAATAAAATATATAATATTATTCTTCATTCGTGTCAATAACTTATCAAATTTTATCCGTTATACCATTAACCTAATTGCATTCTCGCAGGCACTCAAAAATCAAATAATCAATTTCGTTTATTCAGTTGAGGCGCAAAAAGAGCACGTCCAATTATATTTGTCATAAATACACATATATTATATTACGAAGTGAATAAATCATTTGTAATGGTTCGTGAGCTCTTTCGGTATACATGTATACATAATATGTTAGAGTATGCAGCACACGTTATTAAATGCACCATAGTCTGTGAAGTGACTTTATGTTCACACTCCGCTCCATTCAATTATTTAATTTAATGTGGCATACGTTATATTCTCAACAGGATAATATCAACCTGTGATTAGGTTAAGTAAAATAATCCACCCCGTATCGTTCCCGGTGCAAATGTGCCAATATTTGCCCCAGGAACGAGCCGGAGCGGTTTCACCAACTCGATAGTTTTTGAAATGATTTTTTAGGCCCGATGTGCAGTTCTCATAAAACATATGCTCGCAGAAAATTTTTGATGAGTAAAAATTTTGAAACTCGTATCGTGACCTAATGCTTGCATCACGCTTACGTAACGTTCCGCTGACGCCAGCAACGATATTATACTCGTAATTTACGAGTTACTTAGTTTTTTCTAAATCAATTCGGCCAGTAGATTTGTATTTGACAAGTTTTGGATGCAAGCTGACCAATAATTAGTTTTGTAACTAGCTATTAACATTTAATGTATGAAACGTATAAGATAACTGTATTATTTTATATAACTTGTATTTAGCCTAATAATAAAATTCATTTACTAGCACCAGTTTTCCACCGTCACCGTTTATGAATTTTACATTATACAATTTTAGACAAATAGAATCCAGAAGTGAAATAGCTCATAAAGCATTAGGGTTAGTATTATTTGTTTATTATTCTAAATCTTCTCTATACCTTATCACCAACACAGCAAGGTTCGTCATTTTGAAGGTCTTCTTCATTCTGAAAGATACGAAATATCTAAATCAACAAGAGCTTTGGAAATCAGTATTTTCTACTATCATTAAACGTGAGCCTTAAGTCGGAATCCAACTGACTAAAACGCACGCCATCTTTGGGTATTTTCGTTGCCGGAAATGTGAGATAGTAGCCAATATATTGGATTCTCTCTTCCGAGACCCAAAACCAGAAGGGACCCAAAAACAGATTCGGGGGCCACAAAATGAGGTTGTTCTTACATAATAATTATTACCGGGTACATGGTATTGCATTGCAACTGATTAAGTTTGTGAAGAATCTCCGGTACTTGTGCTTATAGTTCATTTTTAATAGAGGGCGCTCTATAGCTTGCTAAGGAAGAAAATGTACCTAAGTGGCTTCAGGGTAAAAGAGAGCCGTAAGTGTAAACCAAATTGGTAGTAAAAATAACCTGAATGTAGATAATAACTTAGTTCAATTTTATGAGACTTATATCGCCTAAAGCCACATAGCAAGTGACCTTAATATCACAATAAAACAGGTTGTGACGGGCCGCCTAACCCCGATACCTTACCCATTTCATCCGCTTGACAATGGAACCTTTTCGTAACAAAGAACATAAAAGTATGTACACTGGTAACCCTTTTATGGTGTTTTAAAGGCGTTTATATGTTTTATCAGTGCTTGGGTCTGTGGCTATTTGGTCACTTTTGGTATATACAGCGTGTTACAGAAGTGTGCGTGTATAATATGAAGTGACCTCAGACTATTAGATTTGATTTAAAAAAACTCGTAATTATTTACTTATTTTCATACATTACTATTGTATTGTAGGGCATTCTACAGAGCTCTATCTAGATACAACAGCAGAGTTTAACCAGCTTCTGTTATGAGTTGTGGAATGCCAATACTTCTTGACATTGGGAGAGGCCGATATCCAGCTGTGGACTGCGATAGACTATACATCGATTTGTTGAAATATTTTACCAATTTAACTACTATTTGCTAACTATTCAAATCGATTTAGACGATTCAAATCATTTTAGAATTTCACATGTTCAATGTAGTTTTGAAAGTAAATTTATTTCAATCCTACTGATGGTGGTGAAGGTGGTGATGGTACCTAAAGCTTTCCCCCTGTCGCGTGTCGTGGGTTCAAGTCCCGCTCATTACATTTTTCTGTTTGATTAATAGAAAATAAATAAATAATAATAATTTAGTCACTTACGACATCTACGGTACGACCCCAACTTAAAATGGTTACATTGGGTTCTATGTTCGTCGAAGTTTTTTCACCGGCCAAAGGCATAATAGCTCCAACTTGCTCTGCAGTCATACTCGCAAAGGTATGAACTAGAGCCAGGTCGCAACTCCAACCTTTCATGTCTGGATGTGTAATTACCCTTTCTATAGGTAAATACTGCTCGTAGCCAGAATCGAATTTCTTTTTCGTGCCAATTACTACGAAGGATCCTGTCAGTTCTGGTTCTACATTCCGTGCCCGTGTACGGCCTTGGGGCTTGGGGAGGCTAGAAAAGGTAAGTAACGATGATTAATTATATTATTATTACTTTACAATAGTACCTACAGTAAAGTAAGTTGTGGTAATGGCCTATTAGTAGCTAAAGACCTAAGGAGCAATTCTCGTGATAAAAGTTTGTTTAAAATACTTTGGATCTAATTTTAATTCGTCTTCGACGTCAAAAATGATATTCTCGTCCACAATTTGCATACATCGTCGTATAAATTTTTGATAACACACTTATACTTCACCATAATATTTATTATTGTACCTAACCGATTTCGCCTTGCGGCATTCTTAAATATTGACAGTTCTAATTAATATTCCTAAACATTACACCAATTTGTGTTTCCAGATAGCTATAACTAGAAATTCTACAAGACCAGAGCGAATACTTCAATTCTAGGCAAGCGTGCTACACCGTCGACCATACCGGCGTTTCGAACCGGTGGCGGTGGTCCATTTGCATTTGATAAAATATTGTTGTTATTGACGTTTTGTAAGTAGCCGTTTACTGGTCTATGCAGAATAAATGATTTTTGATTTGATTTGATTTGATTTGATATCATTGCTTACCCTCAGGTGCGATAGTGGTCAAACGCAAGCATATTAACTAAAAAAAATGTTACTGAGTATTGAGTAAACGTTCTGCGCTATGAACAAATATTAGGTAGTATAACGGCTACTATTTTTTTCTTTTTTGACTACACTAATGGTATGATTTTAGATTGACATGGTCATTTACGAATTCACTATTAAATCGATCGGGATATTTACCATGTTTGTTGATTTCTTCGCGTAACCGATATTTCGGCGCTGTTGCAAGCGCCATGATCACGGTGTACATGATCAGTACACCGTGATCATGGCGCTTGCAACAGCGCCGAAATATCGGTTACGCGAAGAAATCAACAAACATGGTAAATATCCCGATCGATTTAATAGTGAATACACTAATGGTGTTAGAATCGAATACCAACACCTCAATAAATTTTCTATGGTAATTAAAAAATATTCGTGTATAGAGTAAAGGGTCGGTTCAGCAGTAATAGAACATGAAAAACAATGATCTCATAACAGCACAGTACAATACTTACAAACAATGTCCAGCTGTGATCACCACGTAGTCATGGATTATAGAACCGGTGCACGTCCTCTTCGAACCATCCGTGAAAATTATGCTGTAAAATTGAAAACACTTAAATATTATGACCTACTCTCCAATCTCTGATTCTTACCTACCTGCTATCTATTTTAAAGCAAAACCTAATTTTATTTTCAAAGATCTTTTACCTAATGATCGCAGAAATGCTCGCTATGCTACCACGACGCACTAGAAATTTTCTATTTTCAGTCATCCTGAGGGACAGGGATTTACAGGTTGTTAGGGAAACGCTCCCGAAGTCGTTCCGAAGCTCCCGAAGTATCAACTCGCTTTATACATAATTGATAACACACTTGTACTTCTCCTCTGTATTTATTACTGTACCTAACCGGTTTCTCCTTTCGGCATTCTCAAAGGTTTATGATTAAGTTAAGAGATTAAGAGTTAAATAATGAATTTTAGATATTAAAAAAATATTTTTGACTCTCTTAAATAGTTGGACTTTTGCTACTTATAGCAATTACGTTACCATTGAAAGGCGTGTTCGAAAACAGTTTCAAATGTTTTAACCCTAAATTCTGTGGGTGAAAAATCTTCGAAACCGATTACGAAAACTAGATACTCGAGGTAATATATGTATTAGTCTATCAGAGCAGACCGATCGAATTGACTAATCTAAGCTAACACTGCCCTGAAAAGCAATACAAAACATATACTCGTAGGTGTAAGTTTAATAACTCATACTCACTCAATCAATGGCGTTTTATTTTGTACATCTTCTAACTCCTCTTCTAATTCCTTTTTCTTAACTGCAAATACACTATGATTAAATTGTGACATAAGCATTGTAAATTTTAACATTATATTTGTAATTAATATAAGTTGATTGATTTAATAACACCTACCCCGTTGGTCAGCGTGGAAACAATAGCCCAAAGTCTCTCAATATTAAAAGGAGGCTCCAATCACAACTCAATGGTATTGTTGTATTTCGTAACCGAATAAAAGAATTTGAATTAGGATCTTATATACAGCGAGCTGTGCGTGCCATTGACCGCACAAATTTTCTGAGTGAGCCATTTCGTTTTTTTCTCCTAACGCCTAACGCATCTGGCTCGCTGCTAGAATTGTCGTAGTAAATAAACCATGTATATTTTGTGATACCTTAAAAGTATTCCCTGATACAATACTAAAATTTAAATAAATTATTTACCTTTTGGCTCTTCATTATTATGAACTGCTAGTACACAATTGTATTTTAAAACACACGCACAAGTGCACAGAGCTATCACAATATGCACCAAAAACATGCCGATATTAGTTTCATATCGGAACCATGTGTAATGAATTACTTTTTAATTAAACCGATAAGCTCCGCATGCTCTGTTGGGCAGCAATGAAAAATAAAGTTATTATATTCTTGTAGGTATACTCGTGGTTGATTCATAACCTATCAAGCTAAACATAACAAAAGTGTACTTACGATTTTTTGGGATTGTCCAAACGCCACTAAATATATAGAAAACTAGCTGTTGCCCGCGGCAGCGCCCGCCCTTTTATAATTTGTGCCTATGTGTTATTCTGATGTATACTAGCTATATTATTGTGACGTTTTATTAAAATACATTAAGTAATTTTTACGAGAGAGAGTAACAAACATCCATCCATCCATACTTGCAAACTTATTAGGATAATAGTAGGATTAGAAATTTACCAATCGCCACTTTTGCTGAATTTAAAAAGGGTTACGAAACGATAAGTTTTTGAAATGAAACGTAGCCATATTTGGCTTCAAATATCAAGGGAATTATCATAAATAAAAATCTTTATTGCAACAAAATACAGGAATAATAACAAGATAGTGTGATAGTATCTGTTTTAGTTGAGAACTGTATTGCACCCTCAGACCGAAAGGGCGCCATCACAAACATAGTGTAGTTAGTATCATAAAATTGAGAAAAATGCAGGATTGTGTTTAAAGAAAAAAAAAGGTATCACTTAATTACGAGAAAATTTTTAAGCAACTAAAAGAATGAGTAGTTTATAAAACGTGTCGTCACAACTACAAAAGTCTGTGTTTGTACTGATTGGCTGTTGATGTACGAAGATTTTGATGAGGTCTTACAGACCCTGTGTGAGTTAGTATACCTACATGTATAAATAGGTGAGTATATGTGTATAATATTATATTTATGTACAGGCAAGTATAATTACTTTTCTTTGATATTTTCATTAATAATACAAACCATAAATGTCTTACCTTTATTTCAATAAATTTATAGAACCGGAAAAATGTAAACAAGATCTTAATGCCTAATTATGAATATATTATTATTTATTTTATTCAGAAACCCTTTTTGGGATGACCAAGGGCAATGTTTTATCATTTATGTTAGAATTACTTTACAAAATGGAATGCGAATCGTTACCGGTTTGCAAATGGAGATTTTTGAGGTGGTAAACCTTCGTTTCTATGTTAAGACTATTATTTTTCGTAACTGTTCAGTGATTTTACTGTTTAGAGTGAAAAAAAAACTAACCAAGAATTTTTTTATATTCTTCATAGAATACTAAATTAAAGTAGTATAATATAGTATGTAGCCTTTACCCATTTTAATCGGACTGGCCAACTGCCACGCGAATACAAGCGTTCATATTATTTCGACTATCTAGGAGTCCCATTATGTTGAAACATGTCATTGCAAGCGGTGATAGTCTCCCTTACGGTTAATAGTATAGATACTTAAAGGTTTCGGACCATTATAACGTATCACGCAACTTGACTTTTCAAAGAGACTTACCCTTATATTCTTAGTGGATTATAGGACATGACAATACTACCTATCCTAGTTGAGCAGTCTGAAGAATGCTGAAAAAATCATGCCGCGGTTAATAATAACCTTGTGTTGTGTTTTGGTAGTGAGTATGGTAGCTAGAGCTCACTTCAGAGGTTTTATGTTGTCAGTGGGAAGACCGATAAACTTTGCTTTGTTTGGCTTTGTCTTCTACACTGACAACACAGAAATTCTCTTAGCCGTGTTATTGTTAGAATGAGGTTTGTATTAAATAAAACCTTACGAGAACCACATTAGAATTACGTGCGGGTGTGTTCTGATTTTAGGTTTCATTTTAAATCTTAAAAATTAAACGAAGTCTATATGACTCAATGTAATAAGCTCAGACCTTTATTTTATATAATAATGACGTTACTGGGACTTAAACTTTGGTCGTTATGTAAATGTGGAATGTTACATAGCAGTTTATCATTAATGTGATTTACAGTTAAATACAGTTATGTAGCTATTAAACGCTGATATGTGTACTTGTGAACACAAATTAAGAGTTATTTAGTTTTGTAGTAGTTGCTTTGATGGTTCTGAGTAAGCTGGTGGTTGTGGTTATAATGTGCGGGTACAATATAGACTCGGTAACCTACAACTGCCATCTACCGGGTCCAATTGTGTTCTCAAATCATCCAAGTACCCATTAAAATAAACAAACGTAATTTTATACACATCGATCCAACCCTTTAGGAGGAGTGAGGTGAGAAACACACGAAACGAAGAATTTTTATTTTTGAAGTGGTAAAATAGGTGCTTAATATATATTTTTTTTATCTATGGCACGTCAATTTGATGCTAAGCTTGATGTGAAGCTGAAGGCAAAGTCTCATGAAAGAGGGTCACCATTGCAAACACGTTCAGTGCTACAATGGTGGCGCTCAGCTTGGCGGCCTCATCAGATGCTTTTTCACGTCCCGCTTAAAGGACCCGGGACTGTAGGAAGAAGGAAACACGTGCGCCGGCAAGGAATTCCAGGACTTAATGGTGCGGCAGAGAAAAGACCCACCGAACCGCTTGGTTCTTGATGGAATATTCTGTACCGTATGCGAGTGTCACCTAAGCCCTGCATAGAAATCGGTTTAAAGGTATGATTTCGTAGCCGACCGTCGACCACTGATACTGATCATAAATGTGATAATATAGTTTCAATTCATTGCAGTTTCTCAACGGTGCCGTATATCCGTATCAAAGTTTAACAAGTAATGCATGATACGTCATCCAAACGCACCTTGCGCACAATACCATAAAACGAGGCTTGGAAAATATACCTTCAGTCACTATATTCTCCTATATAGGAAGTTGGACGTTATACTAAAATAATTTGTAGAAAATAAGTACAAAATTTACTACACTCGGGAGTCCTTCGAGTTGAATTTATTGTACGCAGCGCAATTGTGGAATTTTAAATAGGTTGTCCCACAGTATACAGTGGTAGTTTTTGAGGCGTTCGTGTTTGGACGAGGGACGAATTGTAACTTGTTGGTATTGTAAATCTCAAAGAATGCGTATGTAAACGTACAAAATAAGTGACCAAGTGGAGGGTTATACGTGAGATTTTTTTTCTGTTTACTGCTTGCGTTTACCTTTGCCCCAAGCATGTCCTTATTTGCATATTCTAGGGAAATTTGTTTTTATATGATCAAGTATTTATTAGTATAGAGGTATTTGATATTAGAAAGAGGTTTATACATAGATTCAATTTGCTTATTAAGCAACAAATACTCAAATACAATTAGGTTTATTTAGAATGCTTTTTAAATATAGACTTTTTAACTACAGCTAAATTGAATAATACCTGAAGCCCTATTGCTGTTTGTAATTTTAGAAAATATATTCTTCGTTTGAAATTATAATTGCTCAGGTGTAAACATTATTACCAAACTTTTAATAAGAAGAAGTTTTATTTCACACGCTAGGCGAGCACAAAACTCCTACCAAATTGAAATTTCAATAATAAAAATACTACAAAAAATAAGAGCTAATGAAGTAGAACGCATTCTTATACCTAACTTTTTTTTTTCGTGCGAATAATCCCTTCTCCGCCGGGGGCGGTTGGAGAGGTTATGTCGGACTCGAACCGACTAAAACGCACGCCATCTTTGGGTCTTTAGTTGCTGGAGGTGAAATAGTAGTCAACATATCCCTCGCACCCCGGCAGACCCGGGGCCGTCTCTTTCAAGATGACCCCCGTCAATTCTTATACCTAACTGAAACGTTGTTCGTTAGTGAAATTAATGTTCATTTGAAATTTATAAATTTATCTGCAATACTTTCGTTCTCAGTCCAGCATACATGCTGATCGTTTGCAATTTTTTTTTCTCTAACCGGTTAGTATTGGAGTTCAATGGACAGTTAAGCTGTGTAATTTGCTCAACTTTAATTAATTCTCTTTAAGAAAACAATAAAATTTTTGACATTAAGTCAAAAACACAAAGTACTAAATAAATTAATAATCGTACCTACCATTATTTAACAGCTTCATAACATAAAAAAAATATGAAGTGATGAAATTCAGGTTAAATGTTGCTTCTTTTATAGGATAGTTCTGAGTATTTAGCACAACAATGTTGCTACATCACAGACACAATGTAGGAATGTCTGTTCTGCAAACAACAATGTTGCTACTTGATAAGTACACTGAAGTACACGCAAACTTTTGACACCTCCTCACTGTTACTTTAACTAACTTGCCTCACCGAACGTCAAATACTTAGTTGAAATTTTGCTACTGCTACGATTTTGCATTAAATTCATTATAAGCATGTCAGAAATGTGATCTAGTACCTATTCCCTACGATTTTAGTTAATTCACACGTCAAGATTAAATAAGGTCTAAAGAATATAATTATATTATGACAGTGACTAATGCTATTTTTGGCTATTTGTACAGACAGTTACCTCTATACTTGTAAAAGTTATACGGATGAAGAAATGTGAGCAGTACATTTTTTTATAACGATAACTGTATGGAAAAGAGATATATAAGGGGTGATCTTTTTGTTCAAACCTTCCTTTTAGGGATTGGGAGGTCATTCAACAGTCGCTCCTAATGAAGCAAACTAGCTCAACCGGGTCGGCCATAATATACATTCTTGCCTCATAAATCTGTTTTGTTAATCTTCTTTTACATGTTATGTGATTTTTACTTGACTGTATAGGCTATGTAAGGAGCTAGACTAATGTAGATAAATAATCACTACAAAGTATAAAATAAAGTCGTATACTCTGTCCCTATGTCCCTTTGTATGATTAAATCTTTAAAACTACGCAACGGATTTTGATGCGGTTTTTCTAAATAGATAGAATGGTTAAAGAGTAAGGTTTATATGTATATAACATCATGCAACGACTAACAGGTGCGGAGCAGGATTGAAAAACGGGGTGACGCAGACAAAGTTGCGCGGGTCAGCTAGTACTTATATAATATATTATATTATTAGCTTGGTTACATTTAAAATAATTATTGTGTTAATGGAAACTATCTATTGAATTTACATTCACAAACAGACAGTGCGAATATCGTATCCATGCTTACTTACAGTCTTAGAAAACCTTTTTGCACTCTTTGTACGTATTCCTTATCCAACAATGTACTTTATTGCAAACTTACATGTGCAAGACTCCTACAATTTATTGCATTTAATTAAGTTTCCACTTACAAAGGATCATATGTAGCATGTGAAATATTCCATTCCATTTACCTAAGCTATATGCCTTAAAATACGACATGTAATATGTTCTTTTGAAGTTAAATTGAGTTTGGCTCAAGATGTTCTTGGCAGGGAAGTCGGTATAAAGCTTGATATACCTACGCATCTAAATACAGAGGACTCTTTTAAGTTGGTTTGGTTCTCCACTGTATTTCAAGCCAAGCTGAATCTGTACAGAGAATCGTCTTGCGAGCTGTTCATTCGACTTACTACTCAAGCAAATTATTGTATGCAGTAAATAAATAAATATTCTAGGACAACTACACAACGTCACCTAGACCCATGGTAAGCATAGTTTAACTAGCTTGTGTTACGGGTTCTAGAATGCGGATAAACATACATTTTTTTGTATTGTATATTTGTATATTCAAGCACAAAAATATTTCCACTGAGTGGGAATCGAACCCGCTTCGCTTCGCTCGCTTCATTTCTTGCCGGAGTCTTCTCCGGTCGGACAGTTTGAACAGGTGGTCCATTTGCTTAAACCAATCAATTATTAATTTTGACGTTTTGAGATTTCACTTTAGTTATCTACAAAATAAATAATTTTTGAATTGTGAATATATGATTTTCAATTAAAAAGTGTAATTAAACACTAAGCATAACACACAACTCACCTATATCTGTAAACATTCTTATTCAAGTATTAACTAGGTGATATTGAAAATGAATTAACATTTGAAAATAATTCTAATTTCTCCATTGCAGACTCTTCAAAAACTCGTTTAACAGTGATCTTTCGATATGTCCAATGGGTTGGGAAGGTCTAATAGCATTCATGGATAATATTGATTCAGCCACCTCGCAGTAAGAAACCGAACTCCGAACTTCAAGGTGAAGGTCTTGGATGCGAAAAAGGGACGTCTGATGACGGAGATAGAATACTCACCACCCCATCTCATCCAAAGATAGTCGTATGAAGCACCTAACCAAAAATGAACACGATATAGAGAAGGAAAAAGCGAAATAGAACCCTGTACCAACAGTCGGCCAAAGAAAGACTACTACCGAAGGGGACTATGTCCAACAGTGGACTGCGATAAGCTAATTGATTGATTGAATAAGGAAGAGACTTTCTAACAAGGAAAATAGGGTGAGAAATTTATTTCATTTTACTACAATATTATACTCCAAATCCATGAACTGGTTTGTATAGTTCAGTACTAAGACGACCCTTTGTTACGCGTATCAGAAAGTTTATTGTAAGAAGCTCGTCTTACGATAAATGTAGATAGATTTATCTAACATAATATTGTGCTCGAATGAAGTTCTGCTTGATGTGTCTGCTGAAAAGGAGAATATTGTACCGAAGATCGCTATAATTTGCGAAATGATATTTTTTTGATATCGCATTTATATCATATTGGCATGATAGAAATGATTTATGTGCCTCATTCATATGTTTTGATATGAAGGTGTTCATTGCTTGGTGTCATGTACGATATGGTAGGTAAAATGGAGTGTGATAATCAAGTCTATTAGATGAGATTTTTATTTTGTAACTTCTACATTGTATTTTTGGTTCTCTAAAGTTATAGAGCAATATAATCATCGGGTCCAATTCAAGCTCACCTACAAGTCAGAACACCTGCTAAGCATTGGTTTATGAAGTTTAATGTAGTCAGGACTAACACTGTGATAATGATGATATACTTATAGTTACTAAAACGTCATTAACAAAAAATATTAAAAGCCGAAATACTACTACTACACTAGCTGTTGGCCGCGGTTCCATCTGCGTGGAATTTTCCACCTGATCTATTCCGTCGTTAGGATATGATTGAATAACAAACATCTTCACAAACTTTCATATTTATAAGAAAGATAGTAGGATGTAAATATATGTATGTGTAAATATATTTATTATGGATTGTGTATGCTTAGGTAGTTGCTAAGTTTATATGTGTTCGTTATAATCATATTTCAATAACATATTTCAAATATTTATGTAAGTGCAGCAAACTGCCCCGATATATTATTTTCTCCAAATACTTCTCTCCATATTATGTTCTTGTCTCCTTGATGTCCAATAAATATATTATATTAATATTATTATTCAAACCATATTAAATATACATAAATAATATATAGAATAAATATTAAATAAAATCAGTGTAAAGCTTTATAATGTACTTATTTACGTTAAAACTTTTAATTACTTCAATCTTTGTTGCCTCAAAGTTTGTAATAAATTAACCTTGTCACTTTATTTTTTTCGGATAATTTAAAAGATATTTTGACTCTCGGAGAATTAACATACCCTTGTAAGTATAATTTGTTACAAGGATTTTCCATTAAGAAGTCTATAAAACTTGTACAAAGCGTTCGAGGAATTTACTTATGTTGATTAAAACTCCACGTAGTCATAATATACTAAGTAATTGAAGTAAGAATACTCACATCTAGAAAAAAAATGTACGTTTGAACTTTAATGGCCTTTTTTTAAAAGATCTGTAAGATACTTCATAATATAATGAATATTAATCCGTGCTAGTTGAATAGAGTTTATATAGTATATATTTTAATCAGGATTCCATTGAAAGGATAAGTTAAATGAATGGGATAGAAAGAAATGGCCTGAATATTTGCAGAAACTTCTTTAAGGATATACATTTATTTTATACTTACTTCCGATGTAGGTAGAGGTAAATAACTCCAAAATATCAGGTACCATTGTACTCAGTTTCAAGTAATCGGGGTGTTCCCCGGAATACGGCAATAGGCTCACCCCCGTTTCAAACGACTATAGTGCCCACACTATTATTGATTCGAATCATGCATCTCAGGCTATCTGTCTGATAATAAATATAGTCCTATCCTTTAGTCGCCTTTGCGAAACTGCAAGGGAAGAGATGGGAATATGTAATGGATAAATCCTTCTATCTAGGTGCCTACTCTATAAATTTAGGTGGCTTTATCACAAATAAATGATAAGTTCCAGAAGAAGGACTTCCTTTTTTTCCCGTGCGCGAAATCCCCACGATTACAAATCTCAACGGAGGCGGTGAGAAGGATTATGTAGGACTCGAACCTCAAACTCAAAGTTGCTGGAGGTGAGATAGTAGCAAATATATTCGGAGACCCGGGACCTGGAGCACTCTCTTTTGACATGGCCCTTTCGGCGTAGATACCACGGTGTTACCACGGTGTTAGTTACATATAAAAATACCTATCTTAGTGTGTTTATCCGCATTCTAGAACCCATAGCACAAGCTAGTTATACTATGCTTACCATAGGTCTAGATGGCGTAGAGTATATTGTTCTGGCATATTTAATTTTATATTTATGTTTATTTATAATCCCTACACCAACTTTCTGATCGCAGTTGAGTAAGAAACATTTAAAAATATAAACATACTTATCTTCACAAACTTTCACATTCATAATAATTAGTAAGATTAATTATAATTATTTAAGTGTCTTTTACGTATTACGTGGAGCATAAAAGTTGTCCTTAGAGGAACCAAGTGTGCGAGTGACATACGCATATTTGCACAAAACCTGATGTGTAAAGGTGACAGAATATACGAACCGGAAAATGATTTTTTATAAACCATTATATACTTTGACGGATATAGGTGACATTTTAAATTCAGTAAGGCGATACTGAAGAAGTAAGTAGGTTAATGAAGAAGTAAGTAGCAATATTAATGTTTATGGTTGGGATTGATTCATCATTCTCTGAACCTTTACCTACACAACTTTGATGCGGCTGAACTCTAACTACCCGTAACGACTGCCATAGATATTTGTATGGCAACCGGGACCGACGGCTTAACGTGTTCTCCGAGGCACGACCAGACCAGTGCAAACAGCCATATTTATGCATACAACTTTTTGCACTGAGTGGGGATCGAACTCACGCCCCCTGCGTAGCAGTCGCGTGCACTACCGCTATGCCACGGATTGATTATTCCACTGATTTGCTGACAGTAAATAAATATAAGTCAGTTACGTCATTAATTTGTGTGATTCGGTGGAATGTGCAATACCTGTGCATAATGCCAACACAAATCTATAGTAAAAGTCAATAATGAACCGAAAATAAATACATTATTTTGTGTAATCCAATATCCAATCAGATGAAAACAATGTTGTAATTTGGTAGCGATTAATTGGAAGAGACGTCATTATCGGTACAATCGGTGAAAGGTGCTTTTGGTAAAACGAATAGGTATATATGATGCCTTTACTGAAATAATGATTAAATTTGGAACTTAAGGCTTAGTTGCACCACCTACCTCTTAAAGTTAAGGTTTGCGTCAAATTTAACAGTAACAGTAGGTAACATTGATTCTAATGGTTTGCCTAAATGTGTTGCACCTGTGTATTTAGTAGCTCTGTTATAGTTATCTTTTTGATAGAATTAAACGTTTGAATGTGGCTGGTTACAGTTAACGTCAAGTTATGACGTCATTTTAACAATTGTCAAATGGTGCAACCTGTTTTATACTTGACCCGTACTTTAACTGCACTGTTAATGTTAAAGTAAGATTGTGCAACCCAGGCTAACAGTTATTAATTTATTGGTAAATATTTTTTTACATGAGGTTGGTATAATAGTTAATTCAGTTAAGGTTCCATAGAAATAAAATAATGTCAATGCCGCAATTCATATATTTTTGTCTATATCTATACCTACATTTTTGTTCCTACATTATTTATTTAAACGGCCCCATTTAGAAGTCGTAAGGTATAAAAATACCTACTTAAGAACTTCGTGAAGGTAATGACAGTCGTTATACTATAAGTACAGTGGGTCTGAATAGTTCATGGACACTTTAAGATCTATACCCTTTACCCTTTGACAGCCTCAGTTCAATTCAAGCAAAAGTAACATAGATAGCTAAATTAGATGAATGTCTTGTTTCTTTAAAAGAAAATATGTAAACTCATGCAAGTATAATTTTACACTTAATTACCTTAAAAAGTAGATGTATTATTCAATAGTTTCTAGTAGTTGTATATTGGCATCACTTTATACAATTTTAGTTTCTAATTGTCTAGGAACGTTTGAGGCCCTCTGTACATGAATAACATGAATATACTATAGCCTCACCCAAACTTTATGTCAACTCTGAAGTTTTTCGTAATTAAAAGTTGTAACAGGTTTGGCAATTTAAATTTATCGCTGTTATAATACCGTTACAGAAATTCCTCTATATAATGTTGTTCTTGGAGTTTACAGTGCTTCAGTGCTCCCAATACACTTATTTTAACTTTCATAAGGTCACGTCCATCGCAGATTTGATTTTTTCGGAACAAACTCGACTATTTTCAATAACTAGATTCCCCACGGAGAGTTAAGGTGGTAATACTGAATTTAATATTTTGCTTATGCTACAAGGAATACGCATTTCTACTAATCATCATCATCCTAGCGTTAATTCCGATCACATCTAAGGTCGTTTCTCCGTCGTCGTCGAGGGTTTTACCTTTTTTTTTTTTTTTTTATCGTGCGCAAAATCCCCACGGATACCACCCCCACCAAAACCGATGGAGGTGATTATGTCGGACTCGAACCGACCAAAACGCACGCCGTCCATGGGTCCTCGATTGCCGGAGGTGAGATTATACAAGACATATCTCTCGCACCCCGGCAGACCCGGGGACATCTCTGTTGAGATGACCCTCTTCCCTAAAAGTGGGGACCATGGCGTCCCCATCTAGCCCCTGGGTATGGTGTGGCATTATGTGCCATCGCCGTGGCCTGCTTCTGCTAGGGTGACAGGCGGCTTCTCCCGTCACCCCCAGGCCCGCGCTCATGGGGGACGGAGGTCATTCTGCGACCTCCGACGTCCGAGTCGCGTCGAGGGTTTTACCTGGTAAGTCAAATTAAATACATTTCATTGAACGAGCGTGTAAAGAAAAAATAATATTTGTCTTTACCTCCTCATGTTTCTTAACCTTGCTCAAGCGTTTAATAAAGTGTAACACAATAACGTATTGGCAATGTAAACTGTAAGCTACTGAAGCAATTTAACAGAATTTTGTACTTTATAAAAATGCTCAACCTCAGTACGCAAAATAACCCACTATTTAAATAAGCTTAATGTTATTATAGACGTAAAACATAAAATTATTCATAAATTTGAATCTGCCTCCAGGTAACATTATTTCTATTCTATTATTCACTAATCAGGGAAATATTCAACAAGAAAAATATAACGCAAAAGCAGAACCAACATCAAAAACTTTTTCTTCACGATATTTTAAATAACATCATCGAATGGATTCCTTTTAAGAAATTATTATAATGTATATTTTCCTTGTTAACGAAGATCTTCCTGTATTCATTTTTTGGGAAATTGTTTACTATATTTACAAAATGAAACAACACAATCAGCATAAAACAAAATATATGAGGCAGTATCTGAATTTGCTAAGCCTATTCCGGGTGAAAAAAATATTCCTTTACTATCCTCAATGATTATATACTATATTGGTCCAGAATGGGCCGAGGCAATTCTGCTTTGTATTTGTTTAAGATACCTACAGAAAAGTTTGCGTATTGAATTTAACTGTTTTTATTATATTATAAGTTCAGCAAATAGAATTGTAATGTATTGTATTCGTGTAATGTTGGTATTGGGTCTGTATGTGAAATTGTTTGAACCTTTTACTGTTCTGAATTTTTTGACAAGGGTTTTCACCAAACGTTGATAGACACTATTATTGTATTTTTTTTGTAGTTAGTTGGTTTCGTCAAACACTTGAGGGTTAGTAACAAGTATATTAGAAATTGGAAGAATTTTTTTCTTAAGATTTTTCAAAGATAAAAAGCTAAATACGAAAAAAAAAACATTACGTAAGTGGTTGGTGGAGGAGACGTTTTATACGGCGGAAGACTTTGTACTGTGCACTGATAAACAAGAACCGTGTCGTTCTATTGGTAAGTGTAACTTCTAATATGTTAAAATGCCGTTGACTTGACAGAAGAAGAAGTACAGGTGTTTAGGACAGGCCGGCAGGCAAGGTACCAAGTTTGTGGTTCAATATGATCACATCGGTCGATCAGGGCAGCAGGTATCATTGTCAACGCCGCTTGCCATATATTATAATCTTTCTGATATACGCAAAGTAACACGAATATAAAATAGATTCTCATTTAAAACCAGCTATGCTTTATCACGAAATTGTGATTTATTAAATTTATTCAAAAAATTCCGTGCAGCGGCACTGGATTTTTTTGAAATTTCGCTGTCTCAGTGTTTTAAACAAAAATTCAACGGACTTTGTGAAAAAGTAACTATTCATTTGACTATTTCAGTACACATTAATCAGAAAACTTCAAAGTTTTTTGAAGAGGAGAAGGGGGGGGGGGGTTTAAGGTTAAGAGATTTTTTGTGCTGTTAGTGTAGAAAATAAAGCAGATCAAGTTTCATACGACCACATATGTGACAACTTACCCACTGACAACGCAAAACCTCTCCAGTGATCTCTGGCTACCCTACTTTCCACCGGAAACATAACGCAAGGTAAATTATTAACCGTGGTATTCGATAATCTGTAGGGCGGATATACTTCCCACGTGGAACTGCTCAATTAGTAGTACTTACGTAATATTTGATTTCTTTTAGTGTAAAAATCTAAGAGAAATCAAATATTACATACCTTCTTTCCTACTCTTTGCGCGTGACTAGTGAAACAATATTTTGTTGTTGTAGACATAGAAGGCTACACAGGACTAGTTATATTTATTGAATCTCTGTAAGAAAAAAAAATCAGATAGATTTCTTCCAGTAATACTGTAATCAAATTTGTTAAGTAATCTAGATAAATATAAAATAAAAAGCTTATGATCCATTCACTGTTCACGCAACTCTTTAATATACTTTCCATTTTACGAGACGCAAACTTCGGAATATAAACACAATACTGTCTACTTTCCGTTATTTCGTTCACCATTATTGCAAAGCGCAGGCTTTTATTTTATTGGCAACTAAACGAGGCTTTGCGCTAGTTAGGAAAGCGTAAAAAATAGGGCGATATGCTAGCAATTATATCTTGTTGTTAGAAGCTTAGTGTTCCACATTTTATGTTATTACTAGCAGCAAACCCGCGTAACTTCATCTGCACCACCTCGTTTCTGCAACATTTTTTCATTTCTGTCTCGCACTATGGTGATACCAAGAAGGTTTACATGGTGTTACTAGACAGAGGCCTCTCCCAACCATTGTTGGAATGTTTCCACGCAGGCCAGACGGGTTTGTACAGGGTGTTCCTTCCCTTGCAGTAATATCGTCTTTATGTTTTTCCACAAGTCCTCTCTTACAAGACACTTATTACACTTACTCACACTTACACTTACAAGACACCCTTTGGATGAGATGTAGTGGTGAATATTCTTTCTTCGTCACCACACGATATTTACTTATGAAATAGTGTTTTAACTTGAATGTGCTTCTAAATTAGTGGTGGTTATTTTTTGTCGAGTCGCCTCACGATATTTACTTACGAAATTTTCTAATGTTAAGTTGAAAATGATTAAAATTACAATTACGTCTTAAATACATTTTCATCGCGCAATTTAAGGTTTGGTTTAAAATTTAAGTGGTTGAGCTATTGAAACTTTTCAATTAAAATCCCAATACTTTACATTGAGTTAGTATAGCGATTTAAATTAAAGAAAACTTCTACTGAAAGCTTTTGTTTTCCTTGAAAATTTGCCGTACATTTAAAGATATTGACTTAATATTCAATTTTACAATAGACGGATTTTGATTTGGTGAGGTAAGAAGAAAATTGATCGGCTTGTTTCAATTCTGCAGAGTGTTCTGTTGGGCTCTCAGAAAACGCTAGTCCTATTTAGCACATTCAAAAATAAGCCTACAGTGACCCCACGACAGTCCTCAGAGGCCTAAAGTATTACGTTACGACTAACTAGCTGTAAATTTGTAAACCTTGTTATAAATTAATAGCATCGCACCCCAATTTCACCCGCCCGTTTGTATATAGGAATAAAAAGTAGCTATATCACCCAGGGACAATGTAACAATTCAATAGTGAAATATTTTTTTAAATCGGTTGAGTTCATTCGGTACATACAAAAATACGAATCTTAACGCATTATAATATCAGTATAGATGAATTATTTTGTAAAGTTTGTAATCAATTAAATTTCAATTGTCGAAATGTCGGAAAAGATCAACTGTCGGCTGACCATGCTATGGTCAAGAGGAGATTCAAAGTAAAGCGCTATAACAGTTACTGACGGCTGACAGTGCTTTAGAGGGCAGACACATAGAGGAAGTCAGAGGACTTATTTCCAATTATATATTTGGAATAAGTTCTTTGAGTTCAATCTTACAAAGGATAACAGACGGGCAGTATTACAGAGTTACAAAGTTTTACATCAAGTATCCATATTAATCAAACAGAAGAGTTTGATTGTTGGATCGCGCTAATTTCAGGTTTTTTCTTGCATTTGATAGCTAGTTTCTCGGGAATACTACTACTATGTGTACTAATGTGCAGGTGAACAGAAAAATGTATGAGACGTGTAAAAAAAAAGATTTTTTTTCGCCAAATTAGGACTTCCTTACGATTTTACTATCGAAATTGTGCCCAAAATATTTTTTTCCAAAACCACTATAAAATCAACCGGTATACACGACAAAAGCCGTGAAAAGTTCAATTTTAATGAATGTTTATATTTCACTCAGGTAAATTTCCGAAACTGATGGTTATTTTACTTTGAAAGATACCTTCGGGTGCTTTCAGGGCTTCAGTAAGATATTCGGGAACTAAGGCAAATACTACATGTTAACTGATAACTCCTGTATAATAAAATGGGGTACCTACCCGTCACTCCGAAGTTGAAACCCCCAAATTTCTAAATCTCGAAATACCAAAGTCAAAAAATAGTAAATAAAGTAGCAATCCGCAAAATTCTGAATGTCGATGCGCGCAGTGTAGACGATTTAGATTTTTTTATAACCACCCAATAAACTTATTTTTAGTTTTGTTAACTTTATGATTTAGAGCTTGACCGAATGTTCAAAATACTGAAAGTATAAACTTGTGTGTGATGTTAAATATTCGGTCAAATGAATATTCGGGATTTTGAACTTCGATCTTTCATACATCGGTCATATAAAATCAATATTTGGAACTTCAGGATTTACATATGTAACCTTCCTACCATTATGATGTGCAAATATAAGAAAAATATCCGGCCACCAACAAACGTACTCTCACCCCAAACGCACATACCCTCTCCGTTCCGTTCCGTGTAATGACTTGAACTATGCTAATAAAGTCTTCAAGTTAAAACTATTCAGTGTATGTCGCAACTACATTAATATATCTATGTAAATTTCATTCTTATCGCATAACAGTTTTATGCTAATATGATCCTGTTTGTTTTAGCCAAATTAACTTTGGTTTTCGTTCTATTCCCATCATAGAGTAACAAAATGTGCGAGTGACATACTTATCTTTATATAAAACTTAGGCGTGAGATAGTGACATTTTTATAACAACCACTTTGATAACTTTGACAGAAATATATATATGCAGTGACGTCAATGTTTCTACTATATAAAAGTCACAAGACACTGACATTTTAAATTCGATTATTTTTTTATATACAACTTAGGTTGCAGACAAGCACGCGGCCCACCTGATGGTAAGTAGTTATCGTGGCCTATGGGCGAGTGTAACACCAGAGGAATAACACTCGTGCCGCAACCCCTGTAAGAACAGAGACATTCTGTGTCGTCAGCGCAAAAGATGTAGGATAAGCCTTTGGTTTTCCCACTGACAACACAAAACCTCTCTAGTGAGCTCTGGCTACCCTACTCACCACAGAAAACACAACACAAGGTTATTAAACGGTGATATTTTGTAGGGTAGCTCCAGTACTTCCTCAGTCGGACTGCTCGATTACGCGGTAATAAAGGAGTCTGTGGAACTTTACGCTAGTAATATTTATTTAGTTTTATTCAGATGATGATCGTAATTCTATAAACAGGAATATAATAATCCAGAACTCGCTTGTATAATACATAGTGACTTTGAAGATATTACTCATTAAGTAGAAGTTCAACAAACAGAGCACTGCGTAGGTTGAATATTATTAAATAAGCTCCACTTGCCTTCCCACTCAACTATATATAGGGCCTATCATTTCCTAGGCACTATACTTAATGTCTATAGACATTATGCTGCTATGACTCGCTTATCAGGCTTATGTTATGGTAATGTTGCACTGTTTAGTTTGGCCAATTGTAGGGACTGCGATACTTGTATTGTGGAGAGTTAGTTGACTATTGTTTGTTATATAATGATTGTATATAAACTTTTGGTTGTACCTATTGATAGAGTAGATAGTTTTATTGCAGGGAGAGGAAATGGGATAATTAGTTCTGTATATACTTTGGAATACAGTGAAGGGACAGTGTAAAGGTCAAACGACGCATTACCTACATTAAGAGTAATTACAGGTGAAGGATTACCGAGTTCTGTGTAATGTAATAAGTACAAATAAATATCAGACACGCGGAGAGGATGGACGGAAGGGGATTGACAACACTGATTTTGGAAATGAGAGTGATTGGTCAATACGGCAGAGGTCAATTTAGACTTATATATGACATCAGATCGAAGGTCGCAAGGCGGACCCGGGGCTTCAAGTCCTCCTTGTCCACGGTTGTAATCAAGAAAACAAGTCTACATGATGATGATGATTATGATGATGATAATGAGGTATGGAGGAAACCTTATACCAGAGCTTATCTGTCAAACAGCAGCTGTATTAACTTGGAGGTATTGTTGGTTTTTCATCTAAACATCTAGAGCCCCTATAGAGTCAATCATTTTCTCATCCAATCATTTTATGTTCTGTTTTTTTCTTGACAACGTCACAAACATTACTTAAATTGTATTATTAATTTATACTGTTGTGTCAACAACAGCGTTCTTAATTAATAGTTTTCGAAGTAAGTGAGGTTAAATATTTCGATTCATGTAAACAGTTCGCGCTGTAATTTGTTTCATTATTTGTGAGTTGTATCAAGTTAGTTTCAAATTATTGAGTACAGCTAGTAAAGCAATCGCTTAAAAAGCAAATAGCTTGAATAGCTTTTCGTATTTGGACTAAGGCATGTGCCAAGAGGACATTCGTTTGCACAATATGCAGCCCGAATTCTGATATGATAATCGAGTTGTATTGTAGTGTTCCCCGGCTACAATGTGAATGATGTTGACGGTCACTATTGTGGTCATTCCCTTTTCCCCACGCTTGTCAACAACATTCCTACGTTAATCCTGATCACCTTCGAGGTCCTCGGCCTCTGAGTCCAGAGCCGGCTTTTTCTAGAATAACTGCGTCGCTAAATCGAATTTGTGTGAAACTCATCAACTTTGGAGGGCTCCAACTCTTGGAACAACATGCCATAAATGTTTATAGGAGAACCGGGACCGACATCTTAACCTGCTGCACAGCCAGACCAATGCAAATAGGCACATCTATGAGTACAAATATTTACACTAATATACTCTACCGCCACGCCACTGTGGCTGTCAACATTGTTAGAATACCTAAACAGTTTCAGGGTTAACTGGGTCTAATTTTAAATTATGCAAAACTCCGGAACACAAAATCTTTTATAACCCCCGGTGGAATCCCATAGGCTTGGTGAAATTTAAATATTGTCGGGTATGTTTTCACCCCGGGAGGACCTTAAAGTGTATCGAACCGTACCAACATGTACATAATAGATACATTAAAGAGTATCTTGACAAGCAAACGCTTGTGTCAAAAAATAGTCACCGTATGTTGGATAAATTCAGCCAGTAAATATTAGGGTGCTTTTCCAGTAAGTCACGAAACTATACGACCGTTTCCACTGATGCCGACCTATGTAACGGAGTAAGTAGTATGTGCGACGTACCTTCATGGATGCACCGTTTCAAGACGGCTGTGCAAGAAAAATGACACACACTAGATTGTTGATATAGGGTTTGAATTAATTTTGTAACGATTCCAATTCCACTTCTTGCCAATCGAATTTGCGAATCGAACTATGGGCGACCACCTATAGAACGCATCCTAACTATACTTCCATAGCACACATTCACAATAGGTACGCATACGCCTATATGATATGCATAACTAACACGCAACTACAAGACCTAAGTAAAATCCATTTCCATCAGTGTCATGTGTTTTTTTACTGTATTTGAGTCAACGAATCACCGTACCGTAAGCTTGGGTGTGGTCCAGAGAATGTGGCCGCAATTATAGATGTTTTCATTAGAATGGCCGTCTCTACTTTGACAGTCTCGACAGATATTTTTTCACGCCCCGCTTTAAAGACCCGGGGGTATAAGAGAAAGGAAATAGGTGTGCTGGCAAAGCGTTCCAGGACTTAATAGCATAGCATAGAATAGCATATTGCCAGTGGAACAGCAGTCCTATGGAGCGCATACTTCATTGAAGGGCGTCATTTCATTACTTATCTTTCACGTTCACACGACTAGTGAAGGCACACGCTAACGTCATTCACACGTAGACAGTAGGGCCCGTATCTAGAATGTTGCTTAAGCATAGATGGTTTTTTGAGTGGAAGTCTTTACTTGAGGGTGATGTGTCTTAATTTGAGTCAATGGGTAGTGATTGTGAATCGGCCGTTCTCATTTACAATTTTATGAAGTATAGACAACTGCAGTTTTCGTTTACACTTTTTTATTAATCGATACTTTTGTTCCACTTTACGCATAATACAAAAATACAGAAATTGACACCTGAAAATGTAATTCGAAATTAGGTATGAATATAAATTATGTAGGTACAAAGTACTTCATAACAAAGGTTTTGGTTTTTATGCGTTAAAATCAAGACATTTTATGGAAAATAAATTGATATAAATAAAATGGAACGGGTATTTGGTAAATCAATATCTTCGAAGATATCTAGATACAAGTTTAGTCATCATTTAAATACCACTGTCACAACTGAACTCTGTTCTTAAACAGGATTCTAGAATACGGGCCTGAGTATATGATCGTAAGGGTTTTTGTCCGTGGTACGGTTAGGTTGTCCGGCAAACCGGACCATGGCGAATTCTATTTTTCCATGGTACGGTGACGCTACTTATTGACTGATTGTACATTTGGAAACCTGTACGTTGGATCGGTTATTAAATTGCGCTTAAAGCTAACGTGATAAACCGTACCACGGACAAATATCGATTGTCCGTGGTACGGTTAGGAACGCGGACTGCACAGTACTGTTATCTCAGAACAGTGATGAGTAGTCCACTGTTTAACGGCGTATCTATCTATTTATATAATATGAAAAGAAAGTGGAGAAACAAGTTATAATTTAAAAAAAATGAGAGGATTTGTTTATTTTAATACATCATCGTTTAGTCCACTTTACAAAACTCAAACAAAAGCCCTTTGTCCGCTAAAATCCATTAAAATTAACAAATTAAAATTTACAATTAAGATTCTTAAAACACCTAGTCAGCCCTAAAGTTAAAATGAAATGTCGAGATGACTATAACAAATTATTTCCTATTACGAAAATACTTCCAGTTAAAGCAAAGACCGAATACTTATAGTTTAATATTAAAATTTTTGTCTCATAGCAATACGGCCAAAACCGCATCAAATCGATAGATACGATTATCCTGAACTCGAAAATACCAATATCAGACATTTTCCGCGTAGCGTTTGATCTGACCGAATTTTCAAAATTGTGCGCAGCAGTCGAGTGCACTACCACTGCGCCACAGAGGCTGTCAACAATATGTAATAACAATACAATTATGCACATAAGGAAATTGTATCGAATAGGTATCATACTAAAAGGGCTAGGAAGAGGATGTATGTATGTCCGAAGGTAAGGAACTATTACGGCCAACGATCAAACAAATATCTTTTGCCCAAGTGCTTCAACAAAAGAGATATTTTTGAGAAAATAAATGAAAAAAAAAATCCACCATGGATTTTTAATGGATTTTAGTGGATAAAGGGAACAAAAGTGACATCTTATCTTATGTTCGCAAATTTTTCCAAGGCGTGACCCAAAACAATCTCTTGGTTTAAGACTTGTAATTGTATATTACGTATTCAAAACAAGTAGCACTTAAAAAGATTATAGCGTCGTCGACATAAAACCTATTTTCCGTAGTCCGGTGAACCGGACCACGGAAAATTCAATTTTCTCCATGGTCCGGCCAACCGTACCATGGAAAAAAAGAGCTGTCCGTGGTCCGGTTCACCGGACAAACAAACCGTACCACGGGCAAAAAGGGGATCGTAATAGACAAGAAAAATGAACTGTGTCCAGATCTATATGTAGATGTGTCTATGTATGCGTATTTTTTTTCCGTAATGTTTCTGAAAATTTTGTTACACCTACCTTACAAAGTAGACCAAGCTTATTTTTTGGTTCGTGAATTTTACAACAATTATATTATTTACTTGCCTAAATCAACACATTCGAGTAAACGTGAATAAATATTTTTCTTTGATTAACCTAACTAAATATAGGTCCCCACATCAAATATAATATTTCCCCAAAAAATTCAATTTCAAATAAATTATATGGTTTGTACAGACATTATAATTATTAAGGTCGAATGAATTGGGTACCTAGTATAATAATTTGGATAGATAAGAAATTATTTAACAAAATATTCATTGTTTCATTTTGAACATAACGATTGTTTACATAGCAATAGAATCACGAATAATAAATACTATAATAAATAAGAAATACTTGTATTACCTAATACCTAATTGTTTTGCAAATATAAAATCACAGATAAATATTATAAGTGCACAGTAAATACTAGAATAATATTTTCTGTACTTTTTTTGTAATATTAGATCGATTTTTAAACTATATGTTTACGCTTACGTTCTAAATTCAAAAAACCAAGTCTTTGTTACTTTCTTCGTTGGTACAAAAACTGACAAATAAATTACCAGCATAAATAGGAGTATCAATAGCTGAGCCAGATGAAATAAATTGCTCCGCGGAATGAAACTCTTAAGTTTTTTAATAAGACAGCCGGGGATGATACTTTGAAGGCTGTAAATTTAATCTAATTGCCAAAAAAGAAGACTGTCTTAATACCCGTAGGGCCGTTTGTGTGGGCCGGGCGGTAGTAAAGTTGTGGCCTTGTCACTCACTTGTCTAAACCAGCCCGACACTGTATTAGCATGTAAATTGATGGGCCTACGATTTATAGACTTTAAGTCGTACTTTTTGGGGATAAGCTTTCTCTATACTTAAAAGATTATTTACCATTGTTCTCAAAAAAAGAAACCATTACGAGCAAGTACCTACTGTAATGTATAAACATACGTTAAATTATATAATAATGCATCCCTTTAATTCGAAAAGTGTAGCTGTGTTTCTCTTTAAATAGGGGCAAAATAGCTTTTTTTCGATAGAAACTTTTTAGCAGGCCAAAATGAGATTTGAATTCGGAACATAATTATAATTATTATTTATAGAAAGACACAAACGATCATAAATAGTTTGTACGAGTATTAACTGGCTGGTAAGTAGGCTGCACGGCGGCGGCGCCATAGATTAATATATACATACCAGAGAGGCGGCGCGGTGACCGCTGTACCTATATAAAAGCAGGCGAATAACGTCTCTGTTCCTCATCAATACATATTTCATTGTTTTTTGGAAAATAATGAGTTCCACGTTTAATTATGAAACTATGGAAGCTAACATCGTTTCTTAATTAATTTCTCGAAGAAAGGGCATGGTAAATGACTCGAGAACAAATTATTTTTCCCTGTACATACTTTGCATTCCGTATTGCGCTCAGGGTTCTACGAAAGCTACGTTAACTGTTAACGTTGTAATTACGACTTAAACGTAAAGGAGAATTTCCAATGCTCAAGACTTGGTATAGTAGCTCAAGTGATCAGATCATTCTCTCTGTAACAGACTGGTTGCGGGTTTAAGTTCAGTCTAGACATTAAATTTTTCCTCCGATACGTTAGTTTGCTACGCTCGGGATCCTATTTATAATTTCTTTGCTTTATTCGTGATCCAAAGACCTGCCTATCTATAATTCTTTTCATGTATTTTTTTTACTATTCGCACCCAATTTTTAGCACTGAATTGAAAGGAAAGTGAAAACGAATTATTTACTTTGGATATCAGTTAGTATAACCGCGGTAGCCTAGTGGTATGGGTGATGGACTGCTAAGACGAGGTTTCGGGTTCGATCCCAGGCTTACCATGGCGCACACCAATGACTGCGATGCTTTTCGAAGTTATGTGTGTATTTATCGCAGGTTTATGTGTGTATTTATCGCAGGTTTATAAGTGCCCGGTTAATGGCAATAGGCTCGCCACCTACTACATTGGGACCTAAATATAAAACTGGCGAAATGTGGGTGCTAGCACCTCTGCCTACCCCTTCGGGGATAAAGGCGTGATATTATAAAAAAAAAAAATAATCAGTTAGTAATAATTATGTTCCAGCAGGTTTAAAATAATGGAATTGTGTTGACGAAGTGATCCAGATCAGCCTGGTTGATTTGTTGTATCATTATACTATACCTAATGTAATTTGAATATATGTAGGTATCTCACAACGTTGGAGGCTTTGGTTTACTGCTTCCACGCTAGCCAGACGGGTTGGTACAGAGTTTTATTTCCAGTTTTTCTTCTTTGCAGTTTTATCGTTACCTCTTATGACTCTCTTCAGATTAGATTTCGTACTCACAATTTTCCGCCTCTACACAGATCTACAAGTATAAAATAAGAAAACATCTCCCCGCATAACTGTCATTATATACAAGATTGACTAGTAAGAAGAAATCCAAAACAAAATTATGCAGGGCACCGCTGTAATCCAAAAGCTAAAATGCTTTCCCCGGTACACTTAAACCCTTTCACTCTGATCCGACGAAGGGACCATGTGTTGAACAGAACTTTACAATTTTGTTCATTTATATTTCATCACGTTGTTCGGAAACTCTAACATAAATTACCTTCATTTGTCTGTTCGAAAGTTTCTACAAATTACGGTTATGTCTATTGTCCCGGCGGAATTTAGTTAAATAACGAAGATATTCTGATGTGTTGGAAAATGGGACTTAGATAACAAACTTTACGTTACGATCGATCGAAGAAGTATTATATTTTAATGTGTGAAAGCCATTGACATCATTCAGCATTCTCTGAGTCTATTCCGAATTTAGTCGGCTCTCTAGTCTAAAATGCGGCTGAACTACAATATTTATCGAAATAGTAGCGACTGCTATCGGACCTCCACAACCAAATTGGCGACATCGAAAACGAATGTATAGTAATTTTATTTGTACCTGATCGTCAATAATTTGTTTGTGTTCACCGTAAGGGGTGGAGCCGTCCATTTTGATTTGGACATCTATCTATACACGGTGTCGATACACAACACAACGCTTACCGAAAATAAAAAAGTTAATTTTTATTCATTTTCAAATATAAAATGCACGATTGGCGTTCCGAAGCAGCCACAACAAAAAAAAATAGAGCCGGGGTTCTTGTGTTGCATTAATTTACTATATACATAAACGTGTGCAGTTTTTGATTGTATACATCTACGTGTATACAATCAAAAACTGCACAAGTTTGATCATTTCATAGCTTCAAGGTGTTGTCGACCTGATTTTTGGTATGAATTTCAATTTGATACCTATGTGCATTTTGAGAAAAAGGACATCTGTCACTGTGACACTGTTACGAATACAAACAGACGGACAGACGAAAAATAAATTCTATAAGGGTTCCGTTTTTTTCCCTTTTGACGTACGGAACTCTAAAACACCTATAATATAGTAAGAATCAAACTAATAGGTACTAAATCAAAACTAGAGCTATATCGACTATAGATACTCTATATTTGACAATAGTGACTAACTAAAACTGTTGAACTGAAAGTAGTTACCAACTAAAAGGGTTGAATTGACTCACTGATTATTTTATTGAAGTTTGATAAGACTGGCTAACTAATTTTCTAGCTGAGATATAATAAATTGGAAACTGATCGTTATCATAACAAATTAAATGTTAACAAAGTTGAAAATTGTCCCTACACAGAACAACTTTGTTTTACTTGAGACTCAATTTGAAATAGCGCTTGGGTTCATCAGAACTATTATCAATTTTGTGACTTGGGTTCAATTATATTGTTGTCTAGCTGTTGTGAATGGTTTCATCCTTGATCCGGTTCCTGGAATCCATGGCAAAGTAACTATTCCAAAAATATAAAGTAACCAATTTGTTAATCAAGGACATCTTTGCTGAATCAAATTTCAGCCAGATGGGGCTTACAAGAGGTCTACATAGCCGCTGTGTAAAATATCCTAAACTCTTTATGTATTCTTTGAACACCAGATCATGTCCAAGAGGGAAACCAAAATCACCACTACAGGAAGTTAGTTGTGTGTGTGTGTGTTTGTGTGTGTATCTTCGTCCTTAGCTTTATATATCAGCTTTTATAGCGCTGAGATTATCACACTGCAAGTTTCTTTAGAATAATGTTTTGCATTTCATTTAAGGCGAATGTTTACGAAAATATTTTCATTTATGAAGTTAGAGACATGATATGATAACTTTTATAAAAATAAAAAAACTAGAAATCTCAAGTTACGAGCAAGCTATTCCTTAACTACTTGAAATCACATACATATAAGTTACGCTCCTTGACGTTAGGATAAACAGAGTTAACATCTTTTCCCTTGCTTCGACACTCATATAAGTCGTTCACTTCTTCTAAAATATCGTCGCCTTAATTAATTTAACGGGTCTTCAGACGGGAGACGGTGCATGTTATGTTAGAGTCGCTGAGTGGATTACGTGCCGTCCTCTGTGTACTAGTAATGTGCGGTACATTCAAATGCATAAACGCACAGATCGAAAACATTTTGAAGCAAACATTCGGACAAAATTTTAAATTACGGTCTTGCTAATGATTTGGTGGGTTATTTTTTGTGTTCAGAATAACCAAATAATATTTAACCATCATTTTAAATCACCAACGCTTAAAACATGTATTGGACAAGTTACAATATGTTGCAAACTTCAGTGTGAGTACCAATGTATTATAAGCTTGTTTACAAGTTGTTTGAGAATTTCTCAATACATGCATAAAACAAGTATTTCTGATAGGTCTTCTACAAGTTTTTAACGAGTCTTCAACCAGTTTAGTATACAAACATGTTTCTTGGTGGAAATAAAGGATTAGGGACGTTGTTTTTGGACAAGCCTGCGTGCCCAAGAGTGGAAAGCATAACTCAGTTATGTCTAATCAACAGATATACCACGATGTACTTACTTTATCATTTGATGGTAATTAGCACATCTCATGAAAATGATGGTAGATATCAAATTTTATAAATTATAAGTATATAATCTAAATCTCAGATTATAATATTCCATTACCAAAACACACAATATTTTATCATGCCCGCGTTAAGCTTGAGCGTTGTTTACGTTTAATTAAAAAAGTGTTGGCTTTAATTTTTACGTGTTTATCTTATATTTTGTGCCGAGTGTACCCTCCAATACGCGACAAGTCACGTAGCGCAGAGAATTTCACTCATTTTCTTAACCCTTGTACATTTGTTCATAATAAATAGAAATACAATACGTAATATTAATTAAGAAGGTTATTGTTATTGATTTCTAAGATCTACATTTGAAACGGCTTTATATTATCAACTTTTGACCACAGTACCTACTCATAATCAGTCAGGTGATCGATTGATAGTTCATTATCTTTTTTATTCTATTTCTTTATCTTTATCCAGGAGAGTAAATTTTGCTGTTGACTGTACACGGCAAGTCACGTAGCGCAGAGAATTTCACTCACTTTCTTAACCCTTGCACATTTCTGCATAAATTTGTCGCCGCTTTTGAACCGACTAAACACGGTTCCACGGGTTGACACGAACGAACGTGACGTGGGTACAGGGCTGTATTACTTTATTTGATTTACCGTAGCTACTGAATGAAGTTACTTATTCAATGAAGGGACTTTAGTTTCATGATAACCTTTTAGGGGAAATTTTCGTTATTGAAATTGGGCATAATTATTGAAAAATAAATTCATGATGAACTTAAACAGTGTCAGTAATTTAGATTTGAATAATACGTTGTCTTTTTAAATTTGATAATGGAAGTCGCACAATTAATTGATTTAAAATAATAACATTTAAAATGATATTCGAACTTTTTGACTGGTTAAAACGTTTAATACAATACATTAAATACTCCTAATTACGTCTTTTTCATAGAATTATCATTACCTGAGCCTATTTCCAACTCAGTCTCGGCTTTTTAGTCTGACGAAGATACGACTGAAGTTCAATATTTTCCGTGAAGAGATTGCCATCGGACCTCCACAACCAAATTGGCGATATTGAAGTTCTGTAGTTAGGCTAGTTGGACTTATATTTTTTTTATTATATTTATTTTCTTAGAATGCATTATAATAACCATCGTGTACCTTGAGCATAAACAATATTTCACAAAGTTATATCTAATTTAACTGTGTTAATTATATTAATGAATAGATTTTAAGTTGGGGCATTTTAAATTTAAACCAAAACGCCGCATCAAAATCCGTTGAGTATTTTTTGCAACCATTGTGTTCAAACAGACAAACAGATAGCCAGACATAGTAACAAAAATCCAGCATAATATTTTTATGGTCAGTATCGTTAATATAACATGAACCAGACATTTTTTTAAATATCTAGTAAAGACACGACCATTTTACATTTCTATCATAGTAGAGATAATTTTGGTAATGTCTGTGTGTCTTGTTCACCGTGTAGTTTGAATTTATTCTCCATATTTGTTTAACATATTAAGCTTTAATATACCGCTGAGTACACAAAGTTAGACCATACCGACACAGGTGCGAGCTATTTTATTTTTAATTGTTAGTACACTAACTTTTATAAAGTTTTTCGCGTTCAAAACGAATATTACCTCAGAGCGAAAAACTAAAACTAGAATGAAGTATCTATTATTGTTTTCTGAATAATACAAAAATAATATGTACAATATGATATTATGTCATGTCGTCAAAATAAGTATTTAACTTGTTTACATGTTTATAAGCAGGATATTTCAAAACAGCTATTATTTTGATTTACGTGAATATGTAAAACAATAACTTACCTTTTTGATTTGCTTGACCTTTCGTACAGGACCTTAAAGGCTAGTGCAACCCATGTATAATGCATATGTTTAGCTAGACGGGGACACTGTGGTCCCTACATCCGTTGGTCCAAAGGAAAGGCCCCGGGTCTGCCGGGATGCGAGGTATGTGTAAGCTACTATCTCTACATTCGGCAACTAAAGACCCAAAGTTAGTTCAAAAAAGAAAAAGGTATAATGCTGGAATGCTAGATCAGGGAGATCTGTAGAGGTAGCGGCTGCCATCTGATCTCCCTGCCTGCGTTTTGTATGCGTTGCCATGTTGGAGGACCTCTAACTGTTTAAGTACACCCAAATGTTATCGAAACTATCCATGGTCCCCCGTCACGGCATCGTTTTTTTAATTTTTTATTTATATTTTTATAACATATAGTACTTTTTAAATTGATCTCCTAGTCAAGCCCTTTCATTCTACACCTTATTAAGGGACTTGTGAAATATAAAAAAGTAGTTCGCCATTTTGCCATAACCACCATTTCTGATTTGAAATTTGTCATAGTGTATCGTATTCTACTGTGGAGGAACGGGATGTGATGGCCCTCCAACGCAAAGTGAGAATACTCCGACCAGTCAAGGTGATCACGCCTGGCGGGACGAGGCCCAACGGTTGTCGTTGGGTTGTTGTATGTACAAGTATATTGTACCAGCGCTAGAACTTCGCTTTCGCGATGCAGGATCCGGAGTGTATTTACTCTTGCGCTGGGCATTTTGTGGTGGCAGCCATCTTGGATCGATTTTCACCAAACTTAACGAAGAACACTACCGACTAATACACATTTCAAACAAAAAAAACTAGATCTCGGAAACTTATAACAACCCGTCAACGTCGTTTTTACGTCGGGGTTTAACAATAATAGAGTTTATTCAATAGCATAGTTAAATTCATGGGCAACATTACACAGAGGCTGTCAAAATTTCAAAATAAGTAATTTATCATATACTACTCTGTGTAAAAAGTATCGGGAATATGTCAATAAAAAGACCCGCGTAAAAGAGGTCGTTCTAATTTTTTTACTGCATGTTGCTAGCACTGTACTGATTTAGCGCGCAAAATTAGAGCGGGATCTGTCATCTAATTTGTTTTAAACTACACTTTTTGTTGGTCATAGTTTTGAGTCCTCGGCGATTTTTACAATGGAAAATATTGTTGAACAAAAAGTGTGCCACAAATTTTGTGTTTCGAATGTTATTTCATGTGGTGAATCACTAAAAATGTTGCGAAATACCTACGGCGAATCGTGTATATCGAAAACAAGGGTTTATGAATGGTATAAGGCTTTTAAAAAAGGCCGAGAACTAGTAGTAGACTTGCCTCGTTCTGGTAGCCCTTCAACCGCTGCGACCAAAGAAAACATCGACAGAATCAAGAAGCTAGTGCTCGAAAATCGACGTATGAGTCTGAGAGAGTTGGCTAGTGAGGTGAACATACTTTTTAAGTCCATCCACAACATTCTCATTGATATTTTTTTCATGAAACGCGTCGCCGCTCGACTAGTTCCAAAAGAGCTCAATTTTGTTCAAAAAGCGCAGTGAAAGCATGTCGCTGAAGACATGGTTTCCCGAGCTTCTACGGATCCGACCTTTATGAGACGTATAATAACTGGCGACGAGACATGGGTTTATGAGTATGACATGCAAACAAGCCAACAGTCTTCAGAATGGCGTCTCGAAAACGAGCCGAAACCCAAATTTGAGTCATAAAAGCAAATTCGCTGAATGAGCTAAAGGCCATACCACAAATAGCCTATGAAAAATGTATGGAAGACTGGGTGAAGCGGTGGAGATGTTCTATTGCAAGCGATGGGGCCTACTTTGAAGGCGATAAAATAAATTTAGATGAATAATTTGTATTTTTTGTTTTATTGACAAATTCCCGATACTTAGTACACAGAATGTATGTTTCTAAAATGAGGCAACTTCAATTTCAAGGGCAGACACGGACGTTATTCATGACATATACGAATGAAAAGACGTCTCTACATATCAGCGTAATAAGACAAATTCGTTCAACTCAGCTTTGATCGTTACTAACGTAACATAACGTAACGTATTTTCATAATCTTTGTACATTCAGCTGAATATGAAAATTGTCGCAAAGAGTTTAACGAATGATATTATATGATAGTTGCTAATGACAGGGAAATATAAAAGGATATTCAAAGACAAAAGTTACTTGATATTGAAATATCCACAAACCTGTTATACAAGCTGTGGAATGAGCTCCCTGCCGTGGTTTTCCCAGGCGACTACAATATGGGGTTCTTTAAGAAGGGCATTAGAAGGTTTCTACAGGGTAGGCAGCACGTGTGTGACGCCTCTGGTGTTGCAAACGTCCATAGGCCACGGTGACCGCTTTCCATCAGATGGGCCGTGCGCTTGTCTGCCACCTAAGTGGTATAAAAAACAAAAAAAAAATACATTGAAATACTTACACCATTCCTTATGTACTTTCCACAGCTCAAAGTTACTTAATTTTATATTTTTAACCACGTATGGTTAAGTACATAGAAAAAAAATTTCACCTTACGGCAAAATATCGAAGTTCAGCTGAATCACAGTTAGACTGGAAAGCCGACCCCAACTGATTGGTAAAAGGTTCAGAGAATAATGATGATGATGATGATGTTTAAGTAAATAGAAGAATTTTGTAGTATTTATTTGTATTTATGTGTATTATGCACCTCAATCCTTGCACCTTAACTGCCATTCAAAGGTTGCCTGTCAGTGATCACCTGAAGCAATAAGGCAGTCATTTTTTCTGCTTTGATTTCATTGGTGATAAGATTTCAATTACCTGAATATTCTTTTATTTGGTGTAAAATAAAGTTTATCTACACGGATGTTACAAGAAAAAAAAGTCTTTTCTTCTCCTGATTCTGAAAACATAACATAAACTCTCGCCTATATCCCCGACGGGGTAGGCAGAGGTGCTAGCACCCACATTTCGCCAGTTTATGTTTAGGTCCCAATGAAATTGGTGGCGAGCCTATTGCTATTAACCGGGCACTTATAAACCTGCGATAAATACACAAATAACTTCGAAAAGCATCGAAAAGTCATAGGTGTGTGCCATGGTAAAACCGAGACCTCATCTCAGCAGTCCATTACCCATACCACTAGGCTACCGCGGTTTCTCTCAGCAGTCCCGTCTCTGAGACCACTAGAATTTCATTCTGAAAATCAAAAGGCAAATTATTGCATTTACTATATGACCCGGGTTTCACTAACCATAAATAAATATTAGCCGAGTGACTCATTTATATCTCACCAAGCGAATAATAAAACATTAATCGAAGTGCGGTTATATCTTTACATAGCCAGCATTTTTGAAATTAGTACAAGTAACATGTCGACGTATGTTGCTTTGCTCGTTAAGTACGATGCTACCACACCGGCTAAAATATAACCTATATTCTATTCCTGAATATAATCTATTCCTGTACAAATTCAGGCAGATGCGGTCATCCATTAGAGCGTAATTGACTCACAAACATTTTCGCCCTAAATTTATAATATGAGTAGGATAACCCAGACATTAGAATGTAAAAATTTGCAACCAATATTGAAGTAACAGTCACGTTCTGTAAAGGATTCTGATACAACGGATATTGTGTATGGTATGAGTGGCATGCAATGGTCGCCAGGAAATTGCCACGTGGACCTAACGCCTGTGGAAAGAGTGTGGAAGAATTTATGTATCACGACTGTAGATATTAAAACCTCTTTGAAAGTTATAAACACACGTATGTTCATATTTATTTCACTCTGGGGGTAGGCAGAGGTGAGTTAACACCCACAGGTCACCAAGTATTGTATTTGGCTCCGGTAATAGGGGGTGAGTCTATTGCAGTATTCCGGGTACATTTTTTAACTCGAGCTATGCACCTGAAGGCTGAGTCTGGGCTGTATATATCTATATGATGTTAAACAGCCGTATTCCTTAGTCTGCTTGTACAATACTGCATGGGAAGTGATGGAGTGACCAAATTCTTCTCTGACTATTTCTACTTATTCTGTAACTACTAACAATCTTTACAAAATGTATCAGTTTGGAGTTTTACAAATAATATATGCATACATAAAGTCATGCCTCATACCCCTGGCTTTTTTATTTGATGATTTATTTGATTGATTGCCAGAGGTCAGATTGTACAAGACATAATCTCTCGCACCTCGGCCGCCCCGAGGTCGTTTATTTGAGATTACCCCCTCCCCTAATGTGGGAATCCTGGTAGAGTTACCTAAGTAGAACCTAGCCCCCGAATATGGGGATACGCACTTTGTATTCCCCTGGACTCGGCGTGCGTTTTAGTCGGTTCGAGTCCAACATTACTTACCAACCGGCTCCAGTAGCCATTTTTGCCCTAATAAGAAAAGGATTATATAACATCTATCACTTTTGTGCAACAAAGATGTAAGTGTGTATATTACTTATTTAGAATGTTTGTTGACTGTTTATTAAACTAAAAATAAAAGGTAAGCTGTATTTCTCACATAGAACAGCCCTTAGCTATCCATAATACGGTTAATAGCAAAGACAAGTCACGTCTTTAAGCAGGTCCGAGCGGATATTTTACACCGTGCGGTAAAGCGTCCATCAGCCTGGGCCAGGAAATTGCCAATGTTAGTACACGTTTCTTCAAAAAATAAGTCGTCCTTCGAGGAAATGACTGCAATTTGTGACGCCGCAGATTAGTTTGGACGGCGACGCAATTTTAGATGTCATTACACGATAATTTGTTGTGATGTGATCAAAATGTTATATTTATTTTTTTGAGTAGCGTAGGGTTGAGTTTTATATACCTATAGCTGCTGTTTATGTATGGGCTATGGGCTGTTTATAATAGGCTTAATTACTTTTTTACGCAATATTCTTGTTAACCCATCTGAGTCTCACTTCATATTAAGTTTTTGACCATCGTAGGGTTGAGTCCCAGATATAACTGCTGTTTATGTATGAGCTTAATTAGTTTTTCTCACATATTATTCTTGTTAACCCGCCTAACTTTCACTTCAAATTCATATTTTGAATCTTATAGGGTTGAATTTTAGATATACTCGTAGTTGCGGCTTATGTATGTGTACGTATAATGGATATAATTAGCTTTTCACACAATAGTCTTGCTAACCCGTGTGACTTTCACATCATTACATTTCGCTACATTTCGGGTACAGTGCCGACGGCGTGGAAAGAGGCGAATGTACAGCCGATTCCCAAGAAGGGAGATCGCTCAGACCCAGCCAACTATCGGCCCATAGCCGTCACCTCAGTGCTGTGCAAGGTCTACGAGCACCTTATCAACACACAGCTCATGCGTCACCTAGAGGATCACTCCCTAATTAATGACCGACAATATGGTTTCAGGCCGAAACGGTCAACGGGTGATCTTCTGGCGTATGTTACCCATCTTTGGGGTGAGGCTATGGACAAGCATGGTGAGTCACTGGCTATTAGCCTAGACATCGCCAAAGCGTTCGATAGAGTTTGGCACAAATCGCTTCTTTCCAAACTACCAGCCTTCGGTCTGCCTCTTAGACTGTGCAATTGGGTTGCTAGCTTCCTGCAGGGGCGCCGTATTCGCGTTCTCTGTGATGGACGAGCATCGGAGTTCCTGCAGGTAAATGCTGGTGTGCCGCAGGGGTCCGTCTTATCACCCACTCTCTTTCTTCTGCATATCAATGACATGCTGTCCACCGGCAGCATCCACTGCTATGCAGACGATAGCACTGTACACGGGAGCTACCACGGACATTCTGCGGCCAAGCAGTCCGATATAGCGGAAAAGAGGCGACTTCTTGTCACCGGGCTTGACCGGATCTTCAATCACGTTTCCCAATGGGAATCTGAGAACCTGGTCGAGTTCAATGCCAAGAAGACGCAGGCATGCGCGTTTTCAGCAAAGACATCTCCTTTCCTTCCTCCTCCCACTCTTCAGAGCACACCACTGCCATTACAGGATAACCTTAATATACTCGGTATGGACGTGCGCTGCAAACTGAACAACAAGAACTATATCGAGAGCATCATCAAAACAGCTTCGCGTAAACTCGGAGTCCTGAACAGAGTGAGACGTTTTTTCACGCCGGAGCAGCGGTGTCTTCTTTATAAGACACAAATTCGCTCCTGCGTGGAATACTGCTCGCATCTCTGGGATGGCTCCGCAAAGTACTTATTACTTATTAGATGCTCTCGACAGGTTGCAGCGACGTGCGGTCCGCATTATTGGGAGTCCTGAGGTCACAAAGTCCCTCGAGCCTTTGCAGATGCGTAGAGATGTTGCGTCCTTGGCAGTATTTTACCGTCTCTACCATGGTGAATGTTCTGATGAGCTCTTCCAACTAATCCCACCCTCCCCTTTCCTACACAGGACAACGCGTGCAGGGCTTAGGTGTCACTCGCATACGGTACAGAATATTCCATCAAGAACCAAGCGGTTCGGTGAATCTTTTCTCTGCCGTACCATTAAGTCCTGGAATTCCTTGCCGGCGCACGTGTTTCCTTCTTCCTACAGTCCCGGGTCCTTTAAGCGGGGCGTGAAAAAGCATCTGATGAGGCCGTCAAGCTGAGCGCCACCATTGTAGCACTGAACGTGTTTGCAATGGTGACCCTCTTTCATGGGACTTTGCCTTCAGCTTAACATCAGGCGAGGTGAAGTCAAATTGACGTGCCATAGATATAAAAAAAAAAAAAAAAAAAATCATCTTTATTTTTTGAGTATCATAGGGTTGGATTTTAGATATAGCTATAAGTACTGGTTAAGAATAAGTTTGATTGTTTTTTTTACACAGTGATGTTTTTAACCCATCTGGCTCTGCTAATCTGAATAGTTTTGTCACAAACAGAAACACTGGCACTATAGAAATATAAAATTAATAGGTAGGGTTCGAATCCTAGCTAGTAAAATTTTAATAGTAAGTGACGTTATGACGAACTCGTAATATCATAACTTAAATACGCATATTACCATGATTATACTTCAATTAATTTCTGTGATAGTGACAAATTTTGCAAAATATAGCTTATATTTTTGAATGGTCATTAATTGTACATTTTTGCAAATTACGAGATGGTCGCAGGTAAAATAAATTTGTAAAAACCCAAAAGCCTAAAACGTTTCATTATTTTTCCATTTATACCTTTAATATTATCATTACAAATATTAGAATATCAAACTGTTTGCTAAAATAGACCTTATGGTTTTGCGGCTTATAAACTAAAGTAATATAGTAAGGGTTCCCATGTCGCCTAAACATATTTTACCCCTTGTTACACCTTATAGGTTGAATTTCCATTACGAGACATAAACGGCGGAGCCAGAAAAGCAATATAGAAATTGAAATTCATGTTTCCGAGAGGGTATTAGGGCTGATAAGGGCTTCTAAATAGGCTTTATTTTAAAGTACATGGTCTGAATTTGTTGGGCACCCAAGTTTACTTAGCGTCTTCGCAGTCTTTATTTAATGGATTTAGAAATTGCTTTTGAAGAGTGTAGCTTTGTCTTCATTACTGTGTGTTATATTTGTGGTTCAGAATTCTCTGTTGTATGAAACCCGTCAATCAAATTTCCATCTTGTGCTGTGCTACTTGTGGCATGATGATATATTATAGCATTTACCTGCTACTCCGAAAATCGCAAATTGGATTATTGCTTAGTCTAAATATTTGTATGTTTTTCTACGCATAATATACAGACCATTGCTTATGTTTGAGCCATTTGAGTGGAAATGAGTAAAACATCTTCACAAAACTTCACATTTTTAACATCATAGAAAAGCTCATAATGATTAAAATTCTTGAATGACTCTATTCTACGAAAAAATATTAAATGATTCATTCAAATTTTCCATCAAATCACTTTTAATTAACAGTTTAGTTATAACTTGTTCAGAAACTCAATCCTAATTAAACTCACGCTTACTTCAAAAGGTGAAATCGGACAAAACAGTCCATCATAGATATCAAACAGGATGCGAGCATGGGTATTGCTTTAAATTCTTGCTAGCTTAAGTTGAACCGCCAGAGACTGTTCTGTTTCACTGCTATGGATAGATAGTTGAAGAACTGCAAAGGATATTGGGGGTACAGTTATATTGGATGTCTGCAAGATAGGTCTTGTAAGCCAGTGGGCTTTGTAGATCTTACGATCCCGCGGGGCTTTATCCGCCGTCAACGTAAACAAAATGTTGTTATTGCTTGTATCTTACTCGTATCTCGGAGAAAAAATATTGGACATTACTTTCCAGACTCCGTTTTCATTTATCAGAAATGGTTATAAGTATATAGATAAATAGAAAAGTCATTAGTTTTTGGATTTATAATAATAATGTACTGATGCTGTTAAGACAAGGCCACGTACAGTTCTATTGATATTGAGATTAAACTGTTACTATTCGTAATTATTAGCACTTCCACTAACCTCACCAACTAAGCTAAGTTGATTTAATACTTGATCATTTTTGCTTATCTTCCTCCTTGAATTAATTTTTTTATCTATTAGAAGAATTTCCGCTTCTTATATGGAATTTAAAAACAATCTTCAGAATCAACTTGGCTAACTGTCATTAAATATTATTAGATGGTCAACGGCTTAACCCAGACTCATTATAAAAGTTTATTAGTTCAAGTGGCTTTGAGTCTGGGAATACATTTTTGTAGAAAATTTGAGACCGATATGTTCGTCTTATTTTTTTAAAACGTAGTTATAATCTATATACTTATATTAAAAAGAAAAGAAAAACTTTTTTACAAAGTGCAATAATAACTTTACAAACTTTTACTCACTTCAATAAAAATAAAAGTTTAGAGACTACAACACGTACTCACTGCAGAAAGTAACATTAAAAATGCAGTGAAAAGTTATGGATGTGACCAGCTGTTGTCTTGGGGTCAGTGCAGACAGAGAGGAATAATACTTTTTTTTTTTTTTTTTTATCGTGCGCAAAATCCCCACGGATACCACCTCCACCAAAAGCGATGGAGGTGATTATGTCGGACTCGAACCGACCAAAACGCACGCCGTCCATGGGTCCTTGATTGCCGGAGGTGAGATTATACAAGACATATCTCTCGCACCCCGGCAGACCCGGGGACATCTCTGTTGAGATGACCCTCTTCCCCCAATGTGGGGACCATTGTGTCCCCATCTAGCCCCTGGGTATGGGGTGGCATTTTGCGCCATCGCCGTGGCCTGCTTCTACTAGGGTGACCGGCGGTATCCGTACGGTATCCCCTGATGACCCTGATGGCCATCGTGCGCTGCGGGGCGTGCAGCTTCTGCACGTGTCTGGCCTTCAGGGTCTCCGCCCATACTGGGCACCCATATAGGGCCATGGACCGTACGATTCCCGCGTAGAGTCTCCTACAGGAGTCATCCGGCCCCCTCATGTTGGGCAGCAGCCGTGCCAGAGCATTAGCTGTGCTCTTCAATTTGGGGGCCAGACTTCGGAGGTGCTCCCCGAAGTCCCACCGGCCGTCCAACACGAGCCCCAGAGAGGGGAATAATACTCACGCGTTGTCGGAAAGACCCCGTTATCTTCGCGGATCTTTGGGTACGCGTTAGCATTTTTGAACAGACTCAATCATAGATATAATACACTTTATTATATATATAAAGTTATCTATAAAGTTGATTATCAAGCGCATTAATAAAACCCTCTGCGCTGCACTCCTCTCTGCCAGCATAGACCCTTAATCGTCCAACTCTCTCTGGTTTTACTAAGCTACTATCCAATCTCTGTTAACTTACTTAAACTAACTTAGACCCATTCCCATTCAAGAGGTGACACTCGAAGTTGTTCAACAATATGTCTACCTGGGGCAAGTGCTACAGCTCGGTTCAAAGAACTTTGAGAATGAACTAGCTAGAAGGATCCATTTGAGTAAGGCCGCATTTGGCAAATTACGTCATGTCTTCTCCTGGTCCCTATCGCAATACCCGCAAATAAAGGTCTTTGCTCAGTGTATCCTACCCGTTATGACTTACAGTGCGAAACTTGGACACTAACGATGGGGTTAGTCTACTAGAGCTATGCTTGGAGTCTCTTTGTAGGATAAAAATTACAATGAGGTCACCCAATAACAAACTAAAGAACATTGCTCGCAGAATAACCAAGCTGAAATGGCAGTGGGCTGGCCACATCTGCCGAAAGACCTTAAATGGCCGCTGGAGTAAACATAAGTCTTTGAATAGAAACCACGAGAAGACCAATGAAAGGAACGATGCCCCCAAGTCAGATGAACAAATGAAGAAAAAGGCGGCTGGAACAGACTGGATGCGGAGGGTGGAGAATCGGGAGCAGTGTCGCACTTTGGACAGTGTTCAGTCGACTGCACTAGGCTAGTCACCGAAAGTGACTATCAATATGTATTGGTAGGGACTTTGAAGAACCCGTGGGCCCACATAAATGACTTATGTTAGAAGTAATCTCTGGATTGCAAAGTCGACTCCTTAATAACTAAACTACTAACCTACCAAATTTGTGGATTAGAACTTATAAAAAGGACGTAATTTTTGTCGCTCTTCGTTTTATAAATTGAGTTAAAAAATTAACTATAGGAAAGCCTCTTTTGTTTTAGTTTTATCTTAACTTTATTCGTTTAGAATATTCAGTATAAATTCTGAATTTAGAATTGAATCGACTTTAATTCGATTCAATGTCAGTTCATACTCTTGAAGTGTACTCAAGCGTATAAGCAAACTTTGGTTCAAATCGGACTAATGGAAACATAATTATTCATTAAGTACGAAAAATCAGTACTCCTAACTCTATGTGACAATTTTTAATTCAAAGGTCGAAGTTAGAAGTCGTAAGTACCTTTGGACTGACAAAAAATTATTTGATCACAGCATTAATTTCAATTGCATCCGAAGGTTGCACTTCGAAAGCCAAGGTCTGTTTCTATGGATTTAGATTTTAAAATGTCAATATTCAAGAACTGTTGTTTCTGGATCCATTCGAGATCTTCACCTTTCTCCTTTGCACAAGAAAGTCAGAAGACTGTACGATATTTATGAAAGCGACTTAGGTCAGATTGCAGTCGCTTCACGGAAAATATTGACATTTAATTTATTCAGATGAGATCGGGATGATCTGCCATCTGATCTCCTGAACCCTAATACAAAAGTCTGCACCGGAGCCTCGACCATCAATAAGCAGGAGTACCTAAAGGCTTGCCGCCGAAATTGGCCTATCTCGAAAACAAAATTTATTTGTACATTATGTTTGCGTATAAATATAGTGAACTGAACAGTCACAATAATAAAGTGTAGTGATACCATCAGATGGTTTCACTTTGTTTAATGCCAGCATCGTTTCACTGATAACACTTGAATCTAATTTGACTTTGGTTTTCGATTCCATTTGCTTTGGGGGAGTTGGAATCGAAATCACAGTTAAAATTGAACGCGACTCGGTACTAAGACGTTTGCTTAATCTTAATTCAATTTGTATTTAGTTCGCTTTTGGTTAGTCTCTGTTTAAATTAATTACGACAATTGAGTATTACAAACTTGAAACATTAACATACAGGTTTATGAAGTTAAATTGAAAAATGTTTTTTATAATTAATTATAAAATTTCTTGATTATCATCTAGGGAGGGAGGAGGACCTACTACTCATGCACGGTTTAACAATTCCAACGATAACAACGATAGCAAATTATTACTAATTGTCATTGAAACCACACCAGGTCAGGTCTCGAGTTCGATCCCAGGTTTACCATGGCACACACCAATGACTTTTCGATGCTTTTCGAAGTTATGTGTGTATTTATCGCAGGTTTATAAGTGCCTCGGAGAGCACGTTAAGCCGTCGGTCCCGGTTGCCATACAAACATCTATGGCAGTCGTTACGGGTAGTTGGAGCCCTCAAAAGTCCAACCAGCCTAACTTGGAACTTCGATATCGCCATTGGTCATTAGACCATTGGTTGTGGAGGTCAGATGGCAGTCGCTTCACGGAAAATATCGAAGTTCAGCCGCATCACAGTTAGACTGGAAAGCCGACCCCAACTGAGTTGGGAAAAAGGTTCAGGGAATGATGATGATGATGTCATTGAAACCACACCCCTCAAAGCAAATTAAAAGACTGCTGACTCGAGGAAAGACGTTGTCGTATATGCAATAATCCGAAATTGCGAAGGACAAATCTCGACACGTGTTTCACATCTACACTAGCCTTCTTCAGGAGCGCTATCAAGTGAAATTTCTTGTAATGGATTTTCACCAGTTAACGCCTACATTTATATCGAATCTGATAATCATCAACTAGACTGCTGAAAATAATTAATATACTGTTCATTCTCTTCACAATTAAATAGTTTTAATAAAACAGAATTCTGTTTTATAAATAATTCTTTCGGAGAATATTCTCTATACGAGTCAGAAAGTAAATAAAATATGATTAATACATTGGTTAAGTAAAGCCGATAAGTAAGTTTTCTTGTCCAGTTCGACGACTAGAAGCATTGCAAAAACTAGCACACAGCTTCTTATAGAACCTTGAACACACTTAATAACTGAGAAGAAAATAAAGAAAGCAAGAATAAACATTTTATTTTTATGTAATACACAGAGTGAATCAAAGTGGTGGGTACTTATTTTAAATTTATATTTTTGGTTCCTTATCGTGCACTATTGCACAAAGAAAGGAGTCGGTACAGTTCAGTTCAGTGAACTTATTACCTACATCTATAAGATACAACAGATTTTGTTTGAAATTAATCTTTTTGCGGGGTCGGCGACCAATGGTATTTGTTTACACTCGTAATAAATTTTATAGTCCTAACGAATACCAAATCTTAAATGTTTTAATGAAATATCAATTCTATTCCCAACGAATACGATAACATACATTTTGGTACAGTCACAAACAATTTACAATGGTTTACTTCTATCATCAGTTGGAGGACCTGTGCACCATATAATACCTGTACTTCACCCAAGTAGAGAGCCTAGGTGAAAAACAAGTCCGCTTCCATTCTAGATTCTAGATAATTAATACAGTCCAATATTCATTAATTTGGTAAATAATTACTAACCTTTCTCATCACCAAAAATAGAATAAGTTATTTGAAAAAAGAATGTTGATAAAGTTAGCCATTTCGTCCAAACTTGTTCCAACCTTCTATGTAGCCAACGCCTTAATATTGGGAGGAAAATTAAATTATCTACCAAATACGTTTCCTTTGAACTTTTCAGGCGTGTTTTCTTTATATTTGATGAAAGTTGCAAGGAGGAAATCGATAACAGACGGTGGTTCTGACGTTTTTTCCTTATTGATTTGATGCAATGAATTATATAGGAAGGTTTGGAGTAAAAATATTTTCATTTCGGATCCAATTCGCTTTTGACCACAGTCATCGTACTTAAACAAAAGGTATTAGAGCAATAGGGTCTGAGCGCTAGCAATTCCTTTAGGTAGATTGCGAAGCGAATAACGACGCTTCTCGTAGCAGAGAACTAATTTTTTGCTGTGTTTTACCATTATATGATTGCTTACGCTTCAACATACAACATGACAGGGACTTAGACCGGTTCCCAGTCAGCACCGGCCTACGTAGTAGCTACGGATTCCCCATCCTCAGCTGCTGCTGCTGTGTTAAGGTCACTGTGCCATCATCCTTTTAACGTTATTCCTTTTTTATACCACTCAGATGCCAGACAAAGACATGAACGACCTGATGTAAAGTGGTTACCGTGACCTATCGAGGTATGCAGCACCAGGGGTGACACACTCGTGCTGCGTATCGAGTTCGAATGCCTTTTTTGAAGAAACCCGTCTGCATCTGAGGGTTGCGCGTCAGAATCAGAATTCCTCATACTCTTTCTCCTCGTTTTAAGTTAGGCTATACGGCTTTTATGGGACTACATCGATCGGCGATTTATATAACAGTAAAATCATTGGAACAAAGTAAAGTAAACATTTTATCGTAAATGCCACCTTTTAAGTAATACGTAACCACTATTTTAATTAAACGGTATTTGAAATCTCTCTCTTACGTCATAAATGTTATAAGTTGTAAAACGTTAATTCAATTTCAGAAAACATTTGAACGATTTCAAACCATTAGATTCAATGACGTAATATGTGACGTCAGTAACGAGTAGTTTCTGTGAACAAATGTCAAAAGGGAAACGACCTTTATTTGTTTTGTGAAGGGTCGTGAACAATTGCGAATGTTATTGTTCAATGTTCCATTACCAAATAAGCTGTATACATATTATTATTAGTATATTCATGAGAAAAGATGAATCATTTCTATGTTTTCTCTATTTAGAACATACAATATACACATGCTCACGCCCTTAATCTCCGAAGGGGTAGGTGGAGGTGTAATTGCACCTACATTTCGCCAACTATGATTTTAGGTCCCACGGAATAGGGGCACTTTGTAAACAAATGGGTATGCCGAAAATAAATTCCTATCCGAAAAAAAAATTGTAAAAAAATTAACCCGATTCCTAGCTATGCGGTGTACGAGTAAATCGCAAGGAAATTGATTTCTATTCTTTACGTGTAGTAGAGCGATAAAATATAGTTTTTAACTAACATTCTGTTGATTAACGTAGTCACCAAAGTTCTTAGGAAAACGAAATAAGACCCGCATTAGCATACAAATACACATGCCACCGCTCACCGTCAGGCAGGTCATGGGCTCATTTACCCTGTTAGTAGTTCAGAGTAAGCATTCAATAGCTTTATTTGCCACAAAACACTTAAAATTAAAACACTGTTGCCACAAAACAACTACGAGAATTTGCTACGCCGTAGCTACGAGCGCTACGTAACTAATATACGCTACGAAATATCTAGTCAGTCTTCAAATATGAAAATATAATTATGCTTTTATATTATATTTATGAAAGAAACCTTACAGTAGGAGTTCTGAGGTCGAAGGTTGATAATATTTAGACCTGCGTAGTGGAAATATAGCCCATCAAATAACGGGTCTCACTGCGGTACTTCGTGTGTGAAAACACCGAACGAATGACAACTTTATTTGTATTTTAGAAGTTACTAGTAGGTATGAAAACATTTTTAAATGCATACAAGTACTTTAAGTTATTCTGAGGTGAAATATAACTGAAATATAAATATAACAACCAAGCTGTGGTCCATACTTTACTTAGGTTCACAAAGTATGGATACACAAGGTTGTATGTATAATAATACAGAGAGAATGACAATTTAAATATAATAACTAAATGATAAGTGTTAACAGCCGCAAAAGTGTCCTGTATGTATAATAAGAGCAACTGAATGACATTAAATTTTAAAGTATTCGCAAGTAGAAAAATTAACTTGTGCAAAAGTAGCCATAAAATATGCCCAGGTTTGCAAAAGCATCCTAACTAAACAAGGTACTTTGAAATCGATGGATGGAATAGCGTAAAACCGCATAGCGGAAATTGAACCCACCAAACGCCGGGCTTCACTTTGGGTACCCTGTATGTATAATAAAACCGACTGAATGACAATTGAATTTTAAAAGTACTCGTAAGTAGAAAAGTTAACTTCTGCAAAAGTGGTCATAAAACTTTTCTAGAATTACGAAAGCATTCTCACTATAGTTACTTTGGGTCGAGATGGTTGGAGCAGCGTAAAACTGCGTAGCGGTAATTTAAACCACCAAACGCCGGGCTTCACTAACGAACCTGTATGTATAATAAGACCGAGTAAATGACAATTTGAATTTTAAAAGTACTCGTAAGTAGAAAAGTTAACTTCTACAAAAGTAACCATAAACACATTTCTAGGTTTACGAAAGAATCCTCACTATAGGAATTTTGTGATCGATAGTTTGAACAGCGTAACTGTACCTCTGTAACGGAAATTTAAGCCACCCAACGCCGGTCCTCACTTTGGGTACCCTGTATGTATAATAAGACCGACTGAATGACAATTTGAATTTTAAAAGTAGGTAGATAAGTTAAGCTCCGCGTGACTTGCGCATTTCACACCGGTCTTCGCGAGCCTGCCAGCGTTGACGTTAACGCGTATCAGTATTCTCGTGTGCGCAGTGAGGGGTAGACGTGCCGCTCCAGAAAATTACGACCCTGACGTGTTAGTTCAACCGTTCATTATATAACCGAGTGCTGTTTGTTTTGTGAGCCGACCCTATAGTGAACTACGGATATATTGAACTTTGCAGAGGTAATTTTATTTGTTCATAAAATGAATATTATATTTTATTAGTCTTGGTTGTTAATTGTTTCGTACAAGTTTTAGTACAGGTATAAAATATTTTAATTAGTCCGAATTTGGACGGTTTTAGAGTTTGTGTGTGTATTGTGAGGCAGTAGGTGGAGTTTTAATGTCTCGTAAATAATGCAAGGTAACCTTTCCGGCCGTAAACCTCGTGTCCGAAGGGTGATGATGTGTTGCAGTTAATTTAATGTACTGCCTGAACTCCGACTAACACACATTGTGATTAATTAGAGACGTAAAAAGTTCGGGTTTAATAATAAAATCAAGGGTAGTTACAGCTGTTAAACGTTCAAATGCCGCATATAGGTGATTAGAGTGTTTACTTTTTTTGTAAGCAATGTAAAAATGTTCTTACATGTGCCTAGTTCAAGGGTAGGTACAGATTTGTTTCTGCTCCTTGAAAAATACATGTGTTTTGCGCATTTTACAAGACAGGCGTTCTTCCGCATTTTGCTATTCTTGTGTTTGGCGCATTTTGATGCCTGCGTATCATCCTTCCGCTACCATTTCAATCATGAATTAAATTGAATATTTACTTGGTCATTATTTAGAGAATTAATCATCATCATCATCATCATCATCATCATCATCATCCTTGCATTAGTCCCTGTCGCATCCAAAGTCTTCGCCTAGAACTCCGGTTAAATATTATGTGGCTTATTTTTTTGCCTATATGAGGGGTAAATACTTTCTAACCCTCCAGACCGAGGTGTTCACCTAATGATCCCTCTCTCAACCTAATGAATATTGACAGACTGCACCTACTTTAAAAGTACCTTCCGAAGCATGGAATCTCTCAAATGAAATACCACAACCATTCAAATGGCAACCACTCTTAGGTAGCCTAACCAACAGACCGTTTGTCGAACAATGAGAGCGGACCTCGGTACGAATGTTTTTTAGAAGATTTATGGGACACTAAAAAGACTTGTCAGGTTGTCATATCAGGATGACTTAATTATAAATAAGCGAGGAATAAAAAAATATTCGGACTAATTAACCTCCAACTCATCATTCTAGTACTGCGAGCATCTACAATGGTAGCCATACTCATTCAACTATAAATGCGCGAGCCTAGCCTTGTACATACACACATACATACAAACATACATAATATGCATACGCCTGTAATGCCTGAAGGGATAGGCAGAGGTAATTCAACACCCATATTTCGCCAACTATGATTTTCGATCCCCCGTATAAGAGGCAAGCCTATTGCTGCCAATCGGGCACTTTGAAAAAAAATGGCTATGCTGAAAATATTTTCTACCGAAAATGTTACAGCTAAATAGATTTGGAAAAAAAATTGACCCGGTTCCTTGCTATGCGGTGTAAATCGCAAGGAAATTAATTACTTGCTTAGTCGCACAAGCACTACCAATTAACGTCTTGGAGAGTATCAGACGGAAATAAATGTTATTAAAATTTGCACAAGTACCTTTCACCAACGTTACAATATATTTAAGCAAGCCTAAATTTGCGGAAGCATATTGTAATGTGTATAGCTACTTCTACTCCATTTACAGCTACCATTTCTATAGACTAAGTTCTAGATTAAGTTTTTTTTATTATTATAATGTTTGCAACTCCATTACTTATTATTATCAATTTTGTGACTATGATTGACGATGTTATTGTTTATTGAAACTAGGCTCTTTAAGAAATGCGAAATATTATCAATAATAAAATTAATTAATTAATTATTTATTATGAACTAGCTGACCCGCGCGACTTCGTCTGCGTCACCCCGTTTTTGCAACATTTTTCATTCCTGCTCCGCACCTGTTAGTCGTAGCATGATCTTATATACATATGAAACTTCCTCTTTAACCATTCTATCTATTGAAACAAACCGCATCAAAATCCGTTACGTAGTTCTAAAGATTTAAGTATACAAAGGGACAAGAAAAATAGGGACAGAAAACGCGACTTTATTTTATACTATGTATAGTGATGATAGTGATAGTGATGATATAACTTACATTCCTACATATTCGGGTGGTGCCAAATTTGAACCCGCAGTACCAATAGGTAAAATAAGTTTTAGTACTTAAAATTAGGATTTTTCTGTGGATATAACTGGGTTTAGTACTCAACTGAAGAAGTTATCATAATATGTATGGTTACTTTATATAGTCTTCAATATACTCTAGTATTGACAAAAAGGTATTAAGTATGTTTATCTAGTCATTACAGAACTCACATTTACAAGGTATTGATGGAAGCTTACGCTATATTATTTCATGAAAACATAGTCATAAAAAAAATTATAGGAAATTCTATTTTAGCAAATCGGTCCTATATCTTAGAATATTACGATTCAATTAAATAATATAATATAATGTAATAGATTAATATATTAACATATTATTGTCTATTATATGCCGAAGTAGAAAGTGAGAACCGTTTACAATTAGGTATTACTTTTTACTTAAGTACATAGTAACATATATCTGTGTTACTCTAGACAAACATTTATCCAATTTATTTATTCCAATTTATTATTATGAAATTTCAGCCAGTTCCATTCAGTCGTTTTAGCGTGTTTGTTAATAGACATTTTAAAATATTTTATATTTTTACATTTATTATATTAAATAGGGATCCTGATATATAGCAATAAAGTTCTATAGCATGTGTAGAATGGACTTTGTGAACGACCACTATATTGGAACAAGACACGATATATAAATAAATGAAATTCTATATGTATACGTAGTAGAGGCTATAATATATGTATATGCTATGCCCGATGTCTGGGCATCTGTCTTACGAATTCATCGTCATAAAAAGCAGATTTTGTACGAATCTCGTGCGCTATCGAATAGAATGAATCCAATAATATTTACATTTCCCTCGGCACGGGAGTGACTTAGTAATGTTTTTCAAATAGAAAATCTCCGTATACGACATTTTATTTATTGACAATAAAATACACACAAATATTCCGATTTATTCATTTTGTTGTTCAAATTTCAAACTTTGTTCTCACGAGAATACTTATATAGTCATGAATATTTCTATTTTTCTTTGACTCAACTTTTTGTTTTGATCTTTTATTAAAGGTTCGATAAATAAATACAACGACACCGTGTCGCATCGGTGTGTTCCCTCGCTAAAACCAGAAACGCTTATTTTTTTCAAAGTAATAAAAGGAAATATGAACTTAATATTGAATCATTATGTGAATATAATACCTTTTAAGTATAAGAGAGTTTCATTTCTTATATAGTTTGTAAATTACAGTAAAATTTATACGATTGGGATTCTTAGGGAAGTACAAATCCGTATATCGAGCATGTGGTTGTTTTTTTTTCAATAAATTATTGTACCTTAACTGTACCTCCTTATTTAAAAAACCGTGGAAAATAAATAATAAAAGGAAGTATGTACGCGTGTCATTGTGTGGCGTATTTACGCAACGAAGGATAAATACGACAATATGAACCTTTTTTGAATACGTCTAAATTTTTTCGTAAATATTCAAGCTTGATCGATCCAATACTTATATCGCCATAAATACTTTTTATCTATAGCAAAGTAATCGCTATTTTAATCGGTAAAAAAAAGGTGGTGCAAATATAGTTACTAATACCTTAAAAAGAGTAGTGTGTTTTTTTTTATTTTAAATGAATTTAGTATTGAAGTCACGTACATAGCATTTTTTATTTGTATCGTGTTTTATATAACCGAGTGTGAGAATTAATGACACTGAAATATGAATGAACATGAGCTATTGAAAAAAATTCACGTACTTCATCAAACCCGAGCTGTGACATTTGTCAGCACCCGTTTCAAATATCAGATTACATTCTCGTTAATGTCAGTGAGTTAATAGTACCTACATCTGCCGTCTTTTTACTTTATGAGAATATAAATCCAGACATTTTATGAATTATGGTTTCTAATACAGATCTTTTAAGGATACGTATGCTCAGTTCTATTTGTGATATCATAAATTGGTTTTGTGTGTATGTGCTTATTACTTCTTTTTGAAAAAACTGCTGAACAAGTTTTGAACGTGCTACTATTTGTTCGTAAAAATATGCATCTGTTTACAACATTAAACAATAAAAGGAAAAACTTAACTCTTAAGTATACAATCAAACAGAACTACTTTAATAAAAAGTAGCTTTTTATGCATGGCTCCCACGAATTTACAATGAGTTACCGAAGAAAATTATAGAGATTGCAGAACTAAATGTATTTAAAAAAGAAAATAGCAGTATTTTAGTAAGAAAATATTTATATATTCATATTTTTATTTAATATTGGTAATCGTAACTGATTAATTTATTGTTACGAGTATCATGTTGCATGAAGATATTAGGTTTACTAGGAAAACTAACATTTAAAATTTTGACATAAAATATTTTACCAATTCTTAATTTCTTACTTCTTAATTTGTTGTAAAGTTTATTCTGGTTAATTATTATCATTATTAAGTCACACTATTGCATGCCAATCTGACCAAAATATGATGAAACTCAAATGTATTACTTGTAACATCTTTGTACCCATATAACGCAATAAATGAAAAACAAAATTTAGTTCATTCAAAATTTTGCAAATATATAAAATTAATAAACACAGAAATATGTAAGTAAATAGATTAGGAATCGAACCGGCGATCTCTGACGCTAAACACAGTCAAAAGTGCAATACTTCTTCAGGCGCATTTGGTCTTTTCTGTTAAACATTTATTAGAAAAGTACTATTGAACTCAGCTGCCGAATCCATAATACTTATTCCGGCAGACAAATATATACCTCCTACGGTTTCTGGCTGGTAGAGGTTTTTATTGCGAGTTTTCTTTTCTTGCAGTGGTATCATCTGCGTATTTTTCCGTTAGTCGTCTCTTACGAAACCCTTCTGATAAGATGGGGTGGTTATGTTCTTTCTGCACACGGATTACTAGGAGGTGTTGTGTAGATTGTCCTAGAATATTGTTTTTATTAATTTATTGTCTATTCGGAGGAATTTAAAATGGGCCTAAGCACCAATCAAGATCAGATGACTTATTCACTAGGTATATCTAATAATATATTTAGAAAATTACAGTCCTAATAAAACTAATTTATTAATACTGCATTTTGAATACAGTTATTGAATTTGTAAGACTCAGACTACCCTGCAGCAGTCAGATTGAGTTACACAGACGCGGCCCTCGCTCCTCCAGCTGCTAACTCCATGAGTGAAGCGATATACCACTTGTGCACTTTTACATAGTAGGTACTATCTCAATTCAAATTGAGAATTCTAATAGTGTTCTAAAAAATGTAATATATAAATATACAAAAAAAAATATTTTTGAAAATGTATACGTATTTTACATAGACATACCTAGTAAAATGAAAATAGGAATGCATACAAATTTCTCGAAAGGATCGAACTGGCAATCCCTAACTTGGCAATCGATTTCTAGCGCTACAAAACTCGTGCAGTGGAGGAGACCGGGCTAAGTCGCTACTTACGACCGGCCTAAGTGGCGACTTAATCCGGTCTCCTCCACTGTTCTCCACTCCATTGGTTTCCACTGCTCGACGTAAGCCACGCCTGTCACGGGAAAGGCCTACGTTTTGCAGTGCCGTAGACTGATGAAGAGGTTCATGATTGTAAAATTACTCGAGTTATAAAATAATTTCACTACTCACTATCTTCAATTAACGAGAAAATATTTTTAGGTATTATTTTTTCAATAACCCCTATTCTCATTTCTATGCTAAACTGATATTTGCATCCAATATACCTGAAATTATATTTTCTACCGAATGCCGCAACCGATCGGGAGTAAGAAACGGAATAATTTGACATGAAAATTGAATTATACCTTCATTCCATAAAGTGCTTTTCCGATGCTGTTTTGCATCAGATAAATGTGTAAAGCTGTTTGGTATACGAATATTAGGGAATCAAATGATTATCAGGAAGTTTACCTTGTCACTTATAAGCATTCTTTACATATTACAATCATGTGATGATTTCCTTACTACATTTACTTACACAAAATATCACTAATTGTCATAGAAAGGAATACCAAACCGCACTTCTTAAAGTAACTAAAAAGACTTCTTACCTGATATAGAGATTATGATGTCTTATGTGCAATAATTATTTCGCAAGTGCGAAATAAAACGCAAAATAAAAGGATTACTATCTTCACTCGCGCAATTGTATAAAATATCTCGCACACTTTTATTTTTAACGTGTTTTCGGTTTGTTTATGCAAGTTGAGTGTTAATGTACTATCAGACCGTGTAGTCTGCATTTGCATTAATTGAAAGCGTACATCAGTTTTGTGAAAAATGCAAATATTCAGTAAAACACACGTTGCTTTACATTACTTATCTGGGAATGAAATGAGTGAGATAAGTGGGTCATCTTAGACCTAAATCATCTACTTAAACCAGGTAAAAGGCATAAACCCTACAGAATATCGTCGTTTAATAACCTTGTGTTGTGTTTTCGGTGGTGAGTAGGGTAGCCAGAGCTCACTAAAGAGGTTTTGTGTTGTCCGTGGGAAAACCAAAGGCTTATCCTACATCTTTTGCGCTGACGACACAGAACACGGTAACCACTTACCATCAGGTAGGCCGCGTGCTTCTCTGCAAGTTAAAAAAAATAAAGCGTATGGCAAGCTTAGGTAGCTTAGTGGTTAAGAAGTCCGGAATATGATCGGAAGGTCCAGGTTTGAATCCTGGCCTCTACAGTACCAACGAGAACCTGCTATTTCTAACACAAACCGTTGAGCTTAGCTATTGATTAGAGGGAATATTAGTGATTTCGGTTGATGATACTTTTTTTTTAAAATTACCAGGTACAGGGGTAAACGTATGTAGCAAAAACACAAAACAGCTATTAAAGATAAATGTTATTACTACAGATATTAAACACGAACAGTTTTTTATACCATTTAGGTGGCAAACAAGTACACGGCCCACACGAAAACACCCGTGCCAGCTGCCTACCCTATAAAAACCTTTTAATGCCCTTCTTAAAGAACCCCGTTGTTGATTTTAACTCAACAGAACTACTTTGAAAAAGGTACTTTTTAATAAATTTTAGAGCCTTAGGCGAGATTGAAATTATAAAATAAACAAGAGATTCTTTCAGCGTTTGAATTCAATTCTGTATTTATGTAGCAGTTATCATTTGTAGCGTTATGAAGCAATAATACTGAAGCTTCATTACTTATTCTCGAATAATATCTTTTTATAGGTGTTGAAAATATGAGAGAATGAATAAAATATAGAAAATTGAATAAATAACGACTACGGAGTGCAGTGAGAGTTACAGGCTGGACTGAGGCCCATTAAATTAAGGCAGTATCTAATGGCTCGTCGTCATAAGTCGGCGAGTTTAAAAACCGGTTAATGAGCAAGTAGGCGAGTGCCGATGATACCAAAAACTTTCGACTCGAACGATAGTGAACTAACTACTAGACAGCATATTCCCATGTTTGTTTGTTGGTTTGTACTGGGGTTTTCCGCACTTAGCCTCTTGATTGGGCCATTGTGCGTGAGGTGCTGCTTCTCCCCGCTTACTCCAATCATCCCAGTTCCTCCCAGAAAGCCAGAAGTTTAGAGAAACTTCTGCAGGCTTCCGGAAGCGTTGCCGGTGATTGGAGCAGTTGTGCCCGTTGATGCACCACGCTACTACATTCCATAAGGACGTGTTGTGGCGTTTTATAGCATATTCCCATTTCGACCATTCCATATTTTTGAAAATTATTGAAAACTAATTTCTTTTCATTTTCGATCAGCGTAATGGTCTAGGTAGGTAGGTAGTAGCGAGTGAGGGTGACCAGTGACCATAACAAAAGCAGGCTGCGATGGCGGTGCCAAGAGCGCCAACCCCTCGTGTATGGGTTGCGCTTTGTTGTTTGGCTAGATGGTTCCTACACCCGATATAATATCTAGTAATATCTCATCTCCAGCAATGAAACACCCAAAGACAGCGTGCGTTTTTGTTGGTTTGAGTTCGACTTATCCGTGAATAATTTGCGCGCAATAAAAATCCAGTGTAGCATTGTATTTTTGAGGCTGGTTTAGTTCGGATAGTTAAAAGCATAAGAACCGGCTCATCGATTTTTAGGAATATATAATAATGCGTACAGTGCCAGTTAGTGAAGTCTACTTAACTACTATCACTGTGAAGTCACAGAAATAAGCCTTCTAACCTATCGTAGTTCATTGCTAATACCTCATATGCTATTTTTTCCTTTTTTAAAAGAATAAAAAAATATTATCAACTCAAATTTCCCTTTAACCCCTCCAACTAAGCTCAATGGCTTGTGATAGGAGTGGGTCCACGTCGGTAGTGTAATTCTATAACAAAATTACAAACCTGCATTTCTGTAAAGGATCCATCCAATGAACCTCCAGCCTTGAGGCATGTTCATGATGGCACACAAATTCCTAGCAGCTTTGTTTAATCATCGTCCCCGCTTACAGCAGTTCATTGCTGGACGTAGGACCAGTCTCCGGCTGTCCACCTCCGTGCCCCGCCAGCTACTCTGCCTATATCGTCGCTCCATCTAGTCGCAGGGCTCCCTACTGCACTAAGTTGGTCGGTTCACAGTCTCCGCACCAAGACTCATTTACCCCAATGGTATGACCACCGCAGTGCTACTTCAGCTAGCTAATTCATTGAACTATGTCGACAATTTTATTTCTCTGCCGAATTACTTAGTTCCAGATTCGATCCCTCAGAGATATTCCGAGTTCAGTTTTTTCCATAGCACGCTTAGTGACTTTGAATTGATGATCCATCCGTACCGTAAGTGTACATAAGTGTTTTGGCTCTGTGTATACATACGGATCCGAGATGTAGAAGAGCAGCTTTTTGAATAGTCAAATCGAAACTTCACTAAACATGGGTCTCTAAAAAAGTAAAATTTTAACTGCGCTGTATAATAGCGCACATCCTAAAATAAAATAAGTTAAAACCAACAAAGATAATTGTATAAATAAGTTTCCGATGGGCATTTAATACAGCTGCATTTGCATGCAGGAGTGAAGGGTGGCACATGTAAATGCCACCATTTACATATTTTAATATTAACACGAAAGGATCGCAACATTCCCCTGTACAAAATTACATATTTTGGTGTATTCGAAATATTCTGCTTTCGGCAAAAAAGCCGTTTCTAACTATGGCAAAATAAAATATAATGTAACGCTATTCAAACCTATTGCTTGAATAAACAGAATGAATTCTAAGAGCACTGATGTTTATAACAGACAGGGTAATTTAATTCGTAACCAACCTTTATCAAACCGGGCCTCAGGCATTTATAATTTTATCTAAGCTTAATTTTAATAAGAATGTTGTTAGCTTATGGTTTCCACGAAGAATTTTGTACAATTTTTAATAAAACCATAAAGTACAAAAAGTATTTTTGCGTGGTTCTAACTTAAAATACTGCTTTTACTGATAATGGCACGGCGTTCTTTTATCCACTAATAATGAATATTATTATTTGGTAATATAATATCAGTTATATAGCATTAGTAATGGTGACGGAGGAAGAATATCACTGCCCCATCTCATCCAAAGGGTGTCGTAAGAGGCGACAAACGGAAAAGGTAGGTGGACGATATCACTGCGATAGAAGGAAAATTCAAAATAAAACCCTGTACCAACCTGTCTGGCCAGCGTGGAAACAGTAGGTCATAGCCTCACAACATTAGGAGACGTCTATGTCTAGCAGTAGACTGTGATAGGCCAATTGATTGATTAAGTTACTGTCTTCATCTTAACACTATTTTTAAGTGCATGTTGCAACTTTCTTGGGGAAAAACTGCCATCTGAACTGCGAGAGGGAAACGCAATGATCGCGCCTCACAGCTGCTTGTAAGGACAGACCTATTTAAAGTTTTATAAACTACTTGAATACTAAAAAATGCGATACATGTACCTATTCACATAAAAATAGGTATTTTGGTGTTAATGCTAAACAACATTGAAAATGGTGCTATAGATGAATTTTGTGCACAAACTTGGGTTATACGTTCGCGGTTAAGGAAACTGAAGGAGAATTAAGGATATCTCACGACACATTGTGTGAACTGCTACACGCACAAAACACCCTAAAAAAGGTTAGGCGTTCTGTTTACTATCCAAATAAGTATAGTGTGGTGTCCTAAGGTATTTCCAATGAAACAGCCAGCGTGCGTTCGGTAATACGTTTATTTCGAGACTGACAAAACAAAAGGCGGTGAGCGAGAGAGTAGCCCGCACACAAGTAGGTAAGCTCCGCGCGCCGCGTCGTGGGATGTCGTACGTAGGTACCTACATTACATATAGTAGCTCAAAAGTCTGGACCACAGTCTCTAGATAGAGAAGTGGCATTCGTTCACGACTATCATAAACGCAACAGATATGAAAATACGTATCAATCTCACATGTTAAACATTCTATTCTATTTCACAATAATGACCTACCAATTGCCTTTTGCCTAGGTAGGCAAAACCGTAAATACAGTACTGCTACAGAACAGTACAGACCAGACAGATCAAGTAGTAAAAAACTGGTTGATAGTCAACAGTAAATTAAATAGGTACTACTGTTTATATTCTCCGTGGTCTGGAAATTATCATGTCAGATGACAGCTATTTAACTAAAGCAACTAGTTTATATCTGTCAGCGTTAATAGTGATTATGATAACTAGACTTCGCCTTACCTTTACATAGTTTAAGTTTGTGAGCCCGTCGCCTTAGGGCAACAACACGCTTAGTTCGCGATCATAATATAAATGATATGCCCCGAAGCGATGCTGAAGAGGTTTATCTTGAAGTGCTGTTAATAATAAGGCAGATAAATATTTGTATTAGTTATATCTACTGACTGACTGTAAATCATAGTGTTATTTGATCCGTCATTTATTTAATAATAACTAGGTATATTAAAAATTATTTTTCCTTCTATGTTTCATGTCACAAAGTACATTTGTCAAAAACCTGCATACCTTGCGGCTGTTATATAAACAGCTCGGTGCAAAGTTACGGATTAAACTAAGCTCTTTCAAGCTATAAATAAAAAGTAGGTACTTATCAGTAAAATTTATTATCTTTAACTTTATTTTACTGCTATGTTAATCTGCTTACTTATTGTGCGAAACGTAACAAATCTTGTGTGACTTAGGCTTATTACAAAGGGCTTAAACTTATTACTCGGAAATTCGATTCTTTAAATCTTTTATATTTGTATTTGTGTATTTGTGATTCGAGATTAGCAAAATATCTGCAAAACCATGATACAAGTAGAGTTGTTATTTTCTTTTTTGTAAGCTAGGAAACTTTTTAATCATATAAACATACCGGTGTTTATATGATTAAAAAGTTTTCTTTTCTCTTCACTCACTCACACTATTTGCTTTTTTTCTGTTTTTCCGTGCGCAAAATCCCCACGGATACCAATCTCACCAGAGTCGGTGAGAGAAATTATGTCGAACTCGAACCAACTGGAACCCATGCCGTCTTAAGTCTTCGGTTGATGAAGGTGAGATTATAAGCAATAAAAACCACCCCGACCGCCGCAGGGCTGTCTCTTTGGAGATGGCCCCCTTCGATGAATCGTGAAACAATTTGCTAAAATACTTTGTAATTATTGGGTGAGTTAATAATTATGCAATCACTAACTTCCGCTATAACAATTTCGCTTTTATATACAGAGAAGTATGGATTTTATAGTTTCAATTGCTACCGAGTTTTATTACATTTAGTGATACTTTTTCATTACCCTATTCTGTAATAAAAACTTTACTAGTCTCGTTCAAAAATTCCTATTCACTATTTTATTGAACTTTGGAAATAACAGGTTCTTTGTTTGCCATTGAGCCATTGTCGTTTTACTTCGCGGAATATTAATAAACTAGAAGTGGAAATCACAGGAAAGTCACAATTAGATTCGTTTCAAAATGACAAAGAACGATCATCGAACATAGACTCTAAAAATTTCAAAGAGTTAGAGTGTGCTTTATAGACGGAATTCCAATCAGAGCCGCACCTTGTCCAATGAAAGTTTAACGAACTCGAAATGTAATCTGATTTGTGTACGGCTTTATTTTTGTGTAGCCTGATGAAAAAGAAACAGGGTGTCCGTATTCATTCAGTCGAATGCCGACTGATGAATTCTGGGGATTTAGTTTAATATTCGCTTGCATTGTGGTAATACAGGAATTTCAATAACGTAAATAATAATCCGAGGTTTTTATAGGATTCGGTGGCAATTTTATTAAAGTGAAAACCAAAGCGTCGAGAAGAACTAAGTGGATCTTAGGTTTGCTAATGAATGACTTAAATAACCCACTTCTACATAAGGCAACAAAATCGAGTTGCAGGAACTCACGGGAAGAATATATCTATTCTTTATTGTACAAAGGTTCAAAAGTTTCTGGACATCTCCTTTCGGAGGTGTCCCAGAAGAGGTGCGATTGTATGTATAAATGACATTTAATACAATATAATGTGATATAATGTACATGTGGTTCAAAAGTTGCTGGATACCTAAAGATCTATTTTTCTTTTACTATCGAAGTCTAATTTAACCAAAAAAATCTAGATCGATGTTTTGTTTCTTTATAAGAAAATAAGTAAACTCATGCAAGGGCAATCTTAAACTTAGTTACATTAATAAGTAGATATATATTATCCAGTAGCTTCTAAGACTAGTAGTTGTGTAGTGGCATCACTTTATACAATTTTAGTTTCAAATTGTTCAGGAACTTTTGGAGCCCCCTGCACAAAGGCTTAACTCGTAGTTGAATTCTCTTCCAGCAAACCCGGGAATGCACAGAGGAGAAATACAATGAGAGTCAAAACCTCGTATACATGAATGTGAAGATTTTACTTTTAGACAGTATATAAAATATATAGCTCGAATACTTAAAAAAACTCATTATTTCATATAGTTATTTATATTTGAATGAATTTATCAAGTAAACACAGATAGGGTTTATGTAGGAAACTAATTCCAATAATCAAAGAAAGAATCAATCAATTTAATCACCACGACACTTTTGTAACCACTAAAATATTGATATTGTAGTGAAAAAAAGTAGACTGGTAATTTGGAATAATAAAATAGGCATACATATTATTCATACATACATACTTATGACAAAGGAAATATGTTAGATTTATTTTTCAGTGCCTTTATAGGAAAAGGTTCTTGCTTCCACATATTAATTTTCCTTCAAGAGTTATAAGTGTATAATAGAAACAAATTAGGCTTTTGTTACTGGCTGTATTTGACAGTTATATTTTAGGCGTGGGTTCCATTTTGCCTAACTTCTCTGAAATAGGTTTATGTATACATAAGAAACAAACTCAAACATACGAAACAATTCCCGTCCAAGTGCCCACGACTCTAAAATATCAGCGAATGTTAACTTACTACGACTGTGCTTAGGTCATCTACACAACAAATCCTGTGGACAGACAACTTTGTAGCTTAACTTAATAGAGTTTATCAACTTGTGTAATATACAGTACAACAAACATTGCATCTAGGTATATAACGGCTATTTAAAACTATAAATGTAGGTGCGTTGTTCCCGACAGAGCAGATTTTCTTCCAATCTCTTCCCATGCGGTCTCGTACAAGGTGACTATGGGATAGGGCTGTTTAACATCAGACAGATTCTGATATACCCAGTCCACACTCAGTCTCAGATGATTAGATCAGATAGTGCCAATAATACGGCCTATTGCCGTAATCATGGCACTATCTGATCATCTGATAAGATATCTATCTGATCTAACCCCCTATTATCTGGTACAATGATCGATGAAATCAGGAATACCTCCCTAGTTCGGACGGAATTGGAGTAAATTTGGAATATAACAACTTTAATAGTATATGTGCACGGTAAATTGTATTGCAAATTTAATATAATATATAAAATAATATAAATACTCTAGGACAATCTATATAACACCACCTAGATCTATGGTATAAGTATATAAGTATAGCTTAACTAGCTTGTGTTATGAATTCTAGAATGTAGATAAACATATTAATATGCATTTTATACATTATTATGCAGAGAATCATCAAATATCTGCACTGAGCGGGAATCTTTTCTTTATTTACTTAATATCTTTATATATTTTATTGTCCATTATTTTTACTGCAACGGCTTCCATATATCAGAAAGATTGCCATTGTGAACTTGTTGTAAAACATTTTAAGAGAAACAATCCCACCACAAATTGTGTTCGTGTAATTCCAATAAGACTTACGCAGTGCACGCCTTAGAAACTAACATTATAGCTTACTTGACCCTCATTGCTATTACTGTAGTGAATTATAATTTTTTTTATTACCTTTTGAATGGCAGTCAAGCACACGACCCACCTGATGGGAAGCGGTCACCTTGACCTATTATGGACGTTTGCAATCCCAGGGACGTTACACTCGTGCTGCCTACCCTGTAGAAACCTGATGCTCTTCTTGAAGAATCCCATATTGCAGTCGCTTGGGAAAACTACTGTGGACTGAACTACTAAGGTAGTTGAGCGTGCGCGGGATGAAAAATCTCCCATACAGTATAGTGCGCGCCGTTTCTGGTCGTAATATAATAATAATAATAATAATAATAATAGTTTATTCATTCAAAATACGTGCACAATTTACTTTTACATTCTATAATACAATTTATTAAGTACATATTGTTCTAGTAAGCAAGAGGTTAGCGTCAGCGACTGTAGTAGTATAAACTGTGTCACAGTCGCCAGCGTCCTCCACCCGGAGCGGAGATGAGATGATACATTTTATATAATTACAGTTATCTCTTTATGTAGTTTTAATCAACAAACTATTACATAAAACATTAGGATAATTCTTTAAAAAAATTGAGAATTGAAAATAATATTAAACAATAAAAATAATTTGAAAATAAAATTGATTGGCAGGCATGTGTGAGTGTGCGAGGGTGCGAGGGGTTGTTGGGTTGTGTGTATATGAATGTATATTATGTTATCTGTATTAGGTTACGTAAGACTCTGTATAAGTTGCTCAGTTTCTGTATAGTCTAATGTCTTGAGCCAATCGCAAACCCTGGACTTACACTCTCTCAAGGATAATGGATAAATATTTTTACGTTCATTAATTGCATTATACAGGCGACTTCCAAGTGAAAAATATTGCCGCCTGGCAAGAGCCGTTCTATGTACGGTGATAGCGCAAATCCTGGTTTTATTCCTCCTGAGCATAGGCACGAAAGGAACACTCTTATGCTTACGAAGAACAACGTTCATAATATATAGGTGGCGGACCCGGAACACCGAGCTCTCCCTATAAAGAGTGTCAGTGCTATATCTACGTGGCCTTCGAAGCATAACCTTTAGGATTGCTCTTTGAGCACGTTCGAGGGGAAGCAGTGTCGTTTGAGAACATCCACCCCATGTTGCAATGCAGTACTGAAGTAGGCTTTGAACAAGGGCATAGTAAACACACATCATAGTGCCCGAGTCGGCTGAATTTTGAAGCTTCTTGAATATGGGCATTAGTTTTCTAACGCGACCTGTTAGATGATGAATATGTAACGACCAATTCAACATATTGTCTATTATAAGCCCTAGGTACTTCACCGAAGAAACTCGCGTCAACTCAGAGCAGTCACAGTAGTTATCACAAGACCCACACGTATGAGCTTTGACTTTGAAAGTCGAAGGAGGTTGCGTGTTTGCACGGAGGGAAAATGTAATGTACATGGTTTTATGTACGTTCAACGTTAGAAGATTGTCTCTAAGCCACTTTGTTACCTCACCCAGAGCGATCTCTGTATATTTCCTGGTTTCGTCCCAATCCTTTCCATGTACAATCAAGGCAGTGTCGTCGGCATAAGTGAAAATGTCGCAGTTTTTAATGATTTTGTGCACAAACTGTTGACATATACCAGGAAGAGAGTAGGTCCTAGGACGCTGCCCTGCGGAACTCCAAAGGACAACGAAGTGTACTCACTTATGTGGTTACCTATCCTTACACATTGTGACCGGTTTGTGAGATAAGATCGGAACATGTTGAGTGCAAGTCCTCTGATACCTATCGATTCCAATTTATGGAGTAAAAGTGGGACAGAAACAGTATCGAATGCCTTGGATAGGTCAAGGAATACGCCTATTACTTTAGAGGAGTTGTCAAGGTTCCTGGTTATACTCTCTGTGAGGGCCATTGTAGCATCTTCAGTTGATTTTCCTTTCGTAAACCCGTATTGATTTTGGGCGATAATGTTGTGATATTGGAGGTATTTTAAAAGTCTGGTATTTAATAGCTTTTCCAAAATTTTTGAGATGACTGTGAGGACGGATATGGGCCTATAATTTTCGACACTGTTTCTATCACCAGTCTTATAGATAGGATGCACTTGAGCTTTTTTCAAAGCGTCCGGGAACACCCCCGTGGTCAGGCAGAGATTACACATGTGTGTAAGAGGAGGTGTCAGGTAGGCTTTGGCACTTTTTATGACTCGTGTCGGTATTCTGTCAGCACCCATTGCGGACTCACTGTCAAGATTAGAAATTATGGTCTCAATCTCTCCACAATCCGTTGTAAACAAAGCCATTGAGTCCCTGAGACATAGTGACTCACAGTGAGCCTCAAGATCACTAGGTCGCTGCGATTCGCAGTTTTCAATGGAAGTAGCCAGCCTTTTACCTATTCCTGCAAAATAATCATTGATTTTGTTCAGAGATTCATAAGGATCCTCAGCCAGTTTTAATAAAGAACTCGATGGAAGTGTTGTTTCTTTAAAATTGACAATTTTTTTAATTGCACTCCACATACCTTTAATATTTTTTTCATATTTCTGTAATTCTGATTTTTCATAGGCTGTTTTTAATTTTTTAAGAAGATTATTGCAGAAATTACGGTACCTTCTGTAGGTTACTTGGAGTATAGCGTTATTTATGTCAGATTTCGATCTCATCTGTAATTTATCTCTATGTCTAATGCATCTCAGTAGTCCAGGGGTAATCCACGGCTTAATTGTGCGCCTGCGGTTGGAAACAGTTACCTGTTTGGAGTGGGCAGAGACCGCTCTAGATATAATATCAGTCAGGAGGTCAGCAGCACAGTTTGCATCTGTCGCAGTAAAAACAGGATCAAAGTCTGTATTTGATAGGTACTGAGTTAGGGACAGATAGTCAGTTTTTATATAGGAAGCTTGCGAGTGCTGCTTTTGTATTTTACAATCTAATTTGAACACAATTGGGGCATGATCGGTTATGTAAGAATTAAGTACGTATGTTGATGAAGATCTACTTGATCTTAACATCACATGATCGATACAGCGATCCTCGCGAGTTGGAAATACGTGGGCAGGCAAAAGGCCGTGATAAGCCATCAGATTCAAATATTTAGTCTTTACATTGTGTGTACAACTTGGCGCGATATTTATATTTATGTCACCGATGAGCATCACTGATTCAAATGATTTCAGATTCAAGAGACAAGCATCAAGACTGTCACAAAATTCATTAATGCAACTATAAGAGGGGGAGCGGTAGACAGCAACTACAGCAAATTGATTTGAAGATTGCAAAATGAGACAGCTGGCCTCATTGAAAACAGGCCTTAGTAAAGTGTGGTTGATTTCATTTTTTACATACAAAATGACACCATCATTCTGATTTGCAAAAGTAGAAGAATATGACATGTATCCTGATAAATGAGGCACAGCTAGGGTTTTACTTAGCCAACACTCAGTCAAAACAAGAATGTCACATTGTATGCCTACTCTTTCCAACAGCAAAACAAGCCCATCAAAGTTACACATGACACTACGTATATTTACGTGCAGTATGCGCAAAGAGGTACCCGATGGATCGATATAGTTTATTAAGCTTTCAGGATTGCAGACCATGGACAGTGATACCTGATAAGAATCGATGTCATTAGTAAAATGTTTTAAAGGCATCATTTAAATAAGAAATTCCCATAGGGGGGTATCTATCGTAACCAGCACGAGTAAAGAACAAGTACCGTACACTGCGTGTGTTCATGTTATAGTGTATGGTGTGACTAGCATACATTAAATAAAAAGTTAGGACATGAACATTATACATTAAATAGAAGAAATATAGGACACGAATGTTAGCACTGCAGAATACTCGTAAGTATAAAAATAAGATATATGCGATGTATCTAAGGGTTTGCAGTACCAAATTCAACAAATGAGCCACCCATGCAAATAGCGCAAGCTGCAAAAGAGATGCCACAATATCCATTACAGAGGTAGTCTGGAATGGGCTGAAAGTGATTTGCATGAATTGCCTGTAGTAATACAGAGAAACGAGCTCAGAGGATGACACCCGGTGTTTGCAATAGTGTAAAATATGCGAAGTGTTGTTTGTTAAGACAATAGCAATTTCAGACATGTATGCCAGTGGTAATATCACACTCACACAATAAAAATAACCTAGAAACATTATAACAATCAGTAAAAATGCGTAATAAATAAAGAAATGGGACGCACCAGTGTACAGTCACTTCTCATGCTGAGTGGATAATAATTTATTCAAGTCACTTTCACTGTCAATTCGGTGCGAAGGGGCTCCTTCCTTGTTACGAAGAAAGACCTTACCATGGGAGGTCCAGCAAAATGCGTAGCCATGTTTTTTACCAAACTCCCGTGCCAGGTAAAATATTCTACTTGATTTTTGTGTAAGGCTTTCCGAAATGAAAATCTGCTTAGGTGGACCGGTGAGTTTCAGATGCGATGTATTCAGTCTAGACTCCTTATTTGTCGAGTTATATTTTTTTACGGCAGACAATATCCGTTCCTTCAGCAAAACAGAAGAAAAATCCATCACAATAGGACCCACTTTTCCCTTACCCGTATTTAGACGAAAGACATCGCGAACTTGAGACTCTTCAATATTTATATTTGTTGATTTCCCGATATTTTGTACCAACTGTATTAGATCACATTTAGACTCGCCATTCTGAATAGGGATATTTCTCACTTCGATACTGGTATATTTATGGTACCTCTCAAGATTTTCCACCTTTAATTCGAGAGTTTGTATGTGAGCCAAGTGGGCACGTCTCTCAGTTTCCATGTTTGTCAGTTTGTTCTTCATCTCCTCATATTGCTTTGAAATAAAATCCATTGATTGTATAATATCTCTGTTCTGCTTTTGTATATCGTTTATTGTACCTTGCATAGTGGTTTGTTTTGCTTTGAAGGCGTCAAGGGATACTTTTATTTCCGACATAAAGGCGGTGAGTTCATCCTCGTGTTGACGTTTTCGCGGACGGTTTTGGGTGGTAGAAGTCGTTGTCGCACGTTTGGTGCTTTCCTTTATAGTGTCCATTGAAGTACCTGTAGTCAGGTTTGTATCCGAGACATCCTTATCCGTTTCCGTTGGTGTAGACGGTGGAGTTCTTTTCAATGGCATATTTAATAAAAAGTATGCACGTAAAAAGTTACTCACGAACACGTTCTTGTAGTACCAGGAACACAGCCGATGAAGCAGTATGCACCAATACAATCAGTAGGTAACACCCAGTGATATCCGTGTGCACGATGTCCGTGTGTGTAGATGCACAGTAATTGGAAGGTCAGTGACCCCGCCCTCTGGGGTGGGTCGGCCTCAGCAGTGGGCGTTGACGTCGACGTAAGTGAATGAAGATGTTAGGGTGGTAGTCTCACACGTTATGCGCGCCTAGTACCAGAATTAATTTTATTAAATATTTAAATTTTAAAAATTACATTTAAAATTAACTGTGCTATTTTCTTAAACGCGTCTGAACCAGTCAGAGGTCCGGAGGGAAGGGGAATATGTATGTAAGGGGAATATGTATATGAATATGTGAGGATGAACTCCCTGTCATCACAGAGAGTTCATCCTGAGAACGAAACATCATCATCAAGCGGTGCGATGATAGAAAGTGGGTGTGGGCATCATGTCGAATAATTCTTCTGAACACAAACCATTATACAAGGAAAGTGGTTACCACGGTCTATTGACGCGTGCTATACCAGGAGCGTCACACTTGTGCTCCAGACCCTATATTTAATTAATGTTGACCAGACTACTCCGTACCGTGCTCGAGTCTTACATTTTTTGCGAGTATTACATTTTTTTTATATACCATGTGGCAGACAACTGAGATTGTGATAAAAAACTATTAAATTTTAGGCTTCACTGCTTTGCTGCTAAGGTAAATGTCATCGTGTATACCGAAAGAAACCATAATCTAGCTGTTGCCCGCGGCTCCGTCCGCGTGGTCTTCTGATCCCGTTCCCGCAGCTCCATCCCGAGCATTTAGGGGTATGAAAAATAGATTTTGGCCGATTCTCAGATCTACTCAATATGCTCACAAAATTTCATGAGAATCGGCCAAGCCGTTTCGGAGGAGTACGGGAACGAACATTGTGACACGAGAATTTTATATATAAGATAATAACCTCTGTTTTATTTCATTTTAAAGTTTAAATCAAAATGTGTGTGGAAACTAGGTAGATAAGAAGCAATAGAGTTGTATTCTACAATACTATAATATAACAAATGTAGAAATAACGTGACCTGCTGTTGATTTCAATAAAGTTCACGACAGTACGAGTACAGCTCTACTTACAGATTCCTATTTGAGAATGGCAGACGTGACGGTTATTCATAGACTTTATGGAATACTGATAAGGTCGAATCATACCTTGCATATTTTTCAAATCACGTTTACGAATTTATTATTATACTAAATTAAATTCTAATATACAGAGCGTACGTGATTTATTTACGACGTTATACCGGTAGTGCTGTGCAGGAAGACAGAAGTAGGTTCAGAAAGAGATTCAGAAGGAGAAAGAGATACCTATGTCTTATTTAGTACTTAGAAGAGGAACCGAGGACTACTAATATAGTGAAGATAGATGGATGGAATCGAAAGCTTGTGAGGATAGATGAACGAATGTTAATTATTATTTTACGACAAAACGGTTAAACGAATCTGAACCAAATATGGCACAGTGAAAGTTTATAGGCTGGACTCCTCTTTTATCTACCCATGTGGTAAAAAAAGTAGACAAAAAGAGTCTAGTTATTGCTATAAAGAAGCTAATTTTGTGGGTTTGTGTGGTACTGAACTGACTTTGAAAATTCGTTCACCAATAGAAAGCCACATTATATTTGACAGTCATAAGGATATATTTCATAATGCTATCGGGGAGGGGTAACAGCAAAAATGAGATCAGATCCACGCGGGCGAAACCGCCGGCAACAGCTAGTACAATATAAGGAAACAATTTTGATACAAATAAATCTTTAACAAATATTTCAATTTAGTGAAACCAGAACAAAACATCATACAAATGAATATGATTGTTTCGACAATTTAAGGATTTATTTAGTAAACAAAATGGCGGATTCACTAAAATTTCCATAGATTATAAATATGATAAGTCTATCAAGGATGTTGTTTTCAGATTAAAAGTAAATTTTATAATTTATCAAAGTCCAAATGGCAATATTAGATCAGATGCGAAATTAATATTAAAATATTTGAGTGATTTACGTGTTTCATTTCGGAGAGAAAAAAGATAAATCGGCATAAAAACAACTAACTTCAAGCAAATGAGTTATAACATAAATGAATACGGATACCTTTTCACTTCTAATTTAGAAAACTTAGGAGAAATATAAAGTAAATTATCATTTTTTTTTCTAATAAGATACAAGAAATTTGTTGTAGTAGTCAATGTATCCCAATGGTCTCTCTGTCAGGGGTGTGAAAGTCTGTACGAAGAGGAGAAGAAAGAGTAGTGAAGCATTTAAAACACTTCACCAAGATGAAGGTGTTACGTTACCTACTTAAAATTAACACTGGTAGATCATCGTCCTCATGTTTTTTGTGTTAGTGTTTTCCTAATTGCTTCCGAGGCCAATATTAATTCGGAGCTCAGAGTTCACCTTTCTACTTTTCCCTCTCCACTTCGCACAATCTTGTGCGTCCATAGCAGTGAGACCACTGACACGTGTATCACCTTTCACGACGACAAGCCAGGAACTTCCTAAGCCTACTCTTCTGCTGGAACCCAGCGGGAACACGATTGCCAGGCATTTGCTACATGGTTCAAATTCTATCGTATATTATCATTACATTATCACATCACATAGTTATTTTGAACTTTACCTAATGTAATACACTTTAGCCTCGTTTTGTGTAAAGTATATTGTCCAGTATTGAGGCTATTCCAAGGTTAATTACCAAAACAACTTTCAGCCCATTACTTCTGATACCGGATAATATTGCCTTCATTTAGCCTGAAAGCAAATTTATAATAGATTGGCCGGAAGCCCGATGACATAATAATTAACCTTAAAATATTCACGTCCAAAAATATCATGATTAATGACCGGTTTGTTTGTGAAGAAATAACAACAAGCTTGAATGAAGGTTTGACCTATAAAAGCTTCAAAATTTGTCTTAGACTTGCTATAAAACATTACATAAAATAAAATGGTACTCAAAGGTACACTGAGAGGTCGGGAGAAATCGTGCGTCGTTGCAGTAATGATTCTAATTTTATGTCGGTGGGACACCGAATACATCCACAATTCAACAATTACTCCCTGAGCTGTGTCAACGGAAAGGATTGCGACCGCCATTTTTGCCAACTTGACATTTATATTTGGAACGTTTTCTGTTTTTTTTTCTCTGAAATTTGCTGTTTTCAGTTGGACAAGGTCGTACAAATGCGGCGGTCGGACGGGAATGTTATTTTTATAATTGTGGCTGATAGCAGGCCCAAACTTGCTATTCTGTTGTCAGGTCAAATTAAAACTGATTTATTATATAAAGCATGTTTAAAGATCATTTTAGGTTACTATTTTGGTACATCAATCAAACAGCCCACCGCTATCCAATGCTGGGTAGCTTTGACCTACTGTTACCACGCCGGTCAGACGGATAGTAACAGGGTTTTATTTTTTATTTTCTTTCTCTTGCAGGGATATCGTGTGCGTATTTTTCCGTTCATCGCCTCTTTGGATGAGATGGGGTAGTGAAATTCTTTCTCCGTCAACACACGGATAACTAAACTTACTTTGGTACTTAGTTACTTAGTTTGGATAGTATATTTAATCTTCTACTATTTTTACCTCTAATGGGTACCGAGCTCCATCGGAGCTAATAGCTAACAAGCCATGTTGAAATTGAACTGACATAAAACGCCTATGTTCTATTACGGGAACATTTTAGTAGCCATGTCGGGTATACCCTACGGGTGATGTGCCCAGAATCCCGGTAGACTTAACCTTCAACCATAAGACCGGCGGCCATGTTGTTAAGTGCCGGCTGTTTACTTCACCTTTACCTATATTTAACCTAAGATAATCTCGAAAAATATACATTTAATCTCTTCTATTTTCGAAGAAAATAACTCCCTCTTTTCTGAAGGACTATTGTACCTAAGTTATTTAAAACCAAAAGCGCACTTTTTGCAGATGTACACGTAACTAAAAAAATATAACATATTTTTGTTGCTCAGGAAGCAGCTTTTACGAACAAAAACACAGTACGTTTAGTACGAATTAATTGCTAAATACCCACTTTGTAAGCTTGTGCTCAGCCACGAATTATATAAAGGATTGCGACATAATAGGTAGTTATTTCATGACTAGCGCCACTGAGTCAGGTAATTAGCCTTTACTAGACTTTACCAACATCATACGAGCATTGAACCTCTGTGGCCTCTATGGCGTGGCGTGGCGGTAGTGAACTCGACTGCCACGCAGGAGGCGCGGGTACGATTCCCACTAAATGCAAATATATGTATGTATGAATATGGCTACTTGCGCTGGTCTGTTCGTACCTCGGGGACCACGTTAAACCGTCGTCGGTTCCGATTGCCCTACGAACATCTATGGCATTCGTTGCGGAGAGACTTTTCCAATTTGGTGGTGGAAATACCGCCGCATTTTATCTAGACTAGAAAGTTGAAACTAAATGAGTTGGTAATAGGCTCAGAAAATGATTATACGAGGATTGAACCTAAACGAAGTTTTAACAAATTATAAGGCGACTTAGCAATTATTTGTTGTACTTTTTTGTAGTGAGGTAACGTGCTGCTACGTAGTTAATAAGGAAAATACTCATATTATAGAGTACTCGTACAACCAGTGGCCAGTTTTACTGTAACAAAACTGAAAAACTGGCCCGTAGTTGTACGAATATATTGCACGATGTCACGAAATTTGCTACATGTGAGGCTTAGAAATTAGAACTGTTATTGAATTTAAACATATTGGTACGAGTAACAAAGTTTTTGGTTTGCAACCGAGTAACAAGTAAAGGTCTGTTTTGAAGACATATCAATTCAACATACTAATAATAATATCCACATTTAATGTGGTTATACAATTATTTCCTCCCACTGCCTTCCCGTTTAGGGTTCCGTACCTACCTCAAGACGAAAAAACGCAACCCTTATAAGATCACTTTAAGGTCATATTCTGTCCTTCTGTCTATCAAGACCCTTTTTCTCAGGAATGCGTAGGTATAGGAGGAATGCGTTGAAGCTGTGGGAAATCAAACTTTTCGCTTTTTTGTACGGAACTCTGTGCGCGAGTCTGACTCGAACTTGTCCGAGGATTTTGAATGTTATCACCCTTCGCCACTGCACTGACATAGACATTTTGATCACCATGATCACCATGATGATAATACTAATAATATATAAAAATATATAAAAATGTACAATAAATTTTAAAAAAAATATTTAATTTATTTAAACTGTTCCAAGCTTACAATATTATTGTTGAGCTTTTGTTTGATGCGTAAGTTAGGCGCCACCATGTTCCAGCGACGGCCCACACAAACAAAAAACTCGTTTACAAACTAACACAAAAGGTAAATACACAGCCTTTGTACCTCCACATAAGCTTTCATAGTCGCTAAAGGCTACACTATATAAAACACTAGAGAGCACTTAGCCGTGCCCTCAACAACAAAGCGAAATTTGAAGCTTTTCATCTTGGGGTACATAAATATAACTAACCTTGCCGTCCCGATGTCGCAAACAAGATTATTAATAATGAAAACTTTTGGTTACATTGTAGGAATTTTTAAAGACCATTGAAATTTTGCATTTCTTTGAGGATGCAATTTTCTTTTTTAGATATATCAATGGTTGATAAATACATATATCCTTTAAAGTGAAGTCCCAGTTAGTGGGGTTTAAAACCCTTGTCCAACAGCCGCCACCTTGAAAATTATCTCATAAACTATATTATGCTGCAGACACGTTACTGTCCATACCAAACTTGCTGGGAGAGATCGCTTCCAGCGATAAGGCCAGCCATTGTACATTAGAACAACTGCAACTCCCACTACTTGTATTTGATGTTATTATTTTTTTGGTGTATAATAAAGATTAATCTATCTATCTATCGGTCTCTCAAGAAAATAAATTAGTATTCTTGGTCGCAAATAAGTTTATTTATAATTTTTATCAAGTACTTAGCTTTAGTCGTAGAACCAAAAATAAAAAGTCTACCGTTGCCTGGCCTTCTTCTACCAGGGTGACAGATAGTAAACTGCAAACTACAGGCAGCTCTATGTCTTGTATTATCTCATGTCCAGCATTCAAAGACCCAAAGATGTCGTACGTTTTAGTCAGTTCGAGTCCGACATAACCACTTCCCCGACTTTGTAGGGGTTAATATCCGTAGGAATTTTGCACATGATAAAAAAGAAGATTGACAAGCATCTCCACCTGTCACCCTCAAGTCCACGACTAATACATACCTACTAAACAAAATGAAAAACATTTAGCTTGAAAAGTGAGTCAACGATCACGCACCTTCATAGGTAAACCTGAATACTTTGTCTGTTTATCATCAGTACAAGTCAACAAAGGCCCGTTGAATAATATATCAAGCGGGCTAATCGCGTAGGCCGAATGTAACAATATATGATTTGCGTTTCCGATCGCAGTAGTTGGTGTTTCAGGTTTTATAAGGAAGGGCAGGAAATTCATCCTCACACATTACTTAACTTTACTACTACTACTACTAAATTTAACTTCATCCCGCGCGGGCTCAAACTGTGGAATAAAATTGCTGCAGCGATTTTTCCAAGCGACTACAATATGGTTATCTTAAAGAAATGCATTAGGTTTCCACCCGGTCAGCAGTACGAGTGTGACGTCCTCAGACCGTGTGGTAACCACCTCCCCTGAAATGGGCCGTTTGCTTGTCTGTCCACCTAAACTAAAAAAAACAATTACCACCTAATCTAGCCGCATAAATTACCGAGCTGAATATAAAAAAAATTCAAATATATATACGTAAGAAATCAAACATCAAATTGTTTATGAAAAGAAATTGCTTAACACTATAGAAAATACATTGTAAACATGGAAAAGAAAAACAAATGAAATTGTGACATCGATTCCGCTAATGAATCTATCGTATCACATTTCTAGTTCTGTGATTGTCCTGTATATTTCCGGAGGTGTTAGTTTGAATTAGGAATTTAAATTACCTTTACTAAAACTACTGAGTTGCAAGGTCTACAATGCGTCTATATTTCCGTTGTTCTCAATACAATACAGTGAGAACCTACTTCATATAAAGCTGCCTGTAGATTCAAACAAAAGCTTAAGTCAGTAAGTCACGTCTAGTCCAGGGATCGGATAATAAATTAGAATATCGGAGACGATTCCTTTGAGAGATGTTATAATCAGGATTGATAAATTCGTATACGCCCATAAATTGAAAAAAGGTTCATATTTTGTTACGGGATTGATACTGATTTAACATAATAGATTAGATTGTTATTTTTTACCAAATTTAGAAGAGATATCTCAATTCGGTTAAATGTATTATTCCGTCTTGTTCTTCGCTGATTGTGAACCAGTTATCAATTGAATTTAGATTTTTAATGATGTGCAAGCCTCGAGGACTTATTTGATTCCAGTTCAATTTCTAAAAAAAAATTACCTTATTGGTACAAAATAAATTTTGTTTCAATCATGATTTAGAAGAGTTCAGAGATGCATAATTGAAACTGAATTTCTTTTCAAGAATTGTATAGAGACAGTTGAATTACTGAAACAGAAATGTATTTTGTATTTATTAGGTATGTACATAGGTATTTGTAAAATCTGCACTTCACAGGAAGAGTTCATAAACATAAATCTGCATTAACCGGAGTGTTAATAAAAGCTCTAATAAACCTTCGGAAAAAAAAACACTATCACTCCAACCTACGTAACATAGAAGTAGTGGTTCGAAAAAAGAAACATATTATAATTAAATTTATTATAATTGACGTAAAACGTGATAAAAATAATCTTGTGGATTTACAAAGTAAAAATCATTAACTCCTGTGTTAATCGATAAATCGACAACTGTGTTAGGGCGAGGTGAGATTCTTTACTCAAATAACAAACTGTTGTCATTTAAAAAAACCGGTATCTCAAGACATATACATAATACATGTCTATAGTTCAGACAATTTCTTTTATTTATTTTTTTCATTTCCATTACATTCTTTATTGTACACATTGTGCATATAATTATACACTCATGCAACATAGCTGATCAAACCATATGCATGCAAGCAAAATCTCAGATCAGTGCACCTTAAGTGTTAAGCAGGTACTACAGTTGAATGTGTTTCATAGTACCAATATTGTCTTAATAGCTACTGCAATAGTACTACAGATAAGATAGAGAAGTGAGATGTTCTTAGTAAATAGGGTTCCCATAACATTTTGTGGGTGTCGTTAGAGATCACATAGAGATTATATCAGGTGAATGGCTAGATTAAGGTACCTACCATATGATGGAATATAATGGACCCGATAGACGTTGGCGAAATATTTTGATTTAATTTTGAGTGACCGCATCGGTATATTGACGGCCTCTGTGGCGTGGCGGTAGTGAAGGAGGTGCGAATATAAATATTTATGTGCATGAATCAAAGAATCAGATAATCAATTTCGTTTATTTAGTTTAGGCATATAAAAAGCACCTTATGAATTTCAAAGTTTTACAATTATGTACCTACATTTGTCAAAAGTATTATATTTTATAATAAATAAAATAGTAAATAAATTATTTGAAAATTATTCTTGTGATTCTTGTGATGATTCTCATGAATATACTCGTAAGTATTTGCATTGGTCTGGGTGTTTCTATTTATAATTATGTATGTATTTACAAAAATGCGTATTCAAGTAAATTATTCCGCATGTTAGAACACAATCTAGTTAAGTTATATTTACCATGGGTCTAGGTGGCGTTGTGAAGATTGTTCTAGAATATTTATTTATTTATTTAGTTGAGTGTTGATTGTTATATTGTTATTGTACACACTTCGAAAAAAGAAGAATGAGATGTGTTTTTGACGGTTAAACATTTGTTTCAGAATCTCTTGGGACAACATTACATAAATTTCCACCGAAACACCGGTGTACAAAGGTTAGTAATAACTTATGTGACTAAATAGCGTAATAGCGTATACTCAATTAGAATTCAAAAGCTTGTGAAATTGGAATACAGTCTAGACGAACACACTCTTTACCGTAACACTTTGACTTAGTTCTAGTAGTTTATTATATAACACTTAAGTGGAAGACAAGCACACATGACATGACATGTGGTTACCGTGGCCGGACGAAACCTTGTTATGCATTTATTGAAGAGCTCAATATTGTAGTCACTTGGTGAAAGAACTCACAATCACTTAATGAAATTTGCACAAATACTTTCATTATACGTAACAGTATATTTGTACAAAACTATATTTGCGCAAGCATAGGTATTCTAACTTCTAACGACTGTCATACTGAATTTCGAAGCTCAAAATAGCGATGAACTGTAGCCCTAAAGAACAGAAACGCGAATCACGGTAGTGCGAAAGTGCGCCACATCGATACCCATAATTTCGAATGTTTTCCACCGCGAAGCACGGTAGTGCGAAAGTATTCCACATCGATTCACACATTGTCGAAAGTATTGTAGCGCGATGCACGTCAGTGCTAAATTCTACTAAATGCGAAGGCATGCCACATCCTATTTTCTGCTAGCTCGAAGGCTACAATTGTGAACTCCAGACAAAATTTTAGTTCATTTAGTGCGTACACTTAGAATATAATGAAAAACTCTTTTTTTAACCCCAGTTAGATACATTTTGTTACATTTAACTATAAATAACCTAATCTAATTCGTAACTTTTACTTGAAATAATTCTGGGAAACAATAAAACTCTACCTGATGCATTACGCTTAGCATTTTTTTTCGCGGTGCAGTTAACGGCAAATAGGTAGTCATTTCGTAATTACACTTTCGGTATGATTGTTTATAATATAATTATTGCCTATTTATTACTACTCACTTATAAATAAATGGTATACTGTATCCTTTTTTTTTAATTGTTCCACTTTTGACACTCATATAAAAACTAACATTGTTCTGATATTACTTCAAGTTCCAGTAAATCAATATATAACTTAACACACTCACACAAAACATCGATTCGTCAATCATCGATTTACAGCAAACATTTCTGTGTAATGCAAGAAGTAGCATGCCCTTTACTAGACCTTCGCACAGACGTGCATCGCGCTGCAATACATTCGACAATGTGTGAATCGATGTGGAATACTTTTGCACTACCGTGCTTCGCGGTGGAAAACATTCGAAATTATGGGTATCGATGTGGCGCACTTTCGCACTACCGTGAGTCGCGTTTCTGTTCTTTAGGGCTACAGTTCATCGCTATTTTGAGCTTCGAAATTCAGTATGACAGTCTAAATTATTATTAGTATTAACATGTTAAGTATAAATTCACTATTAAATCTATCGGGATATTTACCATGTTTGTTAATTTCTACGCGTAACCGATATTTCGGCGCTGTTGCAAGCCCCATGATCACGGTGTACTGATGACCGCGGAGCTAGTTCTTATTGAGGCCAACCGTATCGGTCTACCCTCTTTCTTACTCGTTTACTACGCGCGTCGCCACTACCACTGTCCGTGTTCTCACATTGCACTCGATCACGACACACAACACTCACTGTATCGGCTCGCACTTTTTTTGGAGATGGCGTTTGTTTGGGTTTTGTGAACTTACGAATCACCGGGTGCCAGACATCGAATTTGTAAACGACCATGTCAATCTAAAATCATACAATGTTAAGTATAGACAATAGACATGTAGGTAACATAGCTGACTATAAATTGATAACTCCGATTTGATTATCGTACAGATATTTTCTTGAAAACGGCTATGGAAACAAAATTAACCGATTCATGCCGAAATTCAAATAATATACCTACTCTGTACTATTATATTGAACGTTTACTTTTCGGTCCCGTGTAGGGAGTACCTATTGCCGTATTCCGGGCACTATGGCTTACTCGAGTCATGCATCTGAGACTGAGTCTGGATTGTTTATATCATCAAAGTGTATAATTGCTGGTGGCTAATAATTATAATTGTATCAATTTTATACAAAAAAAAAACTTAATTATTTAAGTATGATTCAAATACATCAAGGATAATTTTTAACACAATTTCTCTTAGATCAAACTGTGCTTGTTAACTTTGGTAATATTAATGCCGTTACAAATACAGTGAGTCCTTTTAACTTAATTATTAGCTCTTTGCCATGCGTAAATTACTTATCTCATTGCTAATGTACATAAGGAATTAGTTGAAGATCAAAGTTATCAAATTCAAAGAAATTTCATGTAGGTACTGTGCGATAATGGTCTCTACTTCAATACAATAATACTGAAGGTACTTGCAAAGACCCACGAGTTGTTGTCGTAAGGGATAACGATGGTTGAACTCGTTATTCGGTAATCGGTAACTTTATACTGTTTAATTAATATTGACGTACACTTTGAAGGGTTATGAACCCAAAATCTACTCAAAAACGCTTTGCGCGTTTTTGGACTATCATTTGAGAATACAAGGTGTTACGGCGATGGACGAAGTCAAATCTGACTAACTGTAACGATAAATATAAGATATTATATCATTAAATATTAAGTTTTCAATATATTTTCAATAGTTTATGGGTACCTCACCGGCTAGCGCGGCTTGCTGATATATTTACCAATCGATGGATGAGGGTATAGAGCAAGTATTGGGGTATTGGGATCGCTTCCTTATCAACACGGTGCTCTTCATGAGGATTGGAGATCAGGTGGCAATTGCTCTCATAAAATTAAATATGAGGCGATTCAAAAGAAAGAATAGGGGACTAGACTTTTGAATACTCGTACTAACATTAATTATAGTTACTTAAAACAAATGCACATAAGCATTATGCGTATGCAGGCAAATTTGCAAAGAAAACATAAAATAGCCAAAGGGCTCCTAACGTTATACGCCGACAGGACAAGGGTTGAACAAAAGTTTATCTACATTATGTGAATAAGGAAGTAACTAACTTATTTTAGAACTTTGCGAGAGAAATTTTTGTTGCATTTTTATTATATCTTTATTGCAGCATAAAAGTTATGATTTTCATTTCACGGAGTTATGTATTTTTCTGGTGAAACGAAATTGCAGATGTAAACCAGTTACTTTTAATGGAATGTTAAGAAGTTGGTCTTAAGAACCCTGATAATTACTAACCCAAGAAATTTGGTTTAATGCCCCTCCAACTAATGGGAGACTACTAGTAATTCGAGTTACTATACTACATTTGTTTAGGTACTTAAATAAAAGTAAACTAACTTGTGGGAACTTTTTACAAACACACATCTTAAACTAAATAAACTACATTGACCAACTAGTGGTTCGATGCCGGTTTTTCATCTCTAAAATGCGATTCTAAGCATAGAAATATTTTATACTGAGTGAAACAAAACATATCAAAGAGACACACCAAGATTGTTTACATTTATTTAAGTACGACGAAACTCGAGTTCCTTAATTCGATTTAGACGTCTCAACAACCAATCGGCAACCAAGATGGTGGATTCCGCGGATTGCTCTAAACTCAATTTACTTTTCAAGTAGTGTTTTTCTAGTAAGAACAGGTTAAGTTTTCACGCCCATGTATAAATTTCGACTCTTTTTGATACTGTTCATCTAATTGATAGACAATCAACTCAAGCACTCACTACAACTCATATTAGTAAGATACAATACTTATTTGATTTAATCTTCTAGTCTCTGTCGTTGGCGGTAACAACTGTGAACGTGTTACGCATTTATATAGCATGTGTAATCAAATTCTCTCAAGATGAGATCAACAAACTGTTTACATTAATTGCATGACATCGTTTTAGGTATATTTGCTTTAGTAGCAAAATTATTGAAACCATTTCATTGAATTATCCTTCACTGTTTAAGGGTTCATAGTATTCACATAACAACAAGGTAGTTTATTTTCTTTTCCAGAGTATAATCTATTTCCATGCTTCTTCTGTCAAATCGATGACATTATTTGTTGCCATCGTGTTTTTATATTTATGGCACGTCAATCTTCGACTTCGCCTTGTCTGACGGTGTGCTGAAGGCAAAGTCTCAGGAAAGAGGGTCACCGGCTTGACGGTTTAAAGGACCCGGGGCTGTAGGAAGAAGTCGTTTTGTAGTAATTTGCTTTACGGCAGTGCAGTTACTATTTTTTATACAATTCCATTTTAGCCGTTCTGGTATGATTATATAACAAAAAAATCATCTATTCATCTAAACTTTCGTATACATATTATATGACAATAAAATACACTATTATCATGACAATACAATAAAATACACTATTGAATGTAGCTCCACCGCGGCGTGAAATTCGAGTCCCATTCTCGCCACCCAGTCCCGTCTATTCCAGAAATTGTATGAATATTATTCCAGACTATAATCATTCACTGTAACAAATTTCAACCAGATCTGTTCAACGTTTAAGCCTGATTGAGACACAAACTTGACAGCATCACAAACATACAAAAAAAAAAAAATAAACGTTAACGCGTAACTTGGGTAAGTATTAACACGATCTTATGATACAATAATTACTTATGTATCATAAGACCGTTAACTTATGATACAAATACAATAATTTACCTTTTGATTTTACGTTTTGAATTTACGTTTGCTTAACGTTTCGGCCAAGTTGCACTAGTCGTGTGTGACCACGACTAGTGCAACTTGCCCAAAACGTGTCATATAACGAAAACTTGGCTTATATTAGTGATATACCGATCCGACCACCCAGGAAAACAAGGTGGTTGGTTACTACAAAATATTCTTAACTGACCACCCATTTGAACACTAGGTGGTTTGATAGGAATGAAATTCCTAACTAACCACCTTGGTGAATGGATTGAGTGGTCCCCGTTGGTAACAAAAGGTTATAACCACTGGTCTTTAGATGCCAGCTAGTTGCTATAAAGTCTTCTAAAAGTTATGAAACTACTATGAACATAAACACTCCCCACAATACACAAGAAATATTAGTATTCTAATAACATTTGATTATTCTGACTATAATTATACCAACATTAAACTATGGCTCAAAATTGTTACATTGTAATAATAAATCTACAGATTACCTTAGATAAGAGAAACTGGTCTTAGATCCGGCAATTTATATTCCTTAGCAGCTAAAATTTATGTTAATATTCCATCATAATGCTCCCCCAAAACCCTGTAGATATAGCCAAAAATACCTACAGCTGCTATAACTAATACACAAAAAAACACTGTATATCAAAAATATATGTATTAAATTACATATCAAAATACCAAAAATGTTCATTAACTTATTTATTCATTTGTTGTGCGCAAAATCCCCACAGATAGCACCACCTTCGCCTAAATCGGTGAAGGTGAGTAAATCGGACTTAAACCGACTGAAACGCACGCTGTCTATTGGTCGGATTGCCGGCAATGAAATAATACAAGACATATCTCTCGCACCCCGGCAGACCCGAGGATATTTCTAATGAGATGACCCCCCTAATGTGAGAACCATGATGTCCCCATCTAGCCGCCGAATATGGGGAGATGTGTTTTGCCTGCTTCTGTGAGGGTGACAATCGGCTCCATCCCTCACCTCCAGACCCGCGCTCATGGAGGACGGAGGTCATTCTGCAAATATTCATATGCTGAATGTTTAGAATACCGAAAGTACAATATCTCCAAAATTGAATCATTTTTCGGTGGGTCTCTTTGGGTGGGGATAACTCAAGAGGTATCATTAAAATTTCAAAATCATTATTGCGGAGCAAGTAAAAGATGTTTACTGATTGATTCTAATTGAATGAATGAATATTTATTAAACTCGTGTAACTCGTATGCTGAGTAGACTTTTATTGTTATGGCAGAGGAACGTGATTTCTTATTTGGATCTTTACGTGAGTTTTTATTTCCTTGTGTAAATCACGCTGCTTACTCATGACTGCCATAGAATTCCCCCCTTTAATGAATTTCTTCTTATGCTGCTATTTTGTGGTTGATTGCTGTACTGTGGCGCTTAATTTTCTGCTGTATTATCTCGAGACATTTATTACGGGAACTATAATGACTTTACTAATGATAACTGCTTCATTGACGGGAGAGATGTGCTCTTCTTAATTAGACCGTATGTGCAGTGTGCTGTGTGCTTGCTGTGTCGAGTCGCTGCTTAGGCCGTAGGGTCCGGGCTGCGCGGTAGCTGCAGGTTGAGGTACCCCTGTTGGGCCGTAGGTGCTGGCTGGCGAAGACTTGATTCTCGATGGATTGTCGATGAATATATTGCCTAGACTCTCTTGTGGAGTGCCCGTGCCAGTCTGTGCAATTTCATTTCATAGGAACTCGATGCCGCTATTTGCGGAATATTTTTTGTAATCCTCTAATCCTCGAGCCTTGGGACTAACCGCTATTTCAAACTCGTGGGCCGCGTGCGGGGCTTCAGTGACGTTCAGTGCGTCGATGAGTCTTCAGTGAGTCGATGTGAGGCGAGGAGAGTCGAACGATTCCTCAATATTTTGAGGTGAGTTCCCAGTGTTGGCGAGTCTATTGAGTGTTTCGTCAATGTGATCAGGTTACAGGCGTTGTCGGCTCTGTTAACCCCCTCGTAGGTTTTCGACCATCTATGTTGACGATTACTTGCTCTTGACTTTGGCCTTAATGACGCATGTTGCGATTGTAATGAAGGTGTGTGCAGCGTCGACAGTTTCGGCGATAGTGCTGCGTAGCACATAGTTCCATTTGCATTTTTGCTAACTTGCTAATTATGTAGGTCGTTGCGTTATGTCATTGCCTGTTTTGCTTTGTTTCTGCTGTCTCCATAACTCGAGATTAATTAATAGGACGATTGTTCTCTATCGTAAATAGCTCATTTTCTCTGAGGGACTCGTTCACTGATAGCTTCTTGTCGAATGCTTGCAATGACTATGGTCCGTGTAATTGTATCCGCCCTTTTGTTTGTTCTCTGAATTTGTTGGACTGAATTTTGATACCCATTCTCTGGATCGTAGTTCGATCTATGGACTAAGAGTTTGGTGGGTAGTGATTGCTTCGCTTCTACTTGCGAGATGTGTCGGTCGGTCGGTATGACTGTGGTGATTGTTCCGCAATTGTCTTTGTAAATACCACGCTGGATGATACCACGCTGGATGATTCCCGTGAGCTGCTGTCGCTACTGGTGGGAATCTCTGGACCATATCGCTGTCTGTAGTCTAGCCTCTTGAAATTTCAGTGGTGTAACCCGCTTGTGGGAGGCCACTGAAATGTGCTATTTGCTGGTCGTTGGGTGGTGGTCGGTAGGCTGGTAGGCTGTTGGGTGTGTTTTCCCAAATATAGATCCACGGTGATCGTTTGAGGCCGGCAGATCCACTACTACTGTGCGCGTTACTAGGCTCACTTCCCAGAATTCTTAGCTGAAAACCTTTTCAGGGCTGCAGTCGGCCTGCAATTATATCAGCACTGGAAAGTGAGCCCAGTCGGGTCACCGATCACGTCGGGGTCACCAATATTGCGGAGCAAGTAAAAGATGTTTACTGATTGATTCTAATTGAATGAATGAATATTTATTAAACTCGTGTAACTCGTATGCTGAGTAGACTTTTATTGTTATGGCAGAGGAACGTGATTTCTTATTTGGATCTTTACGTGAGTTTTTATTTCCTTGTGTAAATCACGCTGCTTACTCATGACTGCCATATCATTAATGTTTGGACAGCATTTAGTGAGCTTGTAAAACTTTTTGTAAAGTAACAGGTTTTTCTGTTTGTAGTTTGATAATTAAATTTTGTTTAAGAGTTATACCACTAGTTGAGGAGTGGGAGCTGCTCTGTTAGTCACGCCCTATGAGTCGTGCTGACTTGCATTATTCTTACTGTGGTAGAAGATGTGATTTCTTAATGTATGACATTATTATTTGTACTTTATAACTTGCTTATAAAAATTACTTTTCTACCTGTTATATAATACTTAAAAAATATTTTTATTTCAATTCTAAATACATACAAATAAATATACAGGTCAGGGCATTCGCATAAACGACATTTGATCGGAAAATGTTATGGGCAACGCGGACGTGCCAATGGAACAGAGTGTGATGACATGTTTTAAATCAATCGCCGGCCATAAAAAACTGAAGTTAACGACGTGATACGTGATCAGCGCCAACTTTGTTTCTTTAAAAGGTCAAACCACAGTACGCTATATGTCATCTATTATTCGCCTCATTCAACTGCAAGCGACGAAGTGTAGACGACTCCCCTGCACATATACCTATTTATGGTTTTTTTTGTATGTATGTATCTTTATTAAATAAAATTAAATAAAAACTTAATATTAAACAAGGCCCCACAAAACCGTTTCCACGGTTTGACTGTGGGAACAGGACTATAAATTCACTTAATACTATTTAACATGGTTTGGTAACATAAAATTCACTAAATACTATGTTTATCTGCACGTATAACGCATCAGTGTGTATAGTAAATACACGTATCGGTTCAGGCGTATCAGCCCACTGTTTCTTTATTTTAATGCTTAAACACACATCCAAGGACACGATTGACTAGTATCTATTAGGGCAACAACTTCAGTAACATAACAGTGTGCTCCAAAAGTTCCTGGACACCTTAAGATCCATAATCCTTTGTCAGACTTAGTGTAATTTAATCAACACTAGTAGTTGTGTAGTGGCATCACTTTATACATTTTTTTTAACTGTCCAGGCTCTTGTGAAGCCCTCTGTACATAATATTTGGCACATCACTATGAAGTGTGGATTGCATATTTGTGACTCGCTCACATAAAAATATTCGGACAATCAATATAGTTTCGTCACATAACAAATGAAATAGAACTAAGTGTGTTTTCACCTTTATAAAATGGATTTCAATGCTCCAAGTTAAGACATAAAGCGGTGATCTATTCTAAGCTTTTAAGTACCCAAGAAACAGCGCCCTCCAAAAGTAGAATATTGTTATTTTATAGGCACATTTCCAGGAATATGGCTTAGTCTATCGACAAATTTTAGGGCCATGAAGTAACATTTTACTACTACACACGTTCTAGCAATACAAAAGGCATATAAAAGCTTGTAAATTGTTTATAGGAACATTTAAACGTTTAGGTTTACACGAGAACAATATATTTACAAGTACCAGGGATTAACTTTTTTAATTGTGAGTATTTATCCGTGTCAATTCTGGTTGCCAGAGCAGTTTGCATTTTAGAGTTGGGAAACCGCTCTTCTGAACCTCCATTATTTGGCTTGACACTTGACACCAGAGCCTAGACGTGTACCTACGGGCGAGGTCTCTGAAGATCTTAATAAGGCCCATCCAGTCTGAGATCTTCGATTATCCATGATGAGTAATTTGGTAATATTGTTCCGATAAAGTAGTAACGTCTTATGGACGATACGACTTCCATTGGACATGGTCAAGTGTTATACTTCTTATAAATATAATAACACTTGACCGTGCCCCAGAAAATATTTTCATATGACTGTTGCCGTCACAAATATTTGTATTGATGATTGCTATAAGAAATCCAAAGCTAGTTTTCGGTAAATATTTAGTGAAGGGAATGAGAAAAATGAGACGTAAATAAAAAAATAAGGTTATACAACTTTTAAAAGATTATGAGTGGAGGGGTAAGGGGTCTCGACCATCGTCTATGAAAATTATGTCATCCTCACCTGCTCGTGGTGCCGTCTGCCAATCAAGGAACTAGGCTGTGGCTACCTTCCAACACGTCAGCGTGGCGGGGACAACATCCAGCCCCCAAAAGATCTTGGTGTGCAGTTGGTGGAGGTCGTTGGGGGAGGCATGTTTTCAGCAGTGGACGTCCTGTAGCTAAAATAATATAAGACTAAGAGTTTTAGAATCAAATTGAAATAAGCCACTAATAATAACAGCCAAAAGACACCTTATAACACAACTGTTAATAATTATACCTACAGGGTAAAAGACCTTACATGATGGGAAAGTATTCCAAATACTGGAGAGAGTGAATTTTACTCAAAGGAAACATTTCTTTATTTTTAAAGGGAAACAAAACTGCATTCATTTTATTATTATTCTTATTTGAGTTGTGTTCATAAAACAGCTTATTATGAAATTGCTTGAGTTAGTTCACTAATTCTCTCTAAATAAGCTGCGATAAAACTACTTACAAAAGTACCAATTTATTTTCAGTCCTCTGATGTCAATTTAGTACTGCCTCCAGGGCATAAAAAATAAAAAGTAATCGGCGTCTTAATTCGCAACCTATTTAACTTTGTTGCAGAAATTTAACTAGAATAATTCTGAAGTAATAAAACTACTTGATGCAGACCGCCTCCAATCGGTCGGATTGGAGGTCGATGGGGGAGGCCCATGTTCAGCAGTGGTCGTCTTGTAGCTAAAATGATGATGATGATGATGAATAAAACTACTGGTAGGTATATTACGCGACTTTTGAAAAAAATAGATTTGTTATATTTTCCAAGGATAGATTTGTATTTCTATTACTCTCGTATTTGACCAGTTGCTACACGCCATAGACTTCAGTGTGAACGCACAACATGTGTTTTAAACTTGTGTACAACTTACATAAAATGTGAAGGAAAAATGTTTTTGACACATGTTTAAAACAAGTAATTGTATCTTGACGAAGTCTTCAACAAGTATTTTACAAGTTTTGTATTGAACAAGAGACAAGTTGTACTTGGTTATTGGTGAAAATGATGGTTTCAAATTATATTATATTTATTTTTCTTTGACTTCTTCCTCTTTAATACTTTTCTATTATGTAAGTTTTAACAAAAGATAATAGGCTCGCCACCTATTACATTGGGACCTAAAACATAAACTGGCGAAATGTGGGTACTAGCACCTCTGCCTACCCCTTCGGAGATACAGGCGTGAGTTTATGCTATGTTATGTTATGTTTAACAAAAGATATTATATTTCGAATAAAATTGAAGTATGTAACGTTTTCGTGAAATTTTAAATTGGAATTCTGAATTAAGCCCCAAGCACTAGAATGCAATTCAATTTTCGAAAGTATCGGCGAATATCATTCATTGAAAAATATAACCGTTTTGAACGAAATTTTGCGTTTTATTTGGTATTATTTACATTTAATATCTTTTTAATTTTACTAGATGATGCCCTCAGTTACGTTTTTCTACAAGAACAAACGGAATGAAATGCCAGAACCATTCAAATCTGTTGAAAATGCTCACGTCCGTAATTTCCGAAGGGGTAGGCAGAGATGTATTAAACAACCACATTTTGCCAACTATGATTTTCGATCAATTGGGTACTTACAAAAATGGGTAGGTATGCTGAAAATTAATTCGCATAAATAACTTTAATATATAAAAGCGTTGGTAGCTTAGTGGCTAAGGAATTGGCCTTACGATCAAGAGGTTCGAATCCTGGACATTACACTATTGACGTGAACCCACCCCTGTTAAGAGGGAAAATTAATAATTCCGGATGCTAATATTCTATAAAAAAAAAACAAAACAAAAAACGTCGATTATAATCAATTAGAGGGATATACGAGTATGCAATGTATATACTTATATAATAGGTTGTTGACTACATTAGCAAAAATAACTTCAAGTGAAACTTGCTTACATAAAATGGCAGTCTTGTAAAATATATAGGTACATACAAAGTATTTAAATATAGATGTAGACACGTCGATGACACGTGATATCATGAAAGTTAAAAAGTTCATTACAAAGGTGAATTTCAACAAACTTTTCTGCTTTCGTACGCTTTGAATAAAGTTCGGGTAATGTGAATAATTTTTTTGTAGGTATTTTTTTCAGCTTATGTGAAAAGATTTTGCTGTAAAAATATTAGGTATGCATTTTAATTTTTTTTCAACTATACTAAAACTATGACGTCATTATTTTTAGTGCCTTTATAGGTCAATATATAAACAACCAAACAATCAAATTGAGTCCATATTTATAACTTTCTAGATTCTTTATTAAATTTTAAATGATTTTTCCATTTCTGTAACCCAAGGAATATAGGAATATAGTTTGAAATAATATCATACAGCCTTCGTCAGCCATTAGAGCGTGATTGATGAAAAACTTGACTATCGAGCTGTTTTGTTTTTTTTCAGATTTGAATTGCTTGACTATGCAAGTTACTTACCATCGATTTAGCCCCAAATGAGTTCATTTTGTTCCCTCATCTTAAAACTACGCTCGGAGACCAAAGGTTTTCGTCAAATCACTTGCGTGAAAAAATTTTTGTACAGGAAAACGGCGAGTACTATTTAGATGAGTTAGAGAGATGGGGGCGTCGCTGAGATAAGTGTGTAGAACCATAAGGAGACTGAAAAGAGAAATAAATAAAAGAAATAGGTAAAATATTCAGCATCATTGTTAAAAGAAGGAACAAAAATATCTTGTACTTTGTTAGGTTAGGGTTAGTGAACTTTTCAGAGATACACGGATATACGTATAAGACTAAACTAATTGGAGACTTTGTAGATGAATATAACATGAACCGAAGAAGAATAGCGTTTACAAGATTAGAAGCTTATCACTATAATCTCAAAGACTTTCTGAGATATATTGCTGACTTATGTAAGTTATATAAGTGCATTTATGTAACACGTGTTTATTACATTTATATATTTCAACAAGTAATCACGATTTATGTTTTGCGATTGCCTTTGTTAACTTTTTATTATTTTATATTCCCAAAATCATATTCACCTATTGAGTACCTAGTGTGTGTAATCAATGTTATGTTTTTTCACCTGGCCATTTTCTATGAAGACAGTAATATATACAGACATATAGTATAGCCGTTTGTTTGTTTGTCTGTTCGTGGGGACAAAATTCTCAACAAATTGTAGGTAGCATAATAACAATTAAACTAATGTTCCATGTATGTTTCATGTAGAGAGTTTATGGAACATAATACCTTTACCTGTCCTCAGGAATATCCTCCTGGATTTACTAGATCTCCATTACTTGAAACATGTCTTGGAATATTGAAATTTCCAAATAATAGAAAGTGTACAGTATGGGTCTTCAAGAAGAGCTCTAGAAATGGGCGTTAGCACGAGTATGACGCCCCTGGCGTTAAAAACGTTTTTAGGCTACGGTAATCACTTTCTATAAGGTGGACCGTGAGCTTGTCTGCTACCTAATGCTATGCTGCGGTATAAAAAGAAGTATCACGATGACCTGTATGGCCATGATGTGACTTTAATTTAATGAGACCGTGTTTTGAGCGTCATTCTGGAGAGAGGGATAGAGTGTATGGTTCCATTCGTCTCATATTAGGCCAACTGAGCCATTTACTAGACGGTTAGTTAAGTACCTGTTTCAAATTTTGAGAGAAAAAAGTAATGTATTTATTACATTTTTTTTCTCAAAATATAAAGTAGTAAAATACTATAAACTGTAATAGAAACGAATGCCCCTTTTTGCCTTTGAACGAGGCATATTGTCGCTTTGATTCCTAAAACAGTAAATACATTAAATTTTCAAACGCTATACTTGAAATTAAACAGTTAGATATTCATACTTGAAATGATATAAAATCGACAGTAATTACACCTATTTGACATTTTTAAAAGGAACTAAGAATAGGTAATTACCTAAAAACCGAATTATCATTACTGAAATACATACTTATTACGTCTCATGTCATGACGCAGGAAAGGGAATCAATATAGTCAGAACTATTGTATTTAAAAATAAATTTATTTTCCTTGGAATTTTGACACTACTAGTCTCAACTAAGCCTCTTAGCACTATACTACGTGTAGAAGTTACTCTCCAAGACGTTCATTGGTAGTGCTAGTGCCGCTTGTAATATATACGAGTAAATGTGACATTAGGCGTTCCTCCGTTAGTTTCTGTTCCTACAGGAAATACGACTCCATTCTTTGTTTAAAAATAATACTTAATAGGCCAGATGCCTCCTGCGTAGCAGTCGCGTTCACTACCGCTACGCCACGGAGGTCGTCAACAAATATAATCGTAAGTTCGGCTATCATAAACAAGTCCCATTTTATTGTCGGTATGATCAAATATATGATGAAACTCAGCATAGAACAAACGTTTTTGAATATTCTACTTTGGACGGTGAAGCCTTGTCTGCGTGGAAGTCATTATAGTTTAGTTTTTGCTCATTTATTCATAGTCACTGCATCTGTAGTCTGGAGCTCGATGGAACTAATTTGCATTTTGATTGTATTGTATATTGAAAATCATATTTACTTTCACGCGGTTTGAACGTATTTTATTACAAAACACATAAATTTATTTCAAATTAACATTTAGCAGGTTACTTGAAAAGTTGTGTTAATATCGTAATAAAAATAAAGTGTTTATTTAATCGTAAAAGAAAAGTTCTCATCTAATCTCAATTTATTACGGCAAAATTAATAAAAGAGTCCTGTAAGTTAAAACACTTAAAATTAATTAGATATTTTTAATTAGGTATGATTTATGAATAAATATTTATATTGATAAACATGACATTGGTAACGATTATGTAGTACCACTACGGCAAGCTATTCATAGTTTGAACCTAAACGGAGTTTATAGTAAACTAGCTGACCCGCGCGACTTCGTCTGCGTCACCCCGTTTTTGCAACATTTTTCATTCCTGCTCCGCACCTGTTAGTCGTAGCATAATGTTATATATATATAAACCTTCCTCTTTAACCATTCTATCTATTGAAACAAACCGCCTTAAAATCCGTTGCGTAGTTCTAAAGATTTAAGCATACAAAGGGACACGAAAAATAGGGACAGAAAACGCGACTTTATTTTATACTATGTAGTGATGATGATACTACAAGTATTGATTGTACAATAATAGGCACATAATCTCAGTTACATAATCCAACATTACACAAACAATTTTTTACAAGAGAATCCTTAATTTTAACCCAAACTGAGTTGACAATAAATACTACAAAACGTTTCGACCAGGTTGCACTAGCCGTGATCACAAAAGTTTAAAAATGAGTGCTACAAGTATTAGTTGATACAATGATAGAAATACAATTCAAGTTACATAATCCAACATAATATGTACAACAAATTTTAATAAGAAAATCCATACAGAGTGAACTCAAGTCTTTGAACTACAGAGAGTCCCTTTAGGTATATACATGTACGATAATCCTCCGCATGAGTCCCTCTATTTGCCGAATAACCGACAAGCTAACATGTTACATTGACCATGTGACATCTAACGAGATGCAGTTAATTGTGCAGTGGCTTGTCCGTATCATACTGGAATTGAATTTGGTTGTGGTACACAATACATACTCGGTATAAAGGGTTTATTATGGTACTGGAACCAATTGTGCAAACTAATTGCAGTTGTATTTAATTAAATCTTCATTTGTTAGCTATGACGTGAAATGAAACAATTTAGGCTTAGTTGCTACAACTACCTGTTAAAGTTAAGGTTTCGTCAAATTTAACACTAACAGTAACATTGATTCTAATGGTTTGGCTAAATGTGTTGCATCAGTGTATTTAGTGTAGCTCTGTTATAGTTATCTTTTTATAGAATTTGACGTTTGAGCGTGGCCGGTTATAGTAAGCATCAAGTTATGACGTGATTTTAACAATTGTCAAATGGTGCAACCTGTTTTATACCTGACCGGTACTTTAACTGTACTTTTAATGTTAAAGTACGATCGTGCAGCCCATGTTAAGAGCAAATTGAACAAGTTCTGTAGCGCGTCAGGCATGTTTGCGAAGGTCGGAGTTGTCAGCTTTAGCGCGATATTAGGTACGTAAAGGAAGTCTATCGATGGTCTGCTCTAATAGCTACCTGCAGCTTATAGCAGAGTAAATGGACACAAACAGAAAGATATAATTATTATCTGGTAATCATGTATGGTTAGCGAAACCATTATTGACACCTTTTAACTATTTTTTAATTTTTTTTTTTATTTATTTATTTATTTATTATCATATGGAAAACTTACAGCTATAACATCGGATAAATTGTGACATAAGCACATGTAAGCCAATTACAAGTTTTCACTTTTAGTTACTGAATAGTTATTTAATTGTAAGCCAAGATTAGCAAGTAAAAAAAAAAAAATATTACTGAACATATAATTAACTACTATTATTAAAGGAACAATGTATTAAACAAACTAAATCTAAACAAATAAAAAGAACTAACTGAAATGCGTCATGAAATTCCTCCACATCGCATGCCTCTTGGGTAAGCGTTTTTTAGAAAACTGGCAGCATTAAGACGTTGTAAGTTAATGCTATTATCTTTATCCTAAAAAGAAACCTGCCTTCTTGGTCACGAGAAGCGTCGACCATATAAACTTAAGGTTTCGACTCTCACTACTTGACTATCATACAAAAATATTTTTAAATATACATTCCTTTCATTTGCATACCAAATATTAATTAGCGAAATGTGGGTCTTAATACACGTCTGCCTGCCCTTTACAGGCGTGAATATAACATAAACTCACGCCTTTATCCCCAAAGGGATAGGCAGAGGTGCTAACACCCACATTTCGTCAGTTTATGTTTAGGTCCCGATGTAATAGGTGGCGAGCCTATTGCCATTAACCGGGCATTTATAAACCTGCAATAAATACACACAAAACTTCGAAAAGCATCGAAAAGTCATTGGTGTGTGACATGGTAAGCCTGGTATCGAACTCGACACTTCGTCTCAGCAGTCCATTACCCATACCATTAGGCTACCGCGTGAATATAATGTATGTATTTTTCATTTATTTCTGAGTATCATGCTCAAACAATTCTAACACCATAACCAATATAACAACATCGACCTACATATATTCTGTTTCATTTAATTGTACAAAATGCCTTTAGTGGTCGAGCCATACTTCAATCTTGATATAGAACTAATTGCTCTTAATAAATCTTGTTAAATACTAGATTTGACCCCATTGACCTTGTTATATATCTGAATCTGAATATTAGATTGTTAATCCAACAATGTATCAAGTTAATATAGTGTTAGGAATTGAGGTTGTTACTAAAGCGTCTCACCTCTTCTAGCTTTGAAAAGCATATTAAGTGGTTGATCCCACCTCATTACGTGTGTAAATAAGCCTCGTAGGCACTACAAAGTAGCTACGAAGCAGTGTCGTTAACCTTTAAAGTGCTACGCTGTCGTAGCAAACTGTAGCGTTTTGACTTTATTTACTAATGGTAGAAACTCCTATTTTTTACAAAATACCCACGTGAAACTGTGACCCCGCCCTGCTAGTCTTATCCGTTACAAAATATGGAAGTTTGTAAATATATTTGTTATTCAATCACACTGGGTGGATTTAGTTGAACACATGGGCTAATTTTGTAACGGGAATAGGTTCCTATTGATTGCAGAGCTGGGTTTGAAGTTTTATGATAGTATTTTTTAATGTTTTTATACCACTTAGGTGGCAGACAAGCACACGGTCCACCTGGTGGTTAGTGGTTACAGTGGCCTTTGGATGTCCTAATGAAGAGGGGGACTTTGTCTTCCCACTGACAGCATTAAAACTCCAGTTAGCCTTAGCTACCCTACTCACTGCCCTGGCTACCCTAGCTGCAGGGCAGTTGTCTGTAGGGCGGTATTCCATTAGTATAATATAAAGGTTTTGCAGGTGTTTAATCACACACAGAATCAATTTCAATCCAACAACAATGTGATCGGATTTAGTATCTAAACAACAAACTTATTTCAAGTAAATGTTATATAAACAATAATTAAGATTGATTCAAAACACGGTAAAGTTATTAAAACTTTAAGTATACTCAAGTTAAGTAAGCAACAACAGCCGTGCAACAATTAATTTATCATAACCGTGAAACAGTTGCGACATGGCGTCGGGCTTACTGAGTGGCATAATCAAATTGGTGTCACTATTAAAATAGGTACGAAGGTATCCCTTTGTATTCCCTAGTGAAGCTACCGGGGAAGACATGACCCTGTCATCTAATACAATATTTGAATTTAAAAGTCAAGTCCATTTTTTTTTATTCTTTTACTTTGGAAATGGGCCAGGCTTTAAATTCATCACTTGTCGATCGTAACTCTCGTAATGACATTCTTTAACCGATACTTCACTATACGTAGTGAAGCATTTTTTTTTATACAACTTAGGTCGCAGACAAGCACGCGGCCCACCTGATGGTAAGTGGTTACCGTGGCCTATGGGCGAGTGTAACACCAGAGGAATAACACTCGTGCCGCAACCCCTGTAAGAACAGAGACATTCTGTGTCGTCAGCGCAAAAGATGTAGGATAAGCCTTTGGTTTTCCCACGGACAACACAAAACCTCTCTAGTGAGCTCTGGCTACCCTACTCACCACCGAAAACACAACACAAGGTTATTAAACGGCGATATTCTGTAGGGTGGAGGTACTTCCCCAGTCGGACTGCTCGATTGGGACGGATATACCGTCGTGTCCTACCTCCTACAAAGCATCATTGACCTTTGCAATTTGTTTAAAATAAACAATTTACAAGTCACTCTTCCGAACAAAGAATAATTCAAAATTAAACTATTTACTTGATGGGGGGAGAGATTTTCAAAATTGCTTACCATTACTTTCAGTGATTGATGTAACTTGAACAACGATCAAAATTGTTTTTTTTTCAGAAGCAATATTTCAAGTGAACGATCTTCTCACCCTTGTTCTCTTTGAATCAAGGTTAGTCTAAAGGGTCTAATCAAGTTCATAGGTCCCTCCAATGGGGTTGAATAATAAATTACCCCTATTTATTCTGAAACAACTTTGCGTATCAGCGATATACTAAAACCATTAGGGTGATAATAGCATCGTTACCATGAAACCAAAACATTGTTACAACTTTGTGTTTAAAAGATTCTTTAAAAGTTCAAGACAAAGTTGTGGTGAATTCTTTTAAAGAATTTTGATAGAGAAAGTAACAAAGAAAAAGAATTTGACTGATATTATTGACTAATTTTGAAAGGATCACCACAGTGTTCTTGGAGTATATAAGATTGCGTAGGTTTTATGCTTAGGTCGTCAAATTGACTGCACCACGCCTGATGGTAAGTAGAGGCGTAGTCCAAAACTCGACATTTGTTTTTTCACGACCCGCTTGAAGGACTCGAGACTGTAGGATGAAGGAAACACGTGTGCTGGCAGCGCATTCCAGGACTGAATAGTGCAAAAAAGAGTCGCCGAACCACTTGGTTCTTGATAGAATTGTTTGTACTGTATGAGGGTGATATCTAAGTCTTACGTGCGTTGTCCTGTATAGGCAGGGAGAGGGTTGGACCTTACGATTAAGTGGTCCTAGGTTTGAATCCTGATCCTCCTTATTTCGAATTCAGTCATCCACGTTCAATTGTCAAATTTGTCCTGTAAATAACTAGTGATCTGGGACCCAGTGTAATGTAACCATGCTGATTTCGATGCCATATGCCAGCGTGAAAAATGGATAAAATTTATAATATCTTAAAGTTTTAATTAAATATAAAGTATTACCTATGCTAATTATTCAAATCGATTTCAATGGGACAATTCATGAAGTCTTTTCAATTTCCGCCTATGCATCCAGTTTTGACCATCTAAATAGAATACCATCATCATCATCATTCTTGCATCACCAAGTGGTCGCATTCAAAGCTAAATCGAATATCATAGACGGAAGGTTCATTAAACAGATCTTACAAAACGTTAATATCAAAATGTTTTATAAATTAGTGAATAAATTAATGGACCACCGGTTCGAAACGCGGCCACGGCCGTAGGAGGTGTCTCTGGCTAGAAACTGAGTGGTATATTCTATTATATCAAAATTTGAGTCATTTGTCCAAGTTTACGTACGTACGTGTACTAACTTAACCTTTTTAAATATTACATAGATCGTGTATGGTCATAAAACCACCGAGGCGTTTTGTAAACAATGAAAAATCAACCATTATTCAATGTTATTCGGTTCCAGTTGTGACCAAACGTAATAATATCGCATTTTCCTTATTGACCAACCGATGGCTATATTTTGCAATGGAATTCAACTCAAAGTTTGAAATGCATTGATAGACTGGTAGATAATAAGGCAAATTCCCAGGTATATTGTTACAGAATGGTGATTGGGGGTATAAAAAATCAGGGGTATATGAAATTTGCTCATAGTATATTTAAGTTTGCTTTGTTAAATTTTTAGAGTTAATTAAGTATGTAGAAAGGAACGTTGGGACTGGCATGTACGTTCGAATAAATTCTTCAATAAAAAAAGGAAAAAAAATGGATTGTGACTGAATATTTAAGGGTACCTTATAAATTATATTCATTGCTAATTTTATTCGACCGATTCACACCTGCTAAACATTACTTTGGTATAAAATTATTTTGTTCTCATAATATTTGATGCTGATATTAATTTCGAATTTATTATAGGTACGCTTTCTGAAATATTAGTTTAGTAGTTCTTTATCTAGGTATAAATTAACACAAAACAATGAAAATAATTTGTAATAAAGTCAAAGAAATCTCTGACAACGTTTAGAAAATTAATCTCTTGAGAAGATTTTTGAAATTAGAATATCTGAATTATTCTATTGTATTTTTTTTATTATGTAACTTAGACGTCGAAATAAAAATGACAGCCTCTGTGGCGTGGCGGTTCTGAAATTGAATGTTACGCAGGAAGCGCCAGTTGAATACTCACTTCATACAAATATTTATTTGCATGATACGACTATCAGAGAGCACATTATACCGTTACTCCCAGTTGTCATACAAACATCTATGGCAGCCGTTACGGGCAGTTGCAGAGCTAAAATGTCCAACAATTGATCTACATGTAGTACTTCGATATCGCCAATATGTTGTGGAAGCCAGGTGACAGTCGTTTTATGGAAAATATCGAGTTTTGTTCGTAGTAGAGAATCGAACTAGTTAGACTGGATAAGTGAACCCCTGACTCTATGGTGACAGCTTCAGATGCGACAGGTACTACCGCAAGGATAATGATGAGACGTGTAGATATAAATGATTAAGTATGAATGGCATGGCGTCTTTGCATCCATCCATCGTGAAGGTTTTAAAAAAAATTACATACGTACGCTTACGCCCGTAATCCCCAAAGGGGAGACATTTTCACCAACTATACACTTTGTAACAAAATGGGTATGCCAAAAATTTATTCCTAATCGAAAATGTAGCAGCTAAATGAATTCTCAAAAGCACTAGCAAATAACGTCTTGGAGTACTCTCAAACGTATAAAATTACAATATTTACTTAATACATAAATACATTAGCAACATTTACGAATACATTTCTAAAAGTCTTCTTTACATAACTGAAGGGCATTGCTAGTCTCTAAACAAAACCATCTACTTGAACAGCCTTTAGAAAACTCAAAACTACTTAGATCTATTTACACCAAAGATCTAAAGAACAATTCAAATACAATCTCATTTAAGATAACAATAAGTACCTACCAACTAGTTTTTTAAGCAATTGTCATCTTTAAACTTATTCAGATAAAGACCATTTTATATTAAATTTAGAATACTGAATGACTTAAAAATAGAAAAAAGACTTAAAAGATATTCTTTAGGAGAAAAATGCCGCTAGTATAATAATGAATAATATTATCAAGCAATCAAAGCAAGGTTAATGGGTATGGTTATGTGTGTCTCGCCAGAGAATAAAATCACCCTCGTTTTGGCGACCTACTCAGAAACAGGTCTACTATAACACATATAGATCAATTTATAAGAATGTACGTTAAACTTTTAGGTTGTGGGTATGGTTGTTATTGTTATACGTACACCTGATTACGAAATAAGAGCATATAAAGTGTCTCTGCTTGAGAGTATACTCCCTGGGTTTAAAAGAACAGAGCGCACTTGGAAGGGATCAAATGAATTGGATTTTATGTTTCTAGTACTGCACATATTCGTCTACAATCCAACCACAACATGTCCTGGTCGACTACCTATTGCTTGGGGACACGGACACACGGTAACAAATTTACTGGCGTGGCTAACGTTGCTCTGGTAGACTTTCTTGAAAAACTTGACTGTAGCGTCTCGTCTATATTTTATATTACATTTACCATAAGTATAAGAGACTAGCTGAATTGCGGTGATTCAGTTGTAGAAGTCATTTTAGTTGGTTGAATCTACACCTAAACTGTATTAGTATATAACCACGGTAACGTTTATTAATTAGGCGTAGTCGTAATACGTCAATGCTCCTTTTCATCCTTAGCGATATGATTTACTTCTTAATGAATCCATAAAGCACATATTTTGCCAGCGTAAAATATAAAGTAAGTACTCACATAAAATTTGAAGCACCTAACGTACCACTAGACTAATTAAAATAAAACGATTAACTGTTCAAAATTGCTTGAATGAGTTTGCTTTGAAAACGGCTTATAATTATTTCTTTAAAACGTCTTGCTCAGTGAAAGCTATCTAAAGCCTTAGCAAATTAGGACCAGCGACGAAACGACCTTGGGCTACAAGTAATGAAGGCTGTAGTCTGTCAATATCCTGTACAAAATTGCCACTACGGGTGGATCACAACAAAAACCCTATGGAGTAATATTTGGTACAGATTTTTTTCTTGCAGCATTAAACAGCAAAAATTGCCACCTTTGCTATTTTTCTTGGGCTTGAACGGATAATGGTTTGTCTGCTTTGCATTTTTTTAAACATTATCACTTAGCAGCTGACCATTTTCCTTCTAACAGTGGAACTAACCAAAATCGCCTGTGTGTTGTGAGTTCACGACGGTAGTATTATATCCAAAATTCGAACCCAAAAGCCCTCGATCTTAAGGTCGCATCCTTACCCGCTAAGCAAACGAAGCTTCTGATCAAAAATACATCGCCATTTCCAAAGGAAGAAAGACAGATGTTGCTGCTTCCATTGCTCAGACTACCCGATGGGAATTATTTTATTTTAGTCAGACACCTCACTTGCCAAATGCCTGGTACCGAAAGAAATCCTAGTAATTTTGCACATATTGCCTCTACAAATAAAGTGTACCTAGACTCGAAAAACATGCAAAGGTATACATAGTTTAAGGACCAAAATGTTTCGAGAGCGCACAGAAACAGAACTCGTATAAGGTTTAGATCATTAAAACTCGCTCCGTACTTTCGCTCCAGGATCTTAGCGGCTACGAGAAAACCTTTGAAAAGGGAAAAGTGCTAGTTATGAAATGTGCGTTCTCTTTTAATTTAGCTTTGAAATTCTGTCCATTCAAAAGCTGGGCTTAGATCTCTTAGCGTCAATAAGTCAAAACTTATAAGATATATTACGATGTGAATCATAATTTGAGAACTATTATACAAGTATCTTAATCACATCGTGAGTGAAATATATAAAAGGCGAGTTTAATGAGAACTAAAGGTCTATTCAATGCGAACTAAAAACAAGTCTCTGTGCCAGAGACATGCTGTCGCAATACAGTCTGCCAGAATATTGGCACATAGTTCCGTCCACTCGCCATACCTCACCTGCCTTTAGTCCTCGCCTTTTCTATATAATTCACATTTAATAATAGGGAATAAGGAAACGAAATATATCTAGAAGAAATAATGGAAGAGTAAGAACAGTTACAATAAAATAATATCCATTCACGGCACGTCATAAAATAGTAATCACGGTAGTCTTACTTACGAGTATATTGCCACGCAACTGTATTGAGTGAAATAAAAGTAACGTTACGAAGAATTCTGTGGCTACGTTTTATTTTCCGATTCGCTTGAATTATTTAGTACTGTGGTCACGACATGCTGTATAGTAATAGTGTTATTGGCAGTAGTTTTACCTGTTATTATAGTGTTACATGTGGGATTTGATAAGCGGTAAACCAAAATAAATATGAAGTTTGTACCTAAATATTTTTTTAATTTTATCATTAGGCTCGTTATAACATAATAATATTGAACTTACTAAAAATATCAATGATGTTACATCCTTCCAGGTTTTAATATTTTGTATATCTACGTCACCAATACGTATCACAGTTTACCTCCTACCTAATGAATGAATAATGATCGGTTGAATTTCAATACTTATGCAAGTCTGAAGTAATATTAACATTTAGACATTCTTAATTCTAGTGATAGTACGAGAGCAATGAGAGAATCTAATAACTTTTACATATATAACAAGGCTAGTACGTGACATATTATAATAGTAAAAATAAGGATCTCTTAAAATACGTGCAGCAATTTCTGATATCTCGAAGGCCTTCATTACTAATGGTATAACCAAATGGTCCGAACCATTAAGGTACAAACCTCTCACAGATACTTAAATAATACGACCTCAAGGTCAATAAAAACGAGCACCACATTAAATTTAACGTATATTTATATCTGCCTTATTAAGTAAGGCAGAACTCCTCGAAATAAGTGAGAATACCTACCCGTATTAAATTCTACATCTTCCCAAGAGGTCCTGAAGACCCAATTCGCCAACAAATATACACTTCTAAGTACTTAACCAACATTAGAACTACTCTTTAGAGTACTAAACCTAGTTTTATTAAACTGCTATTTTCTCTAACACAGGCGCAGTTTTAAATTAAACCTAGTCTAAGTATACTGGATGAAAATTCGCTGAAACATCTGACACCGATATCTTGACTGAAGCTCAGGGAGCACTCAGCACGACTTGTGTGCAATGAGACTATGACCATTAAATATGAAACCAACTATCAACTAATATTAACTGTAACTAATACTTTAGTAGTAACTTATCTCCATAGTGTAGTAGAATACAGTCCTCCAGTAAATGGTACATTAGGTATATTATATAAAACAAAGTTATGAATGTGTTGTGAAGCATGTAACCTGGGAAATTCCCCAGCTACTCCACCGGCTAACCCAGGCAAGAGCTTACGACAGAGACTCTTGGGCGCCTTTTATCTCAGAGTGGAGATAGTGGGTGCGTGCTCCAGATACCCTTAATGAAACAACACTAAGATTTTATACATGCATATATTCAATAGGGTACACAGTTGTACATACAGTAGAATTATCACAGGCACAGAGATATAGAAATGTAAATACAATATAAGATGCTTATGCGCCTCCCTCGTAGCACACAGCTGATCTCGTAATTACAACTCAAGGTAGCGGGTATATGAAGTTACAGTTATTGTACAAGTTAAGATTACGTGACCTTTTGGCACTCCTCTTCGGATGGTTCCCCTGGCGTCGGTTGTCGGCTTGCGTAGGCACCTGCCTTCTGCTAGCAACTGCCCGCACTGCCGCGAGCCAAACGAAGGGACAGCTGTTCCGAACAGGGACTCCAACAACGGAATCACAACAATGTAGATAGGTCACTAATATTGTCCGCTAAACCTTGGGACCCTGCATCAAGAATACCAAAAAGACCTAAGTATATCATTGACGCAAACGAAAGACACAGATATAAAGACTAAGAACAGAGAGATAAATTAAGAAATCTTACCAGAGAAGTCCGGGAAAGATGCACAGAGTCTAAGATATTTAATTTATATGTAGGTAGGTACATATAATTCAGAGTTCCAACTTATCAGAAAAATCAATGAAATACGAACAGAGTTTCGTGCTTAATCTTCAGAGTAATTATCAGAGGTGTTCGCATCCACCGGGAGGGGTGTATTTATATCCTTTTTCATGGAATATTCTAGTAAATTAATCTGATATCACGAATTATTCGTTCACCTGATCGAATCGCGGAACAAATAAAAAAATATACCACAGATCATACAGAACTACAAGCATAAACTATCGACATTCTTGCCGTGATTAATTAATTTGGGCAACAAGGAATTTAGATTATGACAATTTGAAATTAAAGACATTAAGCTATATGATTGAATAAAATATCACAAACAATTTAACCTATCACGATATTATAATTCTATTTGAAATAGGTAAACATACTAGCGACATCTGTTGTCAGATTGGGAAACCATTCATCAATACCGAATTGGTGATCGATGAAAAGTTCCCCCCAAACCCTACAGATGTCGTCATAGGTACAACGTATTGTTTACCGAAATCAAATTTTAACGCCACTAACAATTTTGCGTTACACAATCCCCCCCCTTGAAAGTATTACTTGTGTGGACAGACAAGTAACGCAAGGAATACACAACAGAATAAAACAAGTCAAAAGTCTAACAAGTTAAAAATAGAACGAATAAAAAAACAGATCAAAGTACAAAACAGAACTACTAAGAACTAACTAGAGGCAAATATTGACACAGACTCTTTTACTTTAAGTCTAATTGCCCTAAACCACTAGAAAGAAAACTCTCCTTAACTGCTATAGTCAGATGGTCGCATATGCAACACAACTACAGAGAAGAGGGGGATGAGAAACGAAAACTCGATGAGGTGTACCTAACAAATAATATGTCCCATACGAGGACACCCAAGCTACAGCAACAAGGTCATACTTCATCGAGTCGCGGTAAAGTATAAATCGACAGTGCTACGGAACTGAAATAGCGCTGACGCTAGGCAGAGAAGGTACCGCAGATTGATTCTCATCAGTGTATTTTAAAATGTCCTTGATGTGATACTCGCCTAAGTCCTTACCATCCAAATCTGCTAACCTATACACTAAAGAGGAACGTTTAGCAGACACTACACACTTAGTAAACTTAGGAGCGAGTTTAGAGGTAAAATGTTTAGCTTTATTAGATAAATAATGAGTCCGTTTGTAAACAATTTGACCAACTTTCAGCTCGACATGCCTTTTCCTGAAATTATAATACTTCTCATTACGCTGGTGAGCCGAAATCAAATGTTTCCTCACCTGATCGTAAATGTGTTGCATTTCTTTCAGTTTGGCACCGAAGGCTGAGGGCTCATCAATGGAGACTAAGTCCGGATGACAGGTTATGTCAGACTGTCTATATAGAACTCCATCACCTATAAATTCCCTACCGTGTACTAAGAAATAGGGAGAGAATCGAGTGGCCTCGTTTACTGCAGTGTTTAGAGCGCACTGCAGCTCAACAAGATGTTCATCCCACTTTTTGTGCTGAGTCTTCACATAACATGAGATGGCCTGAACAACATTTCGAATCGCTCGTTCAGCTTGATTAGTTTGAGCGTGGTAACGCGGGCTATAGTATACGTTTGGAACATTATATTTAGCTAACATATCTTTAAATTGCTTGCTCACATACTGAGGACCGTTATCAATATAGATAGTCTTGCAAACTCCATGAACTAGAAACACATTCTTCTCGATGAATCTCGCTACTGCAGCGCCTGTTGCAATCCTTATAGGACACAGCATGACATACTTGCTAAAGTAGTCCGAAACAACGATCAGATGAATATTTCTGTTGCTTGACACTGGAAAAGGTCCAAGTAAATCACACGAAATAGCTTCAAAAGGTTTAGATACACGCTTCGCACTTCCCATTAGACCAGGACGCGAAGTGTTTACGGGTTTATACATCTTACAAACCTCACAATTTCCCACGTAGTCTTTGACACTATTGTACATCTTTGGCCAGTAGTAATTCAAAGACAACCTCTTATGTGTTTTCCAAACACCACCATGGGCACTAAGCGTGTCATCGTGGTATTTGGTGAGGAATGCTAGCCTGTCCTCTTGAGGTACTACTAACTTCCAATCAAAATCTGAAGTCAAAGAATATTTATTTTTAGAAAATCGATATAACAAATTTTCACGAATATTAAAGTTAGGGTAATGCCTTGGGTTCCTACGCACGCACTCCATGGTGTGAAGATACCACGGGTCATTGGTGGAGCTCGCATCGATGGAGTCAATCTTTATGCGAGATAGAGCGTCAGGTACTACATGATCTTTTCCCTTACGGTGCTCTATGTCGAAGTCAAACTGACTGAGTCGCATACTCCAACGTGCTAAACGACCTGTAGGATTTTTGAGCTTGTGAAACCACAGTAGTGAGGCATGATCAGTGACAACAGTGCACTTCTGTCCCTCCACATACTGTCTGAACTGTTCCAGCGCAAAAATCACGGCCAGAAGCTCTCGCTCGGTTGTGCTGTAGTTCACCTCGTTCTTATTAAGAGAACGACTGCAATAGGCGATGGGGTGTTCCACACCATCGTGTGTTTGGGTCAGAACAGCAGCAACTGAGTAAGCTGACGCGTCACTTAGTATACGGAACGGTAAAGAGTAGTTAGGCATTTTCAATATAGGAGCAGAGACCAAAGCTGACTTGAGAAGGTTAAAAGCCTCCTCAGCTTCAGATGTCCAAATAAAATTTACATTTTTAGAGGTGAGTTTACAAAGAGGTTTACTAATTTTAGAAAAGTTATTAATGAAACGACGATACCAGCCGGCCATACCTAGGAAACGTTTGACATCCTTCGAGTTAGAAGGTGTGGGATAGTTGAGGATGACCTCGACTTTACCGGGGTCAGTACGTAGTCCATGCCTATCCACATAGTAACCAAGGTACTTTAATTCACTTCGACAAAAGTGTGATTTCCTCATATTAATCGTTAGGCCCGCATCCTTGAGTCGCTGATAGATTCTATTTAAGAGATCCACATGCTCCTCGAAGGTGTTGGCCACACAGATTATGTCGTCTTGGAAGCAAAACACTCTGTTGTCGAATTCCGGGCCGAATAAGCGGTCCATCAGTCGTTGCATCGTACTTGAAGCTCCGACAAGACCAAAACACATTACATTATACTGGAACAAACCCCGCCTCGGCACCGTGAACGCAGTCTTCTCAGCAGACTGGGCAGAGTCGAACGGGATTTGCCAATACGCTGCACTTAAATCAATAGAGGACAAATATTTAGCATTATTAAGATGGTCTAAAATTTGATTGATGTACGGTAAGGGATAAGCATCACTTTTGGAAACAGCATTAAGCTTACGTGAATCTAAGCACAGCCTTAGATCACCGTTCGCCTTTTCCACCATAACCACGGGTGAGTTCCACGCGGATTGTGATGGTGACACCACTCCCATCTCCAACATCCGGTCCAACTCCGTCTCCAGAGCCTTCTGTTTGAGAGGTGAGAGAGGGTAATACCGCTGCTTGATCGGCTTGCTGTCACCCGTGTCTATGACGTGATGCACAAGCGTAGTTCGACCTAAGCCCACCTTATCTGTATTTATTGAATCAAATTTTTCAATGATCCCGTTCATTACACACCTCTGATCCTCGGTCAGGTTGTTGTAATCCTCGAGACCACTGTGAAGAGACAAAGATTCAATAGGACAGTTATCGCTAAAATTATTCATATTAATTTTTTGTGAAATTAATCTATCACCTAATTGAAATTGTTGCCAGAAGTCTACTCCAAATATCATTGAGGTAGTTATTTCTGGTACAACATAAAACTTAAGTACCCTGATAACAGAGTTGTATTCTAAGGGTAAGGACATAGAACCCAGACATTTCAAACGTGAACTGTCTGCAGTTGTAATTTTAAAATTTGGGTTGACACTTTCGAGTTCAAACCCTAAATCTAAGAAACTACGGTGCGCACCTTTTCCTAGCACAGAGCAGGAGGCACCGGAATCAAGAAGACCAAGAACATTTAAATTTAAAACCCTAACAACTAAGTACGGTCTAACATCGTCATCCCGTTTAGTAAACAGGACCTTATCAGAAGAAAACTCAGACACAGAGCTTGAGATTGTCTTAATAAGGCCCTGGCCTACGCGTTTTTTGACTTCGACGTACATTTGGGGCAGTCAGGTGACTTGACTCCTTTGAGACCACATCGGAAACACACCAACTCCCTTGATTGTGAGCAGTTATTAGCAGTGTGATCGCTGCCGCCGCAACGAAAGCATTTGCGTTCGTGCGAGGCTGCCGAGCTGTCCACCGCAGAGACCTGCTTGGTAGCTTTTGGTGTGCACTTTGCTTTCTGTGAATGTAAGTCAGAGGAGATCTCAAATTTGTCCAAGACTGGCTCGTGGAACGCCTCAGCCCTAGCACGCGCAAGTTCCAAACGCTTTCCTAACCTTCTTAGATCATCAATAGTGTTGACTTCATGAAGGGCTAGTTCCTTCATGTAGTCAGGTCTAATGTTATGCATAAGAATGTCCAGTTGTTCTTCACTGGGCATTCTACAAGTTAGTCTAGAGAACATGGCCTGCATTGTGGATATGTAGTTCACCAAGGACTCGGTACGGGCTTGGGTACGTTGCCTAATCTCATTCCGCAAACGATAATCGTAATCGGGAATATCAAAGGTGTCTCTTAATTCATTTAATAAGTTTTCATAAGAGATAAAGTTGGCTTTATTGGTGCGGAACCAAGACAAAGCTGGTCCGTCCAATAGGTCAGAGAAAGCCAGGAGAACCTTTGATTTGGAGACTTCCCTAGCACACCGGAGTTCCTCCAGTCTCTCAATGAAGACACGCACACAAGTAGATCCATCATATTTTAAATTAAAACTATTTAAATTAATAGGGCGTTCCCTATAAATAAAATTATCATTGCTTAAATTAATGTTTTGCGAGCTACCCCGCATCGAACGTTCATTTCTCATCGCAGGTGAAGTATATTCAACTCGGTCACGAGAAGCGCGATCATCATTATCTGACACCTCAGATTCTGAGTCACTATTCGATTCAGCTACTGACACAATCTTAACTAATCTGTTGCGAATACTAACAAGTTCAGAACAATCTAGCCCACAACGAGCTAGCCTAGTCAAAAGATAATTAGCCCTAACAGCAGCCCTAGTGCGACTATTTTTATCGGCATCAAAGTCACCTGACGATAGCAAATCCTCGAGTTCCTTCACTTTTGGCTCGCAGACAGTGCGTTCAGTTGCAGCATCAGTGGACTTCGTGGTGTTAGGCTTCAGACTTCCACGGCGAACTAGCTGATATGCCGTCCTCAATTCGTTACGCAAGCTGACAACCGTAGCCTCAGGATCCGCTGAAATGCCCATGTAAGACAACTCATTAGACAGCTCATCTTTTCTTAAATAGTTTACATACTGGTGCATTTTTGCCATCTTATAAGAAATGAACTTTAAGTGAATAGAATATAAAAATAAAATTTAACTAACAATTCCGTTATTTAACGAAAGTTTAAATGGATATAAATCCAAGAGGGTATTCAATTGAACGGACAGTATGTAAATGTACCCTTCTATGTTAATAATATAGGTATAAAAAAATTCAGCATAAAACAATTTTCATTAGCGGGTAGGTAACTAAAATGTACCGCCCTGCAGACAATTCCTAATAATATAATTATTTAAAAATTTCCAATTGAGAATAATTCTCCAATAGCGGGTAGGTACCCGAGATGTACCGCCCTGCAGACAATTACTAAAATATTGAAAAAATATACACAAAAAAAATTGTACCGTACGTATAGGTACAAATGAAATTACAAAAAATTAAAAAACAGTTAAAAGGCTAAGAGCAAAATGTACGGTAGCAAGTATAAGTACCGGCTACTATACTGATCCAAGGTTAAAAAGAAAAAAAATGGTAATTCCGAATGGAAACCACCTTACACAGAGTTACATATATCGGCACTTATAGAAAATGTCGATAACAATTAAAAGTTAAATTCAGAAAAAACACAAAGTTAAACATATACATGTATATTAATTTTATTTAAAATTCGGGACAAACTACTGAGATGATATATATCCAACCCAACCAGCAACCAGTAAAAAAAAGAAGAAAGAAAAAAAAGAAAAAATACGAAGGTATGCCGAAATATGAATTTTACCGAAAATGTAGCAGCTATTTATAATTTAGAAAAAAAATTTTGACCCGTTTCCTTGCTATTCGGTGTAAATTGCAAGGAAATTAATTACGTGCTTAGCCGCACAAGCACAACCAATTAACGTCTTGGAGAGTATCAGACGGATAGTAGGTTTGAATTCATTAAAGGCGTCTTTCACACACACACACAGAACCAAGAGAAATCCAGTGGGTACTGGAATTCTTGAACTGCCCGTACGTTGGCCGCGCCACTGTGTAACCTGGGAAATTCCCCAGCTACTCCACCGGCTAACCCAGGCAAGAGCTTACGACAGAGACTCTTGGGCGCCTTTTATCTCAGAGTGGAGATAGTGGGTGCGTGCTCCAGATACCCTTAATGAAACAACACTAAGATTTTATACATGCATATATTCAATAGGGTACACAGTTGTACATACAGTAGAATTATCACAGGCACAGAGATATAGAAATGTAAATACAATATAAGATGCTTATGCGCCTCCCTCGTAGCACACAGCTGATCTCGTAATTACAACTCAAGGTAGCGGGTATATGAAGTTACAGTTATTGTACAAGTTAAGATTACGTGACCTTTTGGCACTCCTCTTCGGATGGTTCCCCTGGCGTCGGTTGTCGGCTTGCGTAGGCACCTGCCTTCTGCTAGCAACTGCCCGCACTGCCGCGAGCCAAACGAAGGGACAGCTGTTCCGAACAGGGACTCCAACAACGGAATCACAACAATGTAGATAGGTCACTAATATTGTCCGCTAAACCTTGGGACCCTGCATCAAGAATACCAAAAAGACCTAAGTATATCATTGACGCAAACGAAAGACACAGATATAAAGACTAAGAACAGAGAGATAAATTAAGAAATCTTACCAGAGAAGTCCGGGAAAGATGCACAGAGTCTAAGATATTTAATTTATATGTAGGTAGGTACATATAATTCAGAGTTCCAACTTATCAGAAAAATCAATGAAATACGAACAGAGTTTCGTGCTTAATCTTCAGAGTAATTATCAGAGGTGTTCGCATCCACCGGGAGGGGTGTATTTATATCCTTTTTCATGGAATATTCTAGTAAATTAATCTGATATCACGAATTATTCGTTCACCTGATCGAATCGCGGAACAAATAAAAAAATATACCACAGATCATACAGAACTACAAGCATAAACTATCGACATTCTTGCCGTGATTAATTAATTTGGGCAACAAGGAATTTAGATTATGACAATTTGAAATTAAAGACATTAAGCTATATGATTGAATAAAATATCACAAACAATTTAACCTATCACGATATTATAATTCTATTTGAAATAGGTAAACATACTAGCGACATCTGTTGTCAGATTGGGAAACCATTCATCAATACCGAATTGGTGATCGATGAAAAGTTCCCCCCAAACCCTACAGATGTCGTCATAGGTACAACGTATTGTTTACCGAAATCAAATTTTAACGCCACTAACAATTTTGCGTTACAAGCAGTTCGTTTGTTACAACGTTATTTAAGCGAGGGCTAAGGGACGCTATCGTTGAAACGTTCCTCCATTAATATTAATTCAACCCCAGATATTAATGTTTCGACTTAAATATGACAATTATTTATAATGCTAACAAATGTTGATGAATTATATTAGGTTTACATTTGAGTTGCCGGTAAGAAATAAAAGTCATAACAGGCAAAATGATGTTGTGGAAAGTTTACGCTAATATTGCAAATTGAAGGGAAAATAATTTTGTTTGCAATAATTCTATAGACTGGATGCGGAAGGTAATAGCAATGGCATACATTAGGAAAGGCCTTTGTTCAGCCTGCAGTAGCCCACTGAAATGTGATAGTCTAATTTGATTGATTGAAAATTCTTTCACATTTAATAGTGTTATTATTAAAATTTATTTGTTTAACTTCTGATGTTTCACTTTTTTATGAAATTGAAGTTACTAAAAATCTCTACACTATAAGATATCATATGATTACCATCTTACTTTCTCTTTCACTATGAAGTCTATATACGCAGGAAATAAAAAGCAACTGAAACGTCAACAAAAATACAAAAGAACCAGTAAATCTACAATTATTTGAGTGGGGCATAAAATTAATATCATGGGGCATAATTTCGTTAAAGGCTTTTAAAATTTTAACTGACATAGTTTTGGAGCGCTACCCGTATACGGAACGTTAATTACGCAAGTCATTGCGTATTGTCGTTAATTTTCATGTCATGTAATAAAGTAGTAATGATATGAGCAGCTGTTACTTTACTAACCAAAGTACCTACTGGCTCGTACGTTTGTTAGCAGTTAGTAAATACATTGTAGATGCTATCTACTATCTATACGATAGTGAGACTCTGTATTTTATGGACGTATGTATTATTAGTACAACTCTAGTTAGCCTTATAATCTGTAATACAAATAGATCAAAATGTTCTTCTTCTTCTTTTCTTAAAATGGCTTCTGCAGCAGAATAGCCGCAATTTGCCAGTCTCTAGTAAATGTAAACGTCTTATAAAATATTAATGGCGAGACGCCAATGTCAAGTTTCAAGTTTTAAAAAAGTCTTCCAGAGCCACGTTAGCCACGCCAGTATATTCGTTTACGTGTGTCCGCCCCCACGATCAAAATGTTCCATACGTTGCGGCTCACACTACGTTGTTATATCTATGACATATATCTCTTTAAGCATTGATTATATATTATTTGTCAAAATGAACATAATCTCAGCCATGAAATGCTCGCTATTGATAGCCTTTCTCCGAAATATTATCACAATAAACCGTTTGCGTAAAGGGTTACTACAATAGGCGAGTTTATCTTCCATATAAAAATACGACCACAATGGTCCACGTAGTGCGTGTGAATACGTCCCACACTATACTTATGTGTCATGTAAGACCTTTGTAAAGGTTTACTACGACATACGCCATTGCCTTTTACGCAGACCATCGTGAGATGACTACCGCAACTGTCAAACTCATTATGCATTGTAAATAATAGTACTTAATCTACACAGGTCCCTTAGCAACCATCTATCATTAACTTTTATTTCTTTTTCTGTTCTTTTTTTCTTCTTTGTTCTTCAATTAATATCATTATTTTTATCTTTTCCTATGTTCATATTTCTCTATTTCTCTTTCTATCATTTATTATTATTGAATTTCTATAAAAAATATATAAATTTACACTTACCGAAGGGTGCGCGCGTGTGCATGTGCTGTGTTTCTGTTTTGGCATCGTAATTGCCAAACGGATGAACCAACTTCGATTTTTTATTTAAAATGTGTATAAGTAGGAAGTAATCTTAGCTATGTTTGATGAAAATCGATCCAAAATTACCGCCGCCTCAAAATGGCGGACGACAGGTTTTTTACAACACGACAACGCTTGAATTATTTACTTTTAACTTATTCGAAGTATTATTTGTTACTAAATAAAATACAGATACATACGTTACGCCTACGTTCAAATACAACAGTTTCTCAACTTACTAATAATTCTACTAGCGTTCGCTCTCTCCATATTATACTAAGTAGATATTTGCTACAATAATACAGTCACTGATTGTTCCTGGGTGTTCATAGCGTTCGGAAGTACGTGATTGAAGTACGATCAATAAGTACTACTGTTCCGATATTATACGTGTTAGGGATAAACGCGTTTTCGTGAACTTTTACCGCACACGCAATCGGAGAATGTGTTTCATGCGTGCCGTATATAAAATGGGTAAACTATGCCCAAAGTGTAATTTGAGGTGATTTGAATAAAGAATAGCGGAAAATTTTCAAATAATTGTAATTATCTACATATTAGGGCTATACTATAATTCTATTTTCTGCTATGTATAAATATCTTTAGCCGTGTTCTAGATATCCAAATTACCAGTTATGCACAGTTTGAATATTTAAAGCGCTTTATAACCAGTAACCAGTAACTAGAATATCAAAGAAATTAAAGTGTTGCATTTGTGACAATAGCTTCATTGGTGTATACAAAATCGTTGAAGGTACACAAGAGTACATAAGTAGTCTGAGACGAATATGTGTCATCATTCTCATGTAACGCTGATAGCTGATAGTCGCATTCATCGCGAATTTATATACAGAATTTGTGTCCTTTGTCGAGTGTTACATATATATTATCTCCCAAAGTAAAGCTTGCTCGGGAGCTTTGTCCGCTGTTTAGTAGTTGTTTGGTTAGCTAGTTGGTGCCAACTTGCATAAACAACAGACAAAGCTCTCTCAAAAACTCTCTCTCGGCTTCGGGTCTGTCGGGGTGCGATAGATGTGTCTTGTATGTGATGTGTTATCTCACCACTGACAAATGAAAACCCGAAGATGGCATGCGTTTTAGTCGGTTCGAGTCCGATATAACCACCCTCACTAGCTCCGGCGGGGGTAGGTATCCTTGAGGATTCTGCGCACGTTAAATTCGCCTAGTTGGACCCAACACCCGAACAGGGAATAAGTTACTCAAAATGTAAATTTCATCCATTTATATTTACCAACTAATAAATAAATTACAAGTATTAAATCCAATATTTCAATTATTTCAATACCATTCGACTATTGAGCATGAAATAAAGCAATCTGTCTATAAATTTCGATTAAACCTGTTCACCTATCACCGCGTGATTGACAATCGCACCTGAGCCTACAGCTGTCTGTTTGTACAAATAAATTTGGCTCTCATCTCACTTTGTATTCATAGACTTTCAGTTTACAACTTTCTTTTTTTACACTTTTACAATTTTACATTTTTTTACACTTTTTTACAATTTTTTACAATTTTCTTAGGAAATCATTCCCAACTGTTACTTAAGTAACAGCCAGTTGCAATGCAATGTTTAATACTATGCACAGTGCACACGCACACGTAATAACATTACACACTATTAAGCTAATTTAGAAGCATAATGTACGCTGCTTAGTTCCCGTGTAATTCCAACTGAAGTTGCTTCCGTATTCCGTTTTGTAAGTCTCGACTTGGACTAAAGTATTTACGAGCTTTGAGACTTGCAGTGAAATTGATAAGGACTTGGAAAGTTAACCATGACTTTATCCCCGTTCTGTATGAGTTTCGTCCTACAGTTGTAGTGAGTTAATACATTACGTAAATTAATTACTCTCACTTTTACAACATAATAGCTGATCCGCGCAATTTCGTCTGCGTCACCCCGTTTTTGCAACATTTTTCTTTCCTGCTAAGCACCATGACGTTATATACATAATATATAAACCTTCCTCTTCAATAAAAAAACCGAATCAAAATCCGTTGCGTTTTTTTAAAGATTTAAGATGACATAGGTACTGAGTATTTTTGATACCCAACTGAAGTTCTCTATGGTTTCATGGCTGGCTGATTAGACTGCTCAGTCTCTTCAATAAAAAATAAACCAAATTCAAAATAAGAAGCCCATGCTTCAATACTCCAATGTGATAGCCGGCATGCAACCTGGACCCCGATTATAAAAATTGTTAACCATTGTTAAACAATAGCAATTACAAAAACTACCATTAGATTTTCGACTTTAGAAACATCAAATTTAAGTTCAAAATCAAAAAAGAGTTAGTTACACCGTTACATTCTCTTTGCGCTGTGCCATTTAATTTCAAACTTTAACAGTATAGTAGTAGTAGCCATATAGCAAATATTTGCACTGCGGAGAAGTCGTATTCACCGCATTTACTGCCACACCGCACAGGCTTTCACGCTTCTTTATCTTATCTTATCTGATCTTATCTTATGTTATAGAAGTGCGTGCTCTGGAGCTTTCGCGGACACTTCGACCCTATTGGGTTCTTTGTGTCGACCCCATCCTGGCTCCTGGGCTAGAGGAGGGATAGTCCTCTCTATCAAGGTGGCTATTCACACTTCGTTAATCAAATACCTATAGGTATTATTGCGAGAATGAAGGTACGAAGAAACCACCACTAAATGTTACAATGAAAGTACAAAAACAAAATTATCTCGGAGCAGATTTAAGAGTAACTTTTCTTTTAAATTGCTTTCATTAAAGTCGGTTGATGAGGTTCATTAAGGCTTTGTCTGATGCGACTATCTAATAATACCTACCTATCGACGGATGGACGAATTTCACGAGTCAATTTATTGTTATACAAATCTTTCAAATTTCTGTTAAGAGGTTCCTTTTATGATACTCGTATTAAGATGTTGGAGTCAACAATAGTGCCCGGAATACGGCAATAGGCTCACCCCCTATTACGTGGAATCGAATGCTAGGATCGGTGAAATTTGGTGTCACGTTAACAATCCTTCAGGGATAAATGCGTGACTATTTTAAGAGTTTATGTGCTGTCGGTGCAGAACACAAAGAAGAGTTCATTGGTCTTCCCATTGACAACACAAACCTCTCCAATGAGTTCGGGGGTACTTCTCCAGTTGGACTGCTCTATTAGAACGGCAGATACCGACATGTCCTACCTCCTTCAGAAAATATTTGGTAAGCTATGCCATTTTATTTTATACTTTAACAATATAGCAGTAGTATCTAAAATAGTATCTAAAAGTAATTTTACAATGGTTAATAATAATTAATCTGGGCCCAGAAATAAACTAAGATGATGCTCAGTCAATACGCTATTGTCGTTTATTATATTGCATCAAACTCTCTAACTGACTAATAGACAAACTTGTAGCACTATATAGTGATGTACATAACTAATAAACCTGCATAGATAACAGTATCGGGCAATTACCGAGGCTTCTACATTGAACGCTATTAAATCTGTTGATTGATTGGAGCAGCCAACTAAACGAGGTTAGAAACAGCGTTCATGATACTGTACTGCGTCGGTTTTGTAGTTCCACTACGAATATAAACTTACATATAAGTTCTAAACTGCTCTTCGATATGTGTCGTTTGTTATTCACCTTATTTGAAGGTATACGACAAAGTGTAGAGGGGCCATATATCTATGTCTGTACGCGTAACGCATAAGCGAGTTTATTATTGATTTAGATATATGTTTTTGAAGGAAGAAGTTCACTAGGCCATTGTAATAATATATTTAAAACAATCATTTAAGTCCAGATCGGTTATAGATGTCCATTGAAAACGTAAAAGGCCCCGTTTGAGAAAGAATACTTAAAAACTGAATAAAAAAGACATTTTAACGCATTCTCAATTTTCTGAAAATTATTGACAAAATCATACTTGTAGCTTTTTTATCTGAATTGTATATATAATTAAACGCGAATAGCAATAAACAAATGACAAATATTTGGTCGAATACAGTTTAACTGTGTGACACAATGACATAATGTAGGCCTCCCTAATGTATTTTTACGCATGCAATGCAGTACGTTGATATCGCCTATAGTCAGTCGCCTCCATGGTGTCATATTCCATAGTGACACTATGGAATATGACACCATGTAACCGAAACTAACGTTAGCATGTAGATGATAAAGGAAAAGAGCAGTAAGGCCGTCCACGGCTCTAAAGTAACTAAATGTCCAAAGAAATTAACTTTTTTTTATTTATTTTTTTTTTTATTTATTATCATTTTAAGAATATATACAGTAATTTAACATTATTGTAGTAATCTCAAAAACCACTAAGGTTTGTAAATCTTATTACTACGAAATATTCCACGCCGCCGCTTATACTGAATACAGTCGAGAGGTCGAGACTAACACAGTTATATGTATAGATGATATTGATGAGGCAAATCGTCGTTTCACCAATAAGTAATCCACGCTCATGATCATCTTTTCACCAATAAGTCAGCCACGTTCACGACTGTCGTTTCAGCAATAAGTGATCCATGATTACGATCGCTTTTTTACCAATAAAGTCATCTACGTTCACTACTGTCGTTTCAGTAATAAGTCATCCACGTTACCGTTTTTATTTATGGATATAAGTTACCTTCCTATCAGTTCAAAATAAAAATAAATTTTATGACTTGAAGATTTTGGTGGTTACATGAACTATAAAAGCCATCTGCTACCTAACTGCTCGAGGCATTAAGGCTTCTTGAAGTCTGCCGTATTTTTTAACAGTCCACCAACCTAATTCAATATTATCTTTTCTGTAAAACGTACAAATTAGTTCAATTTTAAGATTGTAGACTTCTTTCGTCGAAAAAAGCTTTTTAACGAAAAAAAACAAGCAATGGGAAATTGATTCATAGTAATATATTTTTGAAAGCATTTAACTATTACCTCTGCCCGTGCGAAGCACTATTTTTGCTCACTTTTACTATTTTCTCTTGAATGATAATAAAAAAAAATCAAAGATAAATGAAATTGCTAAAGTTTTCACCGCGTTATGGCGTGATCTCGATTGTTAATAGATTAATATTAATATCTATTAATATTCTCAGTAATATCATTTCCAGTACACAACCTGAGGTATCAGCATTGCGTCTACTTATATACTACCATCCAGGTCATTCTCTTAGTCACTGGAATCCTTTGGGAAATTTTGCGCCAATTACTTATTTACCTGTTTTAAATGTAATATCATTGTAGATGACTCTTAATATTAGCGCAATAATCACGAAGTTGTACAATTTGTTCATCATACATGCAATGAATCTCAATTGCCTGTCATTTTCATGAACACGTATTTAAAAAAAAATATTGTACATTGTTCGGCGTTCTCGTTTGTACATCAGTTTAAAACGTCAAACAATAAAAAGCAAAACTGTATTCAATGTAGTATTGCAAATCCAATCACAAAAGCACAGCAATAATTGAGGTCTCACTTCAACTTTTTCCATTTATTCTGATTCGAATAAAAAATCATTATTCAATTTCAAGTAGCAAACTATCCGTCGCAGCCCTGCAGAAATATTCTACCAATTTATCAGAAAAAGGAAACATAGAATAGCCGGGAATCGAGAAGGCTCAAATAAATTGCCATTCTGATAGAAGAGGGTGTGGGCAGTGATAATAGCTTCAGAGATATTGCAGCTCTCGGGGTGAACTGGTGCAAACCGCCAATAAAAATCAACGTAAGATAAACGTTAGATCGTCAAAGATATCAAACTTTATTGTAGATATAAATCAGCTTTACATGTTTAGTAAAGTAAATGTAAAAGTAAATTTCGAAATTTACTTTTTCATCTGAAGATGTTGAGACGTGGCCCCGTAGTTCAGTGTTGAAATCATTCCCCCTGTAAGGGATTAGTTGTGAATTCAAGTCTCGTCTGGTATTCATTGTTTAATCTAAATCGATTTGTGGATAACCGTATGATATTGTACTTCACATGAGTGCTACCTTAAATATTAGATTATATTTATAGATTTTTCTCTTCATCATCATTAGGAAATAAGGAACGAGGTGCTTTTCAGAATTATGAATATTATTGTTTCGGATTGGAGGTCGATTGGGGAGGCCTATGTCTAGCGAAGTACGTCCTATGGCTAAAAAGCTGTACACAATAATATTATTCTGGGTGGAATTTAAAAAATTGAGCTTGCAGGCAGACCCAGTTTTTCAAAACTAATTTGAATAGCCATAAAACGTTACTCGCATTTTCTTAAACCAATACTGAACCAACGCTCAACCTAAACTTCTCTGGAACTAGTGCTTAATATAAACCACTATTATGGAAGTTAACTAGATTTTCCTATGTCTAGGTACGATTACGTTGGTTCATTTGATGTAATATATATCCGTAATGCAGAAACCGATAGGTATATATTTAATAGCGTAAGTTTGTAGTGAAAACTTCCAAGTGCGGACAGAAGTTAATGGGAGCAAATTTATTCTGAAACTGCTGTTTGTAACTTTAAAACTACCATTTAATTAGAAGTACCGCTACCGCATATCTAAAAAAACTGTCTGATTATAGTTTGATATCAATTAAGTACTCATTTTAGCTGCTATGGTGGCATTAATATTGATTAACTTTCTGGCCCCGCTTGCGTGGAATTTAAATTCCGATAACTTGTGGAAGATCAGAATGATATTTGGTATAGGAACAGATTACGGCGTGGAATATTACGTAGCTACTTTCTATTCGAGTAGCTACTTTCTATCAAACTATCTATTACAGTCTGTAATCCATTACAGATTGTAATCTATTACAGAGTGTATTCTATTACAGAGTGTAATCTATTGATTTTGATTGATTTTAAAGTGTCTTTATTTAAGTAAGTAGAATATAACAAAGATAGTAAGCAATTGATCTTATTCTAATTGTTACTAAGGTTAAATTACAGTGTTACTTAGGCTTAGTGAGCCAACTTAGCGAGTTGACACACTTTAACTACAATAAAAAGTATAATACAAAATAACCTTAACATAGGTTTTTAACATATACCTACTTATTAAATAAAATCTATTAAGGAGTGTAATCTATTAAAGATTGTAATCTATTACAGGCTGTATTCTATTACAGGCTGTAATCTGTTACAGGCTGTAATCTATTATAGATTATAATCTATTACAAGCTATAATAGAACAGTATTCTTCAATTTACTCAAAATTACTTATTCCATCGTAACTTTACCTCCAGTGTTTGTCTTTGAAATTGAATTCTATTGGAAGTGGTGAGCATTTCAGAATTTAGCGCTTTCTTGAAGTTTAATGTGTTCCATATTGTATCGCGTTACACGTTCCAAGTTTTCGTAGTCACATGTTTTTCAACTGATAACTTACAGTAAACCGCATTAAGTATTGTCTCAGGAGCTGTAGTGCCTATCTCTATCAGGTCAACTTTCAGTCACACTGGGCTACTGGTCCTGTCCGTTGCCAGAGAAGATAGAAAGTTTTCTACGTGTACTTTACCAAGTAACGCTGCTGCTTAATACTATTATCATTGATTATTACTAGCAGTTACCCGCAGATACGCCCGCTATAAATTTCAAACATGCCAACCCCATCATACAAACTTCAACTTGGAAAGTGGTTACCGTGACTTATTTTGATTCCGATCACCTAGGGGTTAAAAAAATTGTTTATTTTATTATGATCGATTCTCAGACCAAATATGCAAAAACTGTTCATAAGAATCGTTCATGGAGTTTCGGAGGAGTTTAGGAGAAACGCCCTGCCACGAGAATTTTATTAATTAGATATGTGCTTAGAATTATTCTCGTATTGTACGTTTGTAAAGTCACTAGACCTTTTGCAACGTAAATGACCTAAAGTCCTAAGTCTCTAATGGAAAACTTATCCTTGTTTCAGAATGCGGAGGAAAAGTACCTAACCCGGGAATCATCTATAAATGTGTTATCATGAACTTCGGACAGTGTGAGTGTGTAGTGAGTTTCTTGGGTGAAATGTGAGTGACAGTATGACAAGGAGTAGCTGGCTGGCGATGCTCGCGGTGGTGGTGGTCGTTGGGGCGGTGAGGGGGTGGGATTGCGTCTGCAATCCCAGGGAGTGTGAGGTGTTAGAGCCAAGCGGGTGTCCAGGATTGGGAATTGTCGTGTGGGATCCGTGCAGGTGAGACATGCCTTTATTATATTCTAGTTGACCTGTATATATTTGTTAGCGTTCTTGCAACCTTTTTCGTTCGTGCTCTGCAGCTTTTGGCTGTAGTATTATATTAAGTATATTCTATCTCTATCTATTAAAAATGTACATGTAGGTATGTATACAAATATAACATAACATAACATAAACTCACGCCTATATTCCCAAAGGGGTAGGCAGAGGCTACCACCCACATTTCGCCAGTTTATTATATTATTTGTATATATACATAAATAATATACAAATATAAGCATACATAAAAACAGAAGCGGGAGGCGACATTGTTTGATTTCATGTGTTCAGTGGTTGAAACACTTAACAGATGACGATAACGGTCCTTTATCCTATTGTGATTACAGAAGAAGATTTAAACCTTGGTATTTTTGGAGATCACACTGTTAGCCCGAGGTATCAGTTTTGCTCAATCATGAACGGCCAGCGGAGACCAATGCTGTTCGTGACTAAACAAAAGCGTGATGAATTTGCTTTCGGCTGCTTAACTTACCCTTAAAATTGAAAGTGAATGTATTTTTATGAATTATTTTTATTCTCTATATTTGCTATGTTCTTTACTACTGGATTTTAATTGGCACTCCCTATATCTGACCGTGTGTGTGTTTGCGTGTTTATGTTTTGTGAAAGAGAGATTCAGCTTTGTATCATGTAAATAATTAATTGTATTTTTCCATCAAACCCTTGTTTTTATATCTTACCGAAGGACAAGGGCTTTCCGAGTCAGATGTGTTTTTGACCAGTATCAGATTGATCAATCGTAAAATTATCTATATCATTACGGTAATTGTGATCCAAAACTCTTAATAAACTGTATGCCAACATACATTTTTATTTGTTTAACTTCATACACGAAGTACATTGGCGGACTTAATACCGTAGGAATTCTCTGCCAGGATGCTGCAGAGCAATATATATGTACATGTGTCCATGCCTATTTTCCTCCTAGGTAGGCAGAAGGTGCATTAATACCCACATTGAAATATGAAATTTGGTCTCACGTGAGACTATTGCCGTAATTCGGGCATTATTCCACAATTCCACACGATTCCACAAGCGTGCTAGGCATCGACGCTGAATTTGGACTGTATATATCTGTATTAACTTTTACTGTATATATACCTGTATTTTATATATGTATGTATATATACTGTATATATCTATCTGAGATTAACCAATCCCTTAGTCGCCTGGTACGATTGGAGATGGGGTAGGCCAAATTTTACAATGCCGGGAACTGCGCAGCAGAAATAAAATTGTATTAAATCAAAATCATTCTAGTCCTACCATTTTAATCAAATGAACAAAATGGTTGAACCTTAGCAAGCTAGCAATATACATTCAGCTTTACTAATACTTTAAGGGTTGGACTAGAAAGGTTTCGATTGAAAATACGTAGTATTAATCAGACTTATCTCCAGTTCAAATACTATTTGAAATACGGCAATAGAATCAGTTTTTTCAATACAGTCCATTTTATAAGGAACGAAACTGGAAGGGTACTACAGAATTCAGGGTTAACTTTAGATGACTTTGACTTGGATTAAAACTTGAGGTTATTACGAGAAAATGTAACTTTACAGAGGTTAATTGAAATTTTGAAGCATTAGATGTGCTATCCCTGTAAGACTATCGGCAGAAGGCTCCATCGTCACTCTGTAAGGCATGAAAGATTTTTTTTAGTTTCCAATGCTTTTGATGTGGCCTGAAAGTTTAGTTGGTCTGAGAGCTCTTTCTCCCGTCTAGGTACCTATTATCTGTTTCCAATATAAATCGATTTGAATAGATGCATACTTACTGATTAAAAATTAAATTAAATTAATTAATCGTCTGATACTCTCCAAGACGTTAAGTGGTAGTACTTGTGCGGCTAAACACAATATTTAAATCTATAACACAAATATCAAGCAAGGAATTGAGCCAAAAAATTTCTCTCGCTCTCTATTACGTGGGACCGAAAAAGATAGTTGACGAAATGGAGGTGTTTAATACACTTCTGCTTACCACTTCGGGGATAACGGGCGTGAGCACATGTATGTATGTATGTATGTATGAGTATTAATTGAACGGAGCATTCAGAAAGGAATATCTGTAAAATGTTTGTAAAATTGATTGCAAATGATTGTAAAATTTTATATATCTAAAAAAATACAACACTATTGTATCATCACTGGAAGTGGACGTTAATAACTGTGACACAGTTTCAAAGTACTACAGTTATTCTCGTGAATATTTCTTATTTTGTACCTTTTCTTAGTGGCAATAAACATTATTATTATTATTAATAAAATATCGGGCAGCTAGATCTAGCATAAGCCTTAGCAAAACGTTCGATAAAGGTAGTTAGTGTAATTTATAAGTAGGTTAGCGTATATTAACCTGCTTTAAGAGGCTTACATTTCTTTTTAAAGCCACATTGACCTTTATTAACCCTTCTGATCAAATTATTTCAGCAGTTCGGTGGGTTTTTGGAAGAACATACATGTTATTATCACCCACATTTCACCAGCTATTTTGGATCCTGGGTCGACCGGGGTGCGAGGGATTTGTCGACTATTTCACCTCTGGCAACAAAAGATCCAATGGCGTGCGTTTTGATCCGTTCGAATCTGACATAACTTCCCTAACAGTGTACTATTGAAATTTTTATAAATGAAAAGAAAATTGTAAGAAAAAGCTATTATAAGATTCAAGATAATTTAGATTATAAATAAACTTGAAAATGAGCAGTTTATTCAACTTACTACTCAGGTAAATTATTGTATCTAGACTACATAATAGAAAAAAGCCCACGGAGTTTCTTGCTGAAGTCTACTCAGGCCGAGGTCGCGTTTCGAACCGGTTGGTCCAATTACTAAACTAACCTATACTAATCTATTTTTAATTTTGCCGTTTACTGATCTATACAGAATGAAATAGTTATATTATTTAAGCATTTTTTTTTCAATTAGCTCGGGCGGAGACTTCTGTGGGGTGGATTTATCACACTATAAAAAAAGCTTTGTTTTTGGGCCCCTCGTAATGGGGGTGAGCCTGTATTCGTCAAGCTGGCACTTTTCGTCACTTGAACTGTATGAATGTAACTGTATCGAATGTAGAATGGGAGAAAATGGTGCTATCGGACAATGTATGGCACATATCATTAAATAAGTAGGTATTTGGTTAAGTAAGGAATTGAGAGATGACAACACGTGCTTACTATAGAACAGTGCGCTTGTTTACTATTCAGACAATAAAAAATAATTTTCATTACCGCTAAACGTTACTCCTAAAAGATATTGCCAACAAATTGGTATATAGCCAAAGCAATTTCTCTATCGTCAGTTAATTATTGTCGGCTTTTACAAAAAAAGTTTTCCTACTTCTGTAAGGGACTGATCTACTTACACAGAAGTTTGTCCGTGAACTTCAAAATAAGGGAGCCGGTCGGCAACGCAATTACTGAACTCCATTGGTAAACTTGTCCGACCTTGCGATTTATATAAGTATATAAACAAAAAATCAAAAAGCAATTTTGAAGTTGGCTCTTTACTTTGACCTTAAAACATCCTACCGGTTTTGATATTTATTATTTTCGGATCAATGGTTTCAATCAAAAAATTCATATAAAATACAGCTTAAATTTGTAACTATAGGGAGGTATTTCGGTTTCTTTAATTTCGAGTTCGATCCCAGGTTTTACCATGGCACACACCAATGACTTTTCGATGCTTTTCGAGGTCACTTATAAACACACATAGTGTATTTATCGCAGGTTTATAAGTGCCCGGTTAATGGCAATAGGCTCGCCACCTATAACATTGGGACCTAAACATAAACTGGCGAAATGTGGGTGCTAGTACCTCTGCCTTCCCCTTCAGGGATATGTTTAAAACTTATATATTTTTTTAAATGTTAATTTCTTTCCAGATGCTGCAAAGTATGTGCGCGGACGCTCGGCGAAGACTGCGGTGGGTTCAGTGGGACTTGTGAGCCAGGACTCAAATGTGTCGACGGTTCGTGTACACCAATCACGTGAACCAACTCACACAGACCATTACTGTATTATATGTGTATAGTGTTGAATAGAAACAATACATATCTCAAACAACATGAACGAGCGGACCAGACGGTAGCAACAAGCTTCATTGGGTGACAATAAATTGCTATGCTACAGTAAAGGAAATAAAGGACGATAAATTTAAGAATTAACGAATATGTACGTAGAACTTGTATTTTGTAGAACTTATTGGTGTATATAATTTGGTAAGAACACGTGTAAACTCATCAAAAACATATAAATATTAAATTGAGAAACTTACTTGTTGATAACTCATCCTGTTTCAGACATATCTTACTATTACACAAACATGATCTACGTGCATTTGAGAATTGTATCAGTTATCAATGTCATTTGTAACAGCAATATATAGTAAAGATTACGTATTTCCGTGAACGAGCGCAAATTTCATTTTAATGTCCCAACTTCGGGTGGCAACGCGATATAATCCATTTCTTTGAGCTTTCACTCGTTACATATCTATTCGGTAACTATTTATTGTGAACTTAGAATATTCAACCTTAATACTTGTAATTTTTTTATTAGGATTGTTTTAAATGATGTATTAAATGATGTATTATATGTACTCTCATGATGAGGTTTTGTAAAGTTCTATGACTGATAAAACCGTGGATCACGCGAAAATACTTTGTATTACAACTTTTGTAAATAACTGGAACATTATGTACTTGAATGAAACTCATCCATGTTGCTTACTTGACTAAGTTAAATGATTCTTTGTTGTAAACAGATTACTATTTTTTAAATCGTTTATTAAGTAACTTAAAATAGCGCTTGTATAATAAATATAAATGCAATTTAATTTTTCCTTTATTCAAATATGTATGTATAAATTCAAACTAATTATTATGATGCTATACAAACGATTGATTAAGACATTCTTCTAAAGCAAATTTATCAAAAATTATCGTGAAGACCTTTTGTGTGATATTACATACTCTAGCAAGTTTTAATGAACAAGAACTTATAAGTAATTTCATTTTTTCTTGAAGTTGGATTAATTTTATGATTTATCGTGATAGATTGCGTTAAAGCTTTGATTTTGAAGCTAAAATAATGGTAACAATGTATTATTGCAATCTTTGTTTGATTTTAGTATTTGATTACTTAATACTTTTTATGAATAAGGCCTAATACCTACATAAAATGTTACTTAAGTAAAACATGTTAGTGATAAATGCAACAGCCTAAACAAATTATTACAACGTTATTACGACGACATGGAAAGCTCACGGAGCGATTTTCACCCGCGGCCGCAGGCGCGCTTCTGTGCAGATATTAGAAAATGAAAGCACCCGCAGTCCCCTGCACCGGTGAGCAACGGTAGAATTGTGCCGTTCGCAGTCACTTGCAGCCACGGCGGATGGCGCCCGCGCGCGTTGCGATTGGTTGGCGGTCAACCACAGTGGCCGGTGACAGGGTGGCTGGTAAAGATCATTAGCTGTCCGTCTTGCAACTGCCCGTCTTGCGATCGCCACCCATCACTTTTGCGGGCGATGATCTCAACCGCCACAGCTGCGTAACCGCATAAATAATCGCTATTGCCAGTTTAGAAATAAAATCGCAGTTTCACCACCACGGCAGGCACGGTACAAAACCGCTCCATGAATTCTTAGCCGAAGTCTTTCCACATCCATGCATCTTTTCTGTCAAATATTGTAAATAGTACAAGTTCAAAATTCGTTCGACACTTACACTCACAAATAATATGTTTTGTGTGTTATGACCATATTCAAGCCATATTCACCAAATAGTCTCACACTTGCATTAAGAACTATACCACCTGCTATAGCAAAATACTCTAATGACAATGGCTATTTTAGTATTATTTATAAAATGTAAAAAAGTTGTAACATAATATAATAAACCATTTGTAATTAATCTACATATTATATATTTCTGTGTGCTTCCAGGTTATAGTAGTTTGTCATTTATAAATCTACGTAATAAAATGATTTCTCAGTTCTGTAAATACGGTCTGATTAGCATTTTTATCTTATTGTATATTTAGATGTAGGTACATATATTATATTGTATACTGGAATTAATAATTGTTATCAGAATTACCCTGTTAGATATAAGAAATTGGAATGTTAAGTTAAGTTTCAGTAAGTTAATTGAGTACCTAATGAAATTCTATAGATTTTGGCTATCGAATTTTATGAATTTCAGCATAATAACTAAATCAAGTTTTGGTTATTTTATTTGTTACAGATGCTATCAGATCAAAGAATTTAGTTATTATTATAATGTCAAAATTATAATATTAGTTAAATTCGCTTCATAATAATGTATCAATATATTTTTAACATCAATGTTGATATTTGTTTCTTAATTACTCTTAAATTATGCTGTAGGATATAATTAATCATAATTTGGTTTTAATTATATTAGAATAATAACTTACCATTTGGAAAATGTGTATTCAACAAACATGTGAACAAATTTAAACAATACCATAGAATTATTTTGTATTCATAGAATTAGTTAACTAATTACAGATTTAAATTTAATCATAAACATAGATTCACATGAGATATTTTAGTTCGGGACAAGTTTTTGATGAATATAATTATGGGTAGACTATTCACAAACATCTTGCTAGACGCAACTAAAAGTACCTACTCTTGCGTCCCAGTGCAATAATACATTATGATCATTATATAGACATACCTCTGTGGCGTGGCGGTAGTGTCCGCGACTGCTTTGCAGGAGGCGCGGGTGCAAACATCAGTGCAAATATTTGTAAGCAATAATATCGCTATTTGTACTGCTCTGGTCGTGCCTCGAAGAGCACGTTAAGCCTCCGTTCTCGGTTGCCGTAAGAACATCTATGGCAGTCATTACGGGTAATTGGAGCCCTCAAAAGCCGACTAGCGATAGAACTTTAATACCGCTAATTAGGTTGTGGAGGTCCGATGGCAGTCGTTTTACGGAAAATATTGAAGTTCAGCCGCATCTTAGTTAGACTAAAAAACCAACTCTAACTAAGTTGAGAATAGGCTCAGAGAATTATGGTATAGGTAGGTAATCGATATTTATTTTCACACTACCCAATATAATACATTTCGCGGTTACCAAATAATCTTATTAGCATTTATAGACAGCGCCTAAAACTTTATGATTGAATTCAAACACTTCATTGGCTGAAGTAGTTATACCAATTTGAAGTTAAATCAAAAGCTATAAATTAACTTGTGACATTTCCAATACACCTACGAGTGCAGATAATTTTCATCAATTTTAGTTCACTAATTTTAAACATCAGCACATTTAGATACACTGATATGTAACCTGAATATTGAGTAAATAAAATAAATATGAGTTGTATAAATAATTCAGAGCTACTTGTTAATTGTGCACACATTGAATAAATAAGATAAAAATCTGTTTTATGTTTGTTTTAATATCCCTTTTATGGATTATGATATTGGTCTCTGAAACGGATTGGTGTTGAGGCGGTTTCTGTGGCGTGGCGGTAGTGAACGCGACTGCTACGCAGGTGGTACGGGTTCGATCCCTGCTCAGTGTAAATAAAACAAAAAATAGGTCAGAGCGTTCCCCCTGTGCGGGAGAGATCACGGGTTCAAATCCCGTCGAAGCATTCACTTTTTTCTATCTAAATAAAATTGGACTCCTACAGCTGTCTCTACGCTCAGCCATTAAAAGCTTCTCCCGTACATTTATTATGCTTTATGACTTTAGTTTTCTGGATGTAGTTGAGGTACGGACTTTGATTTAAATAAACGTTTCTTTCTATCTCTCTTTCTAGCACACTGGCTTTTGTATTTTCACATGCGGATATCCGCACAGATACCGCCTCACTCCGCCGCCAGAGTCAGCGGAGGCAGTTATCTCGGATTCGATCGGATCGATTTGGTAATCAGTTGCTAAAGTTGAGGTAACCTCTGGCATATGCCTCCCTCTCTGGGTATCCAAGGCCCCTTCAGGTTTGAGGTTACAGTGTCCATATCTTTCACCGAGCTTCTGCAAAAGTGACAGGTGGCTTCACCCGAGAGAGAACAGGGGTCATCCCGCGACCTCGGACAACCGAGTTGCCTCTAGTCGTCGCGGTCTCTTGTACACCCACTCCAGAAAGTTCTTCACCTAAGAAAAAACAGCTGGTTGAAAACTTGCGGTCTAGTACAGAAATATATGTATTACTAAAATCTTTATAAATATTTGCTAGCATTGTTTTGTAGCGACCTCGCAGTTACGTTAGTATCTGGCGTATTGGTTCGCTTGTTAATAGCTCTGTAAAATTTTAGTGCCCCACTTTTCAGGTTATCTTTAGATAGTTGAAGCCATGGATATAGGCACTTTAGTATTTGAATATTATGAAACAAATAAATCTTCTAGATACTTTAATTAAATTTTGGGGCATTATTTTGCTAACTTTTACATATCGATTTAAAATGAGCAATAGTGAATGTCTAGACGGAACTTGAACCCACGACCACTCACATTTCACTTTTCCAATTTTAAGTATTCTACCCACTGACAATACAATTTCAGTTACTATTCAATTGTGCTAAAAGAACATACGCATGATTAATTTTTTGAAATTGATACGATTATGAAGCCGTAATTCGAAATTTGCTGCAAATGATTTGCGAATTCAAGAATTTTTAAATATAAAATATAGAATATAGAATTCAAGATTCATCTAGAAAGTTCAGTAGTTATAGTATATCCTAATACACTACTGGACAAAATTAAGTGACCATAAATTATTCCAAATTTACGGTGAAAGTGTAAATTGTACGTCAAATGTGGTTCGTCAACAATAAGTTCAACTTTATATTTAAATTTACAATTCCAAGTTATATCAAGGTTTTGGTCAGCATCCAAGCGCACATGATATTATACTGAGCCATAAATGAAGCAAACTAAACCGGGTTCTCTGCGCCACAGGCAATAGTGCGGAATACGACAGTGTGACACAATGAAATGGTGCTTGGACAAATGAGATAGGACCGTAACATTCTACGAGTTATTTGTTGGACTTTACTGTTGTATAATTTCATTTGTTAAATCCCGCGGTAGCCTAGTGGTATGGGTAATGTTACTACTGAGACGAGGTCTCGGGTTCGATCTCAGGTTTTACCATGGCACACACCAATGACTTTTCGATGCTTTTCGTAGTTATGTGTGTATTTATCGCAGATTTATAAGTGAACAGTTAATGGCAATAGGCTCGCCACCTATTACATTGGGACCTAAACCTAAACTGGTGAAATGTAGATGTTAGCACCTCTGCCTACCCTTTCGGGGATACATGCACAAGTTTATGTTACGTTATGTTATGTTAATTTATTTGTTATAATTCGGTATTTACTGGACGAAATTCAGATCATTACTGAACAATGCCTCTCCCGTAGTTGAGAGACTTTGGCCTACTATTTCCAGGCTGGCCAGACGAGTTAGTACAAGGGTTTATTATGAAATTTCCTTCCCTTTAAATTCATAAATAAAAAAGTTTAAAAATGGTACCAGTGAAAAATTGAGAAACAACTGTCGTGGTATTACGTTAATTTCACTTTTCGTTAATTATTTTTTAATCAATTATTGATAACACACTTGTACGTCTCCCCTGTATTTATCATTGTACCGCAAGGCGAAACCAATTAGGTAAAGTAATAAATACAATGAAGAAGTACAAGTGTGCTATCAATAATGTATAACAAATGCCATCAATCAACAGTATAAATAATTTTTTATATGCACATAAATCTAAAACAATGAACTACATATTAAAATACTGAGCGCTTCTTCTTCTTTCGTGTCAAATATTTATTCTTCAATTTCAATCATATGCATATAATTTACTGGGACAAGGACAAGGAAATGATGATGAAATTTATAACAAAACCTCCTAAATACATTTGTCATCACCATAATAAATGTTTCTTGTACCTATAAGTAGGTATACAATATTTGAGACAAGAATACAAAGCTTTGATTCATTGTAAATATTACACTTCATCGCAATATAAATAGGGATAGATGTGCAAATACTCATTGAAATAGAGGTCAGAGGTGAAATCAAATAAAGCTAGTGAAGCGGTCGTTGCCATTTATTTACATAATAGATTATCTGAATTGGTTTGAATGACGTTACGTTCAAACCCTCGGGAAATGTTGTGTATGATATATTATCACGTCATATTATATAGTTTCCCGATACTCCTCGAAATTTTTGTTTTATAATAGCATGAAAAACATCATTTTAACAATTTTCTCGAGGACTTGAAAACATGAACGGAACGCGAATACTTATAATCGAAGTATTTTATTATTTATTCAGCTGTTCAGAAGTTACGTACTGAATTAAAAAAAGTACAGGAGATAGATCGGTCTATATATATATCTATATATATTAACCGGGCACTTATAAACCTGCGATAAATACACACATAACTTCGAAAGCCGTCGGTCCCGGTTGCCATACAAACATCTATGGCAGTCGTTACGGGTAGTTGGAGCCCTCAAAAGTCCAACCAGCCTAACTTGGAACTTCGATATCGCCATTGGTCATTAGACCATTGGTTGTGGAGGTCAGATGGCAGTCGCTTCATGGAAAATATCGAAGTTTAGCCGCATCACAGTTAGACTGGAAAGCCGACCCCAACTGAGTTGGGAAAAGGGTTCAGGGAATGATGATGATGATGATGAACTTCGAAAACCATCAAAAGTCGTTGGTGTGTGCCATGGTAAAACCTGGGATAGAACCCAAGACCTCATTTAAGCAGTCCATTACCCATACCACTAAGCTACCGCGGTTGTGCTCACTTTACAATTTCAATTACTTTATACATGACTAAACTTATACCTACATTGTACTCGTAGTTCTGACTGTGCAAAACATGTTCTAATAAAATTTGAGTATTATTTGTAACATAGGTTACATAAGTACGCAGTTTTTAAAGCTGGCTGCTCACGAGACTAGTTTCAATAATAATATAATTTCTCAAAGAAAAATATATCTTTGATCATAAATTCCTTTCTAAGAAATCTAGGTTCGCACAAAATATGTAATCCCGGTCTAACAAGCCCAATGAATCGTAAAATAACGAAATGATGTTATTTTTCCTTGCTTCGGGCACTGATTTGTGTAACAGAATCTGACTGTTTGCTGATCGATGTTGAGGTTATCTCCGATATTCATTTTGATATAGTAACATGATCCGTTGTTATTATCATTCGTAATAAAGTACGCTAAGCTGCCAGGTAAAATTAACGTTTCCTATTTTTGTAACAAGATTTATTTTTATTTTGTTATTGAAATAATTATTTATTGAATTATTTATTGAATGTGAAGGTTGTTGATTGGGTAACATATGAATTGTGCTTGAAGTAAAAAAAAATAAAGTCGAAATAAAATCTGAGGTACATATGTTTTTTTAAATAAATTACATTACGCTGGCTGCATTACCTCTTTGGATGGCAATAACCAGCCTTTGCACCAAGTACGACCATGCGCGGGGGTTCATCCGACTTCTCTTTAATTCGACGTCCGATGCCTTGATTATTATTTTGATATTAATGAAGTTATATTATCATAAATAAATAATCCGATTTATAATTTAAAAAAAGACAAAAAGCGCAGGTCGTTTAAAAAGAGTGTTATACGCACACTTGGATAAAACTACGTAATATGAAAATTAGAACATTTTGTACATAACGAAGTCACTGACTTTGAGCGAACGTTTTGGAGCGCTCTTTGAGCCACACAATGAATAATTAGTGGCGCATTGCATTGTCTGTGTAAAAATTCAGCATATTTTTTATATTTTAAGGAAATAAAAAGTAGTAAACAAAATCACGCATGTGTATACAAAAGTCTTGTTTACAAGGGAGTTACAGCAGTACAGTATTATGTATATTTAAACATTTTAGTGGCATTAATTTTTCAATAGTTCGATATAAAGAAAAATTTATGTTCTATCATTGACGAGAAACCATAAGAATATGTCATAGTCTTATCTTAAATCTTCTTCGTAATCTTATCTAGTTCTATCTTAATCTTAGATCTTGGAATTTCTCACCAGCTCACGTGTTTCCTTCTTCCTACAGTCCTGGGTCCTTTAAGCGGTGCGTGAAAAAGCCTCTGATGAGGCCGGCAAGCTGAGCACCACCAGCACTCATTGAAGCCGGAGATCGTTTCAAGGTTTTCAGCATATACCTATAATAACAATAATAATAATAAAGCTTTATTTAATTCCATGCAAACTAATTACAAATAAATTTATCATTACAACAAATTAAAAAAAATTATAATGGGTAGGTATAATACATACCTACATTTTTTTTAAAATTAATAATTTTTAAAAAACAATAACATAATAATAATGAAGTAATAATAAAAATAAAAGCAGATAATATTGCTATCTATTTTGTTTGTATGGACCTCTGTCGGGTAAAAGTCTCCTCCAATTCCATTCTTTCCTATTTTGGACGACCTCTATGTATCCTCGACCCGTCACCGCCGCTAATTCGTCTGCCCATCTAGCACAAGATCTTACTCACGCTCTAGTGCCTTGCGGTCTAGAACATTTTACGACCTCTTTTGTCCATAATCTGTCGTGTCACGTGTCCTGCCCATTTCCACTTCCTTTGAAGAGAAAGTGAGTGCATCCGTTATTTTCGTTTTCAGCATTATGTAAGTACATATAATATACATAGTGTTGGGGAAACGTTATCGCTAAGTACGAGTATATACATTGCATTGGTGATGGGGTAGAATTGTGAATTCTTATCAGCCTTAACGTTTGACTTGACACTAACTTCAAACATAGTTTTACGCACATTTTCATCTTTGCGGTACATCTGTAATTAACGCATTTTTCGCTTTTTCGCACACTTTTATGTTAAAAGTAAACTTATTTAGGAAATTATTGTTTTATTTAGCTGTCTAACACGATGGAGAGGGCATAATACTAATTAAAAGGTATTATATAAAAAATACCAAATTGTAATTTTTTCATACCAATATGTAGTGTACCTTCTCAGTGTACTAAAGTGGTGCTTACGGCTTCGGGAGTGTTCCTCTACATCTCCAACAGTACATTACCAACGCAATTCTACTCCTACTATAACAAGCAATTTGCCCAAGCAACAACAATATGGGGTTCTTCAAGAAGGGCATTAGAAGGTTTCTTCAGGGAAGCAGCACACGCCTTTGGGGTTGCAAACGTCCATAGGCCCGTGTGCTTGTCTGCCACTTAAGTGGTATAAAAAATTGATGCCTGATAACTTCGGATATATGTATTTCAACGTATTTCGTTAAATATTTCCTTTCAATAGTCATCACTTCAGATTATGAGCAAGCCTTCGTTTGCAATGTCATTGTACGAAATTCCAAGAAATATAATGCTTTATCTGTAATAATCTATTTAAGAATAAGTAAGGGAGCATCTTTCGTGTTGACTCGACAATGTCACGTTATGAGTTAAGTTCAATATTGTACAAATTTCAATCTCAATATCTTATTGTTATCTATATCTATATCTATCTTATCTTGTTTTATGTAAACAGTGAAATATGTTTTCAAGTAACATCCAAGTTTATGGAATATAATATGTGATATTGAGTAAAGTTGCTGTATGTATTTCGGATTGATGATAATCGTAATATTTAATAAGGAAATATATGAAACTTCAGAAATAAGTTTATTTACTTCTACCAATATAAATTCCTACTATTTTTACCTTTTTTTTGTACTGATATTTTCTGCATTGCACTGCAGTGTTTCATGCATGTACAGCTTATCCTATCTGATATCATTCTTAGGATGCTTTATAGAGCTCTACCGAGTCGATAAATAATTGCGGAATCGAAAACATAAATAAATACATAATTTATTATAGTAGTTAGCGCCACAATCCCTTCAAGTAGTTCCAATGTGTGAAGGCCATCTCATCTTGGCCAATATTTTTGCCAACACATTTTTCACTATGTTAGCTAATGTGTAGAAGAAGATTACAGAATAGACACGCCATTCGAAAATTCTATATTTGGAATTCAAAAATGAATGAAAACGAAGTTTTAATTTTCGGTAATTGCTTCTATAGATGCTGTGTATGTATTTTGTGTTACGTACATAGATATGTTTACCGATGAAACTAATATTCGTATCTGTTTGTTTATTGTGTAATCTAGTAAACAAAAACAAGAACAGTCACGACGTCAAGCTTATTCTATAATATGGGTCAAGTCACCGACGTACCATGTAATAAGATTGGGACAAGGGAAACTATTGTTTTGTTGAACCGTTTTCTTACCAAGATGTGTCCGTATTTCATAGTTCTACCCCTTTTTATATCAATAGTTTGATACTAAGAAGTTCTTAGTATCAAACTTATCTTTTCCACGCTCTTAGTAAGATCCGGAAAAGACAAGTTTAAGTCCTTTAAAGGAATTATTATTCCATCAAAGGTATGTCTAAAAGAACTACTAATAAATAAATATTCAGCTAAGCGGAATGGAACCAGAAAGAGATTTTCAGAAAAAGCAAACAATGTGGTCTCTTCATTACGAACTTAAGTGCTTATTCAATCCGCTAATACGGTTTGTACGTCTTGTACCCGGGATTTTACTTTTTGTACAGATTTTAATTAACCATGCCTGAATGTTTCTTGTTCAGACCACTTTTACAATTTAAAATATATCTACATAAATGTGAATTAAGATACCTTTGCTATCTGGCAGTTTTAATAAGACTAGTGGTTGCCCAGTGGTCGAAATTTAACCAAAAAATTTACTTAAAAATCACCTATACTAAAAAACCATAATGATTAAAAAATTAAAAGTAAAAAGGTCTATTGCCATAAATTTTATACCCCTTCGTCCGCGTAATTTTTTATTCTAATTTCCATTCCAATATTTCATTCCAATATTCCATTTCAATATTCAATTTCAATATACCATTCCAATATTCCATTACAATATTCCATTCCAATGTTCCACTACAATATTGAATAGCAATGTTTCATTCCAATATTCCAAATCTCACCCTCCTAGGTACTACTGGAAACTTATATAAATAGTTCAATGCAAAGATCATGACCATTCTTGCATTCATCCCGGGCGCATCGAGACCTCCGATGCGACTGGGATTGATTGAAAAAGATATATTTTCTATCTACCATCTGGTATCCACAACCTATGAGTACTATAGGCGATATCAATTAAATAAATAAATAACAAGCTTAAACAGTAGCTTGTTATTTATTTATTAAAAAAATATCTAAATAATAAATATTATATACATACGACAGATGACTTTAGGCATCATGGTGGTTACTACGAGTACCTATAACGATGCAATTCATTAAAACTGATTAAAAATAGTACATAATATGCGACATATCAATATATCTGACTAAGCGAAGTATCCGACTTAATTAGAAAGAATATTATATTATGAAAATTAAATATTGTTCTATGATTACGTCATAATAAGGGATTGGTCAATATAAGCGAAGTCTCGATAAACGGATTTTACTGTGTATGGTATACTATACGAACACCTACTAAAGCCGTTGTGACCAAAAATTTTGTTCCAATATGTAGAGTATGTACATAAATCTTCGTTAAACGATGGGCTAACATGATCTTAGGAGACATAATGATGTTTTGGGATACACAGCGGTTGGAGTAACGTTGTTTAGGTAGGACCCGATAATTGGACGCGATAGGCACCTCATCTATCATGTTTGGTCTGGAAATGAAGGGAACCCGAGTTGTTACATGTGTTGGTTTAAAGGCAAGGACCGCATAATGGGACCAGACCTTATAAGTGTAGGGTTGATTACAGGAAATGTTACATTTAGCGACGAAACCTTTTTGGTATGATGTATTCTGTAAATAGCTGTGAACAGGATATTGTGTTCCAGGGCTTTGTGAGACTCGGTAATTTAAATTTTAAATGTTTTGTTGAAATAAAAGAATAATGTCCACGGCCTTGAATTTTACATAACATGTAGAAGGTTGGTGAAAGGAAAGACAGACATTGAATAACCACCCACTCTTAACGTGGGCTTATCTTGTGAGTTAGAGGGAATATTAGTAATTTTGGTTGCTAATATTCTTTCAAAAATATCTGTTAATCAATAGCTTTACCAGCTTGAAGCAGAGATTGGCTAGGGCTACGAAGACAATGATGAGTGGTATACGATGACAATTTAATGCACCTTACTATAATCTTAGGACTCTATCGACCCATTAAGATTGCAAACATCCGAGGTTGCACAACGACCTCCATCCTCCATAGGCACAGGCATTTAGGGTATGACAGAAGGAGCCGTCTCCGTAACATTAGTATAACTTTGTGTACTTACATAAAATTATTTATTACAAAAGGATCAAAGAAATTCTTCTTTTTCATCCTTGTTAGAACGTAGAACATTAACGGTAAATCATTATCGACAGTCGATGTTCGACATTATATAATTATCCATAGAAAATGGTGGCTAGTGCTTCGAGCTCGTCGAAAATGTTCTCATTAACGCGAGCACTTTCGAGAATTCCCTTACACAGTTTGCCACTTACCTACCGATTTTTGTCTCACAACAATATTTGAAAATACTGCTACTAAAACACTATTTCTGTTTCTATATTTTTAACTGTATTTAACTTATAATAAAATGTTAACTGTGTTTAACTGAAGTAAATTAGAGAACAAGTATAAGTGTAACGAAGTATTGGGTAAATTTTATTTCGAAATATGAAAATGAAAATTTTCTAAAGCAATTATAGTATGATACCTGTTCAAATCAAATTTCGATCGGAAAAAAAGAAAAATAAAATTTTAAGTATTAGTTCGTTCACTAACAAGAAAATATTTTAATTTATTAAGACTATGTTTATAAAATTAATAGTGTGTGAGTGCTTAGAGCTTTTTCTGCCGGCCTTTGTGGCGTGGTGGTAGTGAAAGCGGGTGCTATGCAGGGGGCGCGGCTCCATTCCCACTCATTGCCAATATTTGTATGCATGAGCACATTATGCGACCGCTGGCCATGCCAAAAGAACATCTAAGAGAGACGTTACAGGTAGTTGTAGCCTCAAATAGTCTGACTAGTCTAACTACAAAACTTCGTGATATCGATGAAGGTTAGATGACTGCCATCTAACCTTCATCGTTCATCTGCATCTTAGTTAGACTTTTAATGTATGTTTGTGAGAGTAGTATAACGGCCGTTTAATTATTGACCTGTTTTAAGAGTTCATGTTACGGGTCCAGCACTCCGATCTCGATACATAATTCACATAAATTCATAATACGCTTTACATATCTGAAAACAACAAATATTTTTAATTCGTATGTTTAACTGAAGTAAAATAGAGAACAAAAATAAGTGTTACAAAATCTTGGGTAATTTTTAATTCGAAGTATTAAAAAAAACTGTCTAAGGCAGTTAGTATGATGAACTCTAGAAAGTTACTATAGGGTCCGCAATATGAGTGTGACGCTACTGTTGTTGCAAACGTTCCATAGGTCTCGGTGGCCACTTTCCATCAGGCAAGCCGTGAGTTTGTCATCTATATGGTATAAAAAACCAAACTTACGGATGTGTAAACAGCTGTACCGTAGCTTCATAAGCTTTGATTACAACAAACTAAAACACATTCGAATACAATAATAATACTAAAATTTCACGACACATACCGCAAGCAGCGCATCACTACCAAGCTAATATAAAAGCAAATTTCATTTTAATGACCCTACCGGCCCGCCGATACAATCTACGCTCGATTTGCTTCAGGGCTGCGACTAATGAACACGCGATACGTTTTTATTAAGCACTTTATTTTGTGTTCTGATAGAGCTATTCAACGAATTCGAGAAAAAATTTCTTTTCTCTAGTACTTATAATATTCTGAGAAAATTGTCTGATACCAAGGTGACAAACTCTGTGGCGTGTCGGTAGTGAACGCGACTGCTACGCAGGAGGCACGGGTTAGATCCCCGCTCTTCAAATGATTTATTTACTAAGTATTTTATTTACTATAAATTATAATATTTTTAACAAGTGTAGGTACATAAATATTGTAAAACTTTGACATTCATAAGTGCTTGAATAAACGAAATAGATTCTTTGATTCTTGATTTTTTGATCTTTACTCGAAGTTCGCCCCATCTTAGTTAGACTAAAAAGCCCCCAACTGAGTTCGGAATAGGCTTATCATGATTTTATCTTTAGTCAGTCTAGGAATTCATTCTCTCACGTTGCGACCGGACGCGCAGTGAGAACATGAAGGTATGAAAGGAACTTCATTTTCACGCAAGCTTACTGGAGAATGATCTCATAGAAACCTTCTACTGCCCTTCTTGAAGAGGTAATGGAGAGAGGAAGTTATGACAGCTTTAATACCTCTAGATTTTATACCTTAGTTTCTTGCCGGAGACTTCTCAGGTTGGGGCCGCGTTTCGAACCGGTGGTCCATTTGCATTTGATAAAATGTTGTTAATATTGACGTTTTGTGGGTGCCGTTTACTGGTCTATGCAGAATAAATGATTTTTGATTTGATTTGATTTGAGTGGTGGGGAAATGGATGAAGTGGCTCGCCTGTGTAGGTGGTGGATCATCCGTCCGGTCTCCAGCATCCCTGTGAAGAATTAGTAATAATAAATAATTGCCCCCAGTGAGTCTAACTACTCTACTCACCATCGGAAACAACACATGGTTATTATATTAATGGTATAACCAGAATCAGATCAGAGTGTTACCCACATCCATAAGCTACGGTAACTATATCTCAATAAATGGTCCGTGTGCTTGTTTGCCTCCTAAAGGGTAGAAAAAAAGAAGGAAATTCCAACCTGTGATGAGTATATCTCGGTATTAAATCTCTTGTTTGGTGAGCAATAAAACGCCTATCTGCAGACAATAAAATTGATTCTTTGCCTGAGCGTAGGTATATCAGCGCAGAGACAACCTTCTTTTTCTATTACCAGAGAAGTTTTTTCAGTCAAAGGTTTCTTTCGTCTTTTAAGAGGTCTTTATCAGCAAATAATTAATTTACCTAGAATTTCACGATGTTTTAAATTTAGCACATGACTGTCGAGTTTTTGCAACGCACGGCAGATAAGAGGGAATATTACATACCAAAATAAATGTTGCACATCCTTTTAGTAAGATTTTTATGCTCTTTGCGACAATTTGTATGCTATGTGTTCTGGCAAAAACGTGCAGAAAGTACTTCTAATTTTAACTGCAAATTTTAAATTTAACTAGCAAGATAGTGTAAATAGTAAACATATGTGGCTGGTACTATGTCAATAAGGGTATAGAACGAACCGAACTTAAATTGGAAAAAACAATCTACATTGACGTCATAAAACTTCTTCCCAACAAAACAATCGCAAAATTTTTACATTAAGAGACTTTCTTAATGTGTAAATTTGACAAACCAATCTTCTAGTCACGTTAAATACATGTAATGTAGATCAATCTCTTTATTATGTTTGTATAAACAAAGCGAAACTCAAATTTATGATTATAATAATTTCAAAGAACAAAATTTTTCAATACCCTGTATTTATTTATAATCTGTATTCTTAAACCTGCATACATTTTGGATCATGCATATCAGATATGATATCTCTGTATGTCATTTATATCATACTTGACGTCTAAAGGATTGGGTGCATCCTTTGTAATCGTCCATTAGTTTTATGACGTGTCACTTACGGCAACCCTAACATCGCGAGGTTTCGCTTCGTCGCCGCATTCAATAGCTTTTGTAGGAACACTTGCCTATTGTTGTTGCTACAGAATCATGACAGAAGGGCCCCGGTTGAGATTGTACTGATTTACGAGAGACCCGTTAAAATTGGGCTTTTATTTTACACAGCTTTGAATTACGGCAAAGTGTTTATCTAAAATATTAACGTTGTTTTATGTCGGTTGTTGTACTTGTAAGGGTTGGGGGCCCGATTGAGGTCTAACTGAGAATAAGATTAGGGTCAAGTACTAAAGTTTACAAGTATTCTGTATTATGTAAATGTGTTGCTTGAGGGTTTTACTAGGTGAGCCAAGTTTAAGTGAGACTGAGATGAGGTAAAACAGCTCGACATTTTTGTGAAATTCGAACTACAATATTAAAATTTTATTATGAACTCACAATTACTGTTCAATAAAGTTCCATAAGAGATTGAATTTTCTTGTTTCTTTTTATCCTGTGAATATTAATTTTATCGAGAACTGGACTAGCAAAACTTAAAAAGGTAACAAAATGTATTACTTTTAGACATATAGAGATATTTACTATATATTGTTTTGAATTTTCGATATTATATCAGCGCTATATCAGCATTGCAGAGGAACAGGAGTAAAAAAACTTTTAGGAGTAAATCGAGAATACCTCTTTCGAGTTATCTTGTAACGCACTAAGCTGACTTGACTAGAAACTCGAACTCGATTCGAATCACGACACATGATATGTACTGTTATCGCCTCGTTATTTTGTTTTAACTTATTTCCGGGTTCCGGGTTGCAAGGATAAAAAACCAGACAGAAAACCCAACGATTAATATTTCTGTGGGTACTTTTTTATTTCAGTCACTTCCCTAACTAATCTCCTGACGATTGCAACAACGCTGAAATACCTATCGGAAACTTCGTGTCTATAATAGTGACGAGCATAGGTAACCACAGTACTTTTTTAAAAAAGGAATTATCTTTTTTTTTTAATAAATATTATCGAACTACTTAAAATATTCAAAATCTGGTCAGTAAAAGTTGTACTTTTCAATAAAATTTCCTTGTAAATAATGTGTCAGGCTACGCAGGAGCCGCCAACATTGGTAATCATAGAAAATGCATGTGTAGAATAAAGAAATATACCTATGGTAATCAAAAGTCATAATAAAGGTAAACAAAATGTTGCCTTAAACTTGGAGACACAGGCTTCAAAATCTTTTGATACAGAATATTTTCTTATAACCTCAAATCATGTTAAAAGAAGCTGTTAACATTCACTCGCCATTCGATATTTGCACGAACGCCGGGGATATTGAAGTTTTAAAGTAATACCTTTGAGTACCATCAATGTAAGAGGTGGGGATTATTTCGTATTTCCCTTTTTAACACACAACACACAAACGGTATGTACCGGGCTATACCTTGACCCTTTGGATACTCAGTAATTTTCTGTTTTTTTTTTAATAAGACAACTCCCACACTAGGCAACAAGCCCTGTATCGCGGAGGACCTTACAAACATACAACTAACGGACACAAAGTACGCCCAGACTCAGAATAACTATTTGTGGATCACACTAATTTTTATCCTGTGTAGGGATCGAACCCATAACATAACCTCGTGCACATCCGGCGCATACTCCGCCCACTGAGCCACGGAGTAATGATTGAGATATCAATTTTACTAGGATGGGAATAAAATTCTATTCCTGTGAGGTATTACCCGATGCTTCCAGATATTATTGGCCCTTTGTACCAAGTGTCTAAAGTGTTTCGAACTTTTTTATTATATTCCAATTAGAAAGATGCTTTGATGTCTTTAAGGTTCCTAGCAAACGCAATAATGTTCAAAGTCCTTCTAAAGGTACAAGTTTGTTACCAACCGCATACAGAAGTAGCGAGTTTTTCAGGACTTACAACTACCCGTAACGACTGCCATAGATGTTCTTATGGCCACCGGGACAAACGGTTTAACGTTCTCTCCAAGGCACGACCAGCCATATTCATACATTAAAATATTTCCACTAGCAGTCGTGTTTACTACCGCCACGGCACGGAGATTGTCAATCGAATGGGTTGAATGTAATGCTGGCTACATTACACTACCGACGTGAACCCGTTCGTAACACAAGCCAAAGAGCTTAATGCCTTCTGAACTCACAATATAAAATATTATAACAAAACGTTTCCACTTGAACTGCAAGTCAAATATGTATAGAAAATTATATCGTTAGTCTTGAATTGTACTGCGAGAATAATAGGCCACAGTTCAGCATATTTCAGAAGTGTTTGCAGCGCTGATTTGCCAGCCAGAACGATCGTAAGTTCTCACCGTTTATTGGAAAATCGTTTAAAAACAAATGCAATACAAAGCTTCTACATTGAACGCTGAATTTAATTGTCTTGCGACTTAATCAGAAGTATCTTTGTTCATTTTGCTAATATTTACTATAAATGTGAAAATCTGTGAATATGTTTGTACGTTTGTATGATCATTACTCAATCACGCTCTAACTCGACTAGGGTCTGGAATTACATAGGTTCAATCCTCAGAATAGGTTCCCTCGCCATACTTATAAAAAATTCAAGTTAATATCAAGTGGTTTAGATAATTAATTTTACTGTTTCCTCACTAAGTAATAACCTAGTGATAAACATTTGTAGTGTATGTCATCTTTCATTTAGATATTCCAAAACCGGTTAAAATACCAGCGCGAATTTCGTTTAGATCAACCCAAAGAATGAGTTCCATCGAATTCCAATATCTTTTAGGCTTGTTAAATCCGACTAGAATGGGAGGGGAACTTTTCGTTTTTGTACACAGAAAGGGAGGGATTGGGTAGGAGGGCACGTGAACTCGGTAATTAATGCGAAACAAGACGAAATAAAACACATATTCACACCGAAACGTGTAACCGGCGGGCCGTATAATTAAAACATCACTTGGGTAGAATCGGTTAAAAGAGTTTTGGATACGTTTAAACACGAGGTATGCTGTGGTTTGTATCGGTTTTGTCTGAAAAATTCTGTGTGCAACGTATTATTCTAGACAATAGGGAAATATAATATATGACTGTAAAACTAAATAAATAAAAAAGTGAATTGTCAAATTATTTCGAACTCCAGCATGCCAGCAGTTTTACAAATATGTTACAATTCAAAACTCCATTTCACTTATAATTATTTTAACATAACTGAACTGATGATGTATTTTATTACATGAAAATATTTTTCTTTTAATAGTATTATAATGAAGAAAGCTGTGTAAATTCAATTTCATATATTTATTATAAAGCCCTAAAGAGATATGGCGACCTTGTTTCCTTCCACCGACATTCCCTCCCGGTACCTACTGGAAACAAACGATACTACTTTAATAATTTATTACTGAAGAACATTATAATGCAAGGCAAGTGTGCCAAGAATATTTAGGAAGGCTTTAGGGAGGTTACAAAATATATTTTTCTTCGACAACATTTAATGGTACTATTTTCTTTTTGGTACTGTTAACGGGGTCTGATGGACTGTGGGAAGTCATACTAAAGCTGCATTTGCTGCATTCATACCAATTTACCAAGAAAATGACCATATTTTCACGCCCCGCTTAAAGGATACGGGGGTGTAAGAGGAAGGAAACATGTAAAATGACTGAAAACTGCTGACTGTGACCACGGTTGATATAACCTGTACCCCGATTCTAGCTAAACGGCATCTCTAAAAACCGTGCGAGTCGATACAGTAAGTATTGTGTTTCACGATCGAGTACAGCGTGAGAATGCGGGCAGTTGTAATAGTGGTGGTGCGCGTAATAAACGATGAGAAAGAGGGTAGATCGATACGGTTGGCCACAATAAAAAAATACCCGGTGATTTTCAGTACACCGTGATATCGGTTGCTTCAGGAAACCAACAAACATGGTAAATTATCCCTTAATATTTAATAGTGAATATGTAAATGACCATGACAATCTAAAATCATAGTTCATTGTTACAAGAAACTTTCAAATCAATGTCCAAAGTTCATAAATTGAATAAGGCTGTAATTATATACTAATAGAATATGATATCAACTAACTTTAACAACGCGAAGAGTCGTTAGCTTAGTGGTTCAGCCGGCCTTATGATCGAAAGGTCCTGGGTTGGAATAGCCAGCATTACACTACCGACGTGATCCCATTCGTGACACAAACCATTGAACTTAGATGGAAGGGATAGAGGGTATATTTAGCAACTTCGGTTGCTAGCATTATTCTAAAAAAAACTAAAAGAAAAATAATTGAATAGTTACTTACTCGTACTTCTCTGAACACTTAAGTTTTTCAACGGATACCGGCTATTTTTTAAATTTTCCCATCGATAAGGGATCAGAATTACACGCGGGCAAAGTCACAGGAAACAGCAAGTACTTTATAAGGATTTAATTTACGAAGTTGTATCTTTGACAATTATTTTGTTATATTTATTAAAGCAGAATAATTGGTCTGATTCAGTGAAAGAATATTTGATGCCAGATCAATGATTTTTATTTATTAACCTATAGGTACAAACGCGAACTGTGTAATGAAATTTGAAAATAATTTAATTGTCTTGAGTTGTCATTGAAATAATAATACGACTTAAGTCGTAAATACTTTTTTTTCATTTTACCTTTACTTTATTAAAAAGGTCAAGGTTAAGAGCTCGCTAGGACATCGCTATAAAAAAGAAGTAGAGAGTTAACCATAAAGTTAATATTAAGATTTAGAGAGACAAAGGGTACCAGTGATATAAAAATATATCTTTACACACAACCTTAGTAAAAGTTACAGAGCATATGAACGGCAAAAAGTTTTTTTTCTACAATTCTAGGTACCTATTGATCACCTTGATAGAAATAGTCGGTTGTCATTCAAAATGCATATTTAAATTCATTTGACATTTTGAATACCGCGGTAAAAGCCGCGGTAGCCTAGTGGTATGGGTAATAGACTGCTGAGACGAGGTCTCGAGTTCGATCCCAGGTTTACCATGGCACACACCAATGACTTTTCGATGCTTTTCGAAGTTATGTGTGTATTTATCGCAGGTTTATAAGTGCCTCGGAGAGCACGTTAAGTCGTCGGTCCCGGTTGCCATACAAAGATCTATGGCAGTCGTTACGGGTAGTTGGAGCCCTCAAAAGTCCAACCAGCCTAACTTGGAACTTCGATATCGCCATTGGTCATTAGACCATTGGTTGTGGAGGTCAGATGGCAGTCGCTTCACGGAAAATATCGAAGTTCAGCCGCATCACAGTTAGACTGGAAAGCCGACCCCAACTGAGTTGGGAAAAAGGTTCAGGGAATGATGATGATTGACATTTTGAATACGGTAACGCGGTAGAGGATTATCTCTCTATTTACGCTAGTAACAATAACTTTTTGATTTTAACACACGCCTATACGCCTCAATAACTTAGTAAGTTACTGTGGGGTCATATTATTAGAGATATGTGGGCTCAGGGTTTACACTAATTCTTGCGCAACGGTGGGGGTCATTCATACTTCTATGGCAGTCGTTACGGGTAGTTGGAGCCCTAAGAAATTAAACAACTGGTCTGGCTGCAATTCTTAGATATCGCCTATACCTATAGGTTGTGCAGGCCAGATGGTAATCGCTTGACGGAAAATATCGAGGTTTAGCCGCAACGCAGTTAGACTGGAAAAAATATCAACCCAGGACTCTGAGGTGACAGCTTCGGCTACGGCCGGGAATAACGCACGGATCAATATGATATGTTTAAAGTCTTTTTAATAAAATTTTACTATACAAGCTGATCAGCGCAACTTCATCTGCATCATAAAAGATGTTCCCCGTTTTTGCAACATTTTTCCTTCTTGCTTCGCATCTGTTGATGACAGCAATATATTATAACATCTAAACCTTCCTCTTATATCACTATCTATTAAAAGACCATATTGAAATCCATTGCGTAGTTTTGTGGTTTAATACTATAGCAGTGACTGCGATTTGTTTTTGTCTTTGGCAAGATATTCATAATACTTGTTCGAAGTTGTTTCATATACGAATACTTAGTTATACAGATGACCTTAATCAGAGGGGTTATGTATGAAACTATTGAAGTCAATAGATACATCTTTTGATGTCTAAAGAAGAGGAGATTCCTTTGATGTCTACCGTTTGTGTAATCATAACCCTTAAATATCTTATCCGAAAATTGATTTATGCATGCTACTAGATAATCAGTTGTTTATTAAGATATCTAATTTCATAGGGTCCCTATAATTTGATGTGGTCCAACGTCCAGTGACTTTACCTTGAGATTCTTTTTATAAAAGAATATTAGCAACCGAAATTACAAATTTTCCCTCTAACTCCTCCAGCTAGGCTTAGGTATGTTAGGAATGAATTAACGTCGGTAGTGTATTGGCACGAGATACCTACATATAGTTTAAAATATGTTTTACTGCATAAATTGATAGCAATTAGAACTTTGACTGGATCTTTTTGTTGATATTATGTTGTACCTATAATATTAAGTGGAAAACACTGACTCCTGTAATTCAGTTTTTATAAGACCAGCTCGGGAATTAGGGATTTCTCACAAGTATGTAAATGTTTTTCTATGAGATTAAAGATTTATTTATTTATTTCTTTTTTTAATGATGCACATTGGGAGAGACATATGTCCAGCAGAGCAGTGGACTACGATCGGTTGATTAATTGATTGACTGATGCAGATTCATAGATATACAGTGTTATTCTGATTTTGTAATTTTATACAATAAAAGTATTCTAGTAAGTTTATCCTCATTTTAGAACCCATAGAAAAGGCTTTTTTTAGTTTCAGTGTAGATGATGCTGTGTTATGTTTTAGAGTATTGAAAAATACTGCGCCCTTGAAATCTTAAGCCTCTCCCAATGAGCGTCATTGCTCCCGATCCTCGAACCTCAACATCCAGTCTGTCTCAGTCGCCTTCTTCAGCTCATCGGTCAATAATTATAATCAAGAATCTGAACATAAACAATACAATTTACTTTCATTACGGTAGCTGACTCAGTATAGATAGTATAAATTAACAAAAATTAAGGAAATTACTACAAATTCGTATCTAAAGGCGGAACCACATTTCTTTTATTTTTATTATATTTAGGACATCAACTTGACTGCACTTTGCACGATGGAAAGCAGTGCAGTCCAGGGCCGCCGTTATAAGTGCTGCCCCTGGAACGGCGTCGATAGTTATTTTTTCAGGCCCCGCTTAAAGGGTTCGAGGCTGTAAGATTAAGGAAACATGTGTGCTGGCAGAGAATTCCAGAACTTAATGAAGCAACATAGAAATGAATTGAATTTATGTTAAGAAATTGAAACTACGTATATGTATTTTAGTTGCTGATTTTGATTGAAATTGTATCACAGTTAATTTACATTGTATCTGATTATTGATTATTGGGTTAATTGAATTGAATTTTAGTTTTATAATACGAATATAAATTAATGGACTTAATTGTTGAATGACGATTGATATGTATATTTTGCATGTTAAACCTATGTATTGTATCCTACACAATATAAAGCATTGTTTGTGATAAATGAATAAATAAATAAATAAATGACACGCCGTAGCGATTAGTTCTTGATGGGATTTCGTTACATGATACTGTTATCAACACTACACATTTCGTATGATTTTAGATTGACATGGTCATTTACATATTCACTGTTAAATCGTACGGGATATTTACCCGACGGCTCGGACGAATCGTAGCACACTGACCCTGATCGAGAAATGCAGAGACGCAATTGGCGTAGACATGACGGCATACCTATTGAGACCACGAACTTGTCAGCCTCCCAGACTGTATGGATTGCCTAAGGTTCACAAGGAAAACGTCCCGTTACGTCCAATCGTGAGTCAAATTGACTCACCCACGTACCATCTGGCAAGACATGTGGCGGCTGTACTGCAGACAGTGATAGGAAAATCAAGATCCTTTGTAAAAGACTCCCGTCATTTCATCGAAATTCTACGTGTAAACAATGTGAAGGACAATGAAGTGATGGTCAGTTTTGACGTAGAATCACTGTTTACAAATGTGCCTGTAGCGGATTGCATGGACGTCATTAGAGGTGTTATCAGAGATAACAACATCCCTATGGAATATGCCGACCTTGTACAGCACTGCATAGTCACGAATTACTTCGTATACCAGGGCGAATACTACCTTCAAATAGACGGTGTGGCAATGGGCAGCCCAGTGGCTCCAGTAGTAGCCAACATTTGGATGGAACACTTTGAAAGCCGTGCAATTGCCACTGCCCCTCGGGAGGTTAAACTATGGAAGAGGTACGTGGATGACGTGTTCTGTATACTGGAGGGTGACGAGAGTGTTGTAAAGGAGTACCTGGCACATCTCAACAGCATTCACGGGAAGATCCGGTTCACCTATGAGATGGAAAGGGAAAGAACGTTGGCGTTTCTGGATGTGAAGGTTGAGGTTCGAGAAGATGGTTCTCTGGGGCATACGGTGTATAGAAAGCCCACTCACACTGACCGATACTTGCACGCTGACTCGCATCACCATCCGCGTCAGCTGAACTCTGTAGTGACGTCACTTACTAACCGCGCATATAGTCTATGCGACGAGGAACACTTAGGTACTGAAATTGCACATTTAAGGGGCGTTCTGCGGAGAAACGGTTACAAGGAGCGGATCATACCACCGAGAAGCACACCATCACCTAAACGCCTGGATTATAAGGTTGAAAGACAACCTGCGTATTTACCATACGTGAAGGGAGTGACAGATAAGGTTGCAAATATTTTAAACAAATTCGCAGTAAAAACCATCTTCACTCCTTTCAAAAAGCTGTCACAGTACCTACGCACACCCAAAGACAGGTTTCCACTGGAACATCCAGGTGTTTACAAGGTTGACTGCAGCTGTGGGAGCTCCTATATAGGCCAGACCAAACGGACAGTGTCAAGCCGGATTAAGGAGCACATCAGGGCGGTCAAAAACAACGAGCCACAGAAATCGGCTATCGCACAACATCTATTGGAGGAAGGGACGAATCACTGGATCGAGTTGCATAACCCACAGATTCTGTCGACTGAACGCCACTATATACCCAGAATGGTGAAGGAAGCTATTGAAATAAAAAAGCACAAAAACTTCAACCGGGAAGATGGTTTTCAACTGGCGAGTGTCTGGCACCCGGTGATTCGTAAGTTCACAAAACCCAAACAAACGCCATCTCCAAAAACCGTGCGAGCCGATACAGTGAGTGTTGTGTGTCGTGATCGAGTGCAATGTGAGAACGCGGACAGTGGTAGTGGTGACGCGCGTAGTAAACGAGTAAGAAAGAGGGTAGACCGATACGGTTGGCCTCAATAACAACTAGCTCGGCGGTCATCAGTACACCGTGATCATGGCGCTTGCAACAGCGCCGAAATATCGGTTACACGAAGAAACTAACAAACATGGTAAATATCCCGTACGATTTAACAGTGACTACACATTTCATTACATGGGGACAATGGTCAGTCATTTACTTTATGTTCATGCATAAGCGCAAATAGCAATATGCATGGACATTTTTTGTGTTAATTTTTTAAACACACATCATAGGATCCGAAAGTGTTATTACTCGTAATAGGGTAATATTTTTTTATTATTATAATTATTGAAGAAGGCTAATCAACAAATTGAGTGAAGACAAACAATATTATCAAATTGCTAACAAGCTTCCACATTTAGCATAAAATAACATAAACTCACGCCTTTATCCCCGAAGGGGTAGGCAGAGCACTAGCACCCACATTTCGCCAGTTTATGTTTAGGTCCCACTGTAATAGGTGGCAAACCTATTGCAATTAACCGGACACTTATAAACCTGCGATAAATACACACATAACTTCGAAAAGCATCGAAAAGTCATTGATGTGTGCCATGGTAAAACCTGGCATCGAACCCGAGACCTACTCTCAGCAGTACATTGCCCCACTAGGTATAGGTATATTCGGTATGTATGATATAACAGCACGAAATTTAAAAACGTGGTTGATGTCTATACTGTTCGATCATATAACAGATATTTGCCGGACACAGCCTAGCCATATAATAAATGACACGGAACAAAGTGTGGTTCCGCCTTTATAAGGAGTTCATACATAATCTAGGTGTGATTTCTTTTAAATGACCCCGTAATAGAGTCGTAGGTGGGCACAATCTTATCTGTCCAGACAGTTTTTGCTGACTTTTCTAAGGGCGGCACAGAGCGGCGCCACTGATAAAGACACCATTTTCTTTTTGTGAAAATCAAACTAATAGTTTCCCCGAGGGCTTATAGAACGTAATAAATTTTATTTCATCTTGACGTATCTGCCTTTTTCTATTAGTTGCGCAGTTGCGATCTATCCGACTAGAATTGATTTTCTTTACAAGGCAAAAAAGATTTCTGGTCTTTAATATCTCAGATTTATAGACTCCTTGCTACTTTAGTTTTGTCGGTACACTAGATACAGTGGACTCCAAAAGTTCATGAACAATTTGAAATTAAAACTGTATGGCACACAGCTACTAGTCTTAAAAATTTCTGGATAATAAATCTACTTATTAATGTAATTAATATTAGGATCAGTAGTAGTACTTCATGCATCAGTTTACTTGTTTTCTTATGAAGAAACACGACATTGATCTAGTTTATATTATTAAGGCTATGTTACTTTTGGTTGAATTAAACTTGGCCCGTCAAGGGAGTAAGATCTTGAGGTAAGGCCGGGATATTTTGTAACCCACTGTACAGTTATAGACACGAGTTTGTACTTAAATATATTTTTAAAATACTAGCTAATGGCATTACCCATGTGAAATTCCGTTTCCGTTCCCGTACCCGTACGTGGAATTCAGTGCCTGGTCCCGTGTGCATTTAACATAAAAACATTTCGTCGAACATCTGGAACATACGGGAAAAATATTACCGATTCTGTGCAGCCATTCTCGAGCACTTAGCAACATTAATACGAGTATTGGGTAGTATTTAACTCGTTTAAATAATAAAATTAGAATGAAGTTTTAAGTTTCGAAAATAATTAATTTATGTTATAGTATTCCTAAGTGAACGACTGACTGCGAGTGACGAGAAATCAAGAGAACAGCAACTTACAAACATTAATTTGAGTTACTTACGATACAAAATGAGAAAAAAAATATCTATGAAGGCTAATGCGGTAGCTCCGCTCTGCTTCGTTCCCGCTTTAGCCTTCTAACCTAACCTATCCAAGTCGGGGCCACAGTATTCGACTTGGTACCGTTAAGTAGGTAATTTGAACATTGCTTTGATTGCTTAAATTGAACTAATCATTCCAATTTGGACTAGAATATCTGACATGCCAAATAAAAATCGAAAACGTTGTCCTCTCTGTATTTCTAGTCGCTCACTTAGTAATGTAGTCGCACGGATAGAATATTAATATCTGGAATTGATTAATTACAACCCACTTTTTGTAAGCTCTTTCTGGATTTTTTAATTAATCAATATTCGTCGTTAGTTTATTAAATTTTTCGCTTACTCAAATTCATACCGATCAAATTATTAAAATAGTATGTTAGTGTCATACTATTTTAATAACGTGATCAGTCGCAAATTCTTTTTATTCGGTCGTTTTATAATTCTTCATTAATTTTTAATTGGAAGAATGAGAAGATTTGAAATAAGCATTATTTTTATAGGCTCAAATTATGAGCGTTCATGAGTCGTTAAGTATTGGACAATTTAAAGACACAATCTTAACCCTATTCTACCATTAAATTCATAATAAAATTAGAGCGTCATAAAGCTATTGTCTTCTAATTCATTACGTTTGCCGTTGGGATTAAATATTGGCGTTAATACGCCTGTGAGCACAATGAGTAAAACTGTATGGGTCAGATGGCCTTTTGAAATGTAGAAGTGACCAATAATCGGTGACCTGTCAGTGAAACTCCACCTTAGCGTAATCGTTTAAAAAACTAATACGAACCCCTAGAGTAAGAGGTCGGATTTCAGTGGATGTATATATTTACGTGTGTGTGTGAAATTGTAATTCTAAACGTGGTCATTATCCATGCAGTAACCCTGAAAATGGGACAAACGGAGACAGGGGTCCCCTGACACAAGAGGCAAGATTAGTCCCACATATAAAGTATTAAATTAAACACGGGCGGTGTAGGATAAAATAGTGTGTAATGTTTGAAGGTACGCATACGAACCACCCGTTATTTTATCTTTGTGCCCATAATTATTTAACAGATTTTATCCCGATGTTGTTTACCCACCAATTGTTCTAGTTTCGAGTTATTTTGACGTTTATTAAAATTCAACATACAAATATTATATTTTTATACCACTTAGGTGGCAGACAAACTTATGTCCCACCTGACGGGAAGCGACCAGATAGTGCCGTGACCTATGGAAGTGTGCAACATTAAAGGCATCACAGTCATACTGCCGACCCTGTAAGAACATTCTGAAGCCATTCTTGAAGAAACCCACACTATAGTCGCTTGGGAAAACCACAAATTTCAATATATATATATTATGTGGTAGCTACTACTATCTTCACTTTGATTATACTATATCTTCTCATCCGAGCACTAATCCCGACTCAATTCAAAGCTTGAACTATGGACCCCGAGGTTCCTTCCCTTCATTTCCGCAATTTAGTTTGTTTTAGCTTTTACGTTTTTGTCTACCGTCTGCCATTCTCTGAGAAAAACGTCTGTGACAGAGCCTCGTGGGATCTTAATAACAAATTATTTTGGTTCCCGAGGAGATTGAAAATGGTGATCCTATAGGAACATCTCTACTCACATTGGATATAGGTTTTCATGACCAAAAACATTGTTATAAAAATAATTTCCGAATAAAGTCAACGATGTGAAAAAGTACAAATTTTATTAGGCCGTAAAATCTTCAATTAAATCAAATCATTTTCGATGTAACGCCTACGAGGGTGCCATAAAATACGATGTGCAAGCAAAGACCTGACAAAGATGTAATTTGGGAAATATGCAGCTTTATCCGTAATGTTGACATTTATTTTAGTTTATGGACACCCATTTTTTTATGGAGCGTCCAAAAATGTATTTGGGTTGTAAAATTCTGGTTTGTAACTTTTAGATTAGTTGACAAATTAATCGTTTGCGTTATCGTTTTCTGAATGTTATTGAACTATTTGCACCTGTTATTGGTAAAGTGTGACAATAATCAAACTTTCATTGATGTTGACAACACACCTTGGTAATAATTTTATCAAACACACACACGCGCACGCACACACACACATACACAACACACAGTGTGCTGCTACGTGTGCAAGAGATATGTTTGTGCGAGAGATATGTCTTGTTATCTCACCTCCGACATTCTAATGCTCAAAGATGGCGTGTGTCCATTTAAATTTCGTATTATACGAACAATGGTTCCTTGGTTCTATGTAAAATGTTAATTATTATGTGTGATGTAATTTAAGAATAATTGCTTATTAAATAAGATCCTCTCTCTACTGTAGATTGTTTTCATAAAATGAATTTGTCTTTAATGGAAATATTTATGATATTTATTGTAGGATGCTAATACCACACTGTATACCGTTGCGTCCTCTTTTAATTTTGTCATCCAAATCTGTTAAAAACAAAAACAGACCCACACATTGTGTGTTATTTTATGAATACACAAAGTATTTAGTGTGTAAGGGATACTTTGTATTTAGAACACCGGCTTAAGAGGGTGACATTGGGTCGGTCGCTTTTAAAATATTTTGTTTTTGATATCTATATGATATAGCGTTGAAATTCAAATACGTGTACACGCTCGACCCTTTTCTATTGTATTGTGGGTATAGCCGTAAGTAGCCTTTTTATGGTGTGGTAAACCCTTAAAGGTTACTAAGGGCGTCAGGAGATACTATCTAAACTGTAACTGTGTACCTTTGTTCAAAAATATAGAGATAACTTGGAAACTGATTTAAAAAAAATAATCAAAACGTACGTACAATTTACAGTTTTAAGTTGCTATAATAGATGCAGACAAAATTTATCTTGTTTTTCAAACATAATTTATTATTATGTTTATCACACTTGTAAATCCCTCGAGCTGTTAGGCCCAGTTTACATTCATATTTCAGCTATAAGTAGCTTGAAGTAATATGAAATGAGCCCATGCATTCTATTTCAGTGTTCCAGATTAGTTAAACAACAGATTAAATACATCATTCCGTCAAAAATCTGTTAGGTGTTTGTGATCGCATTCCTCCGAAATAGCTCGACTGATTTAATAATCTTCTCTCCTTAATAGTTACAACTTAATATTTATGACCTATTCTTCATCATTATCACTACTGAGCCTATTCCCAACTCAGTTGTGGTCGGCTTTCTAGTCTAACTAAGATGCGGCTGAACTTCGATATTTTCTGTTAAGCTAGTGGACCTCCATAACCAAATTGGTGATATAGAAGTTCTGTAATTAGGCTTGTCGAACTTTTAAGGGCTCCAATTACCCATAACGACTGCCATAGATGTTCGAATGGCAACCGTGACTGTCGGCGACAGCTTAACGTGCTCACCGAGTCACGACCAGACCAGCGCAAATAGCCATATTCATGCATACAAACTTATGACCTATTCTTATACCTAGAGAATAAGTCGTAAAGTGTATAATACCCTTCTATTCGCAGTATAAAATCGCACCATTAGTATTTACGAGTATGTGTGTGTGTATGTGTACTGTATGAACAATAATAATATAATTTAACCAAGGGGTGAAATAATTAAATTCATGTAGTTTCGCACGAAAATGGATTCATGTAGGTTATAATATTATACAATTATGAATGTTGTTAAACCAGATTATTCCTTAATCATAAGTATTTTCTCTTTATAACTGACAATTAAGTTATCCGCAGTCAAATATCATTAATTCTTTGGCGCAGCTACGCCTGCCGATAGTAAAGTTTGTATTGTAAACATTAAATTCTTACTTTTAATTCTCGCGGGCCGCTTTTACAAACTCTGAAACACTGTGCTTTGAATTTTAACATTTACTTTACTCAAAGTCATTATTAATAATGGCAATGCCATGAAAATTTCTTTAAAAGAACAAATAATGAAAGTTTTCTAGAATCTTCCTTCATTATCTTGACCTGACAACGACTATTCATGAGGAGAGAGTCACCCTGTATAGCATGGTTATGTCCATGATGCGTTGTGAAACACTGGAATATGTATGCATAAGTTTTACGCCCGCAGCTCATCGCTCTCGAATCGTAATATTGGTTTTCGCCATCGTAAAAAATATGTGTGTGTAAAAAGTAAAAAGTTTTAAAGTTAAAAGTAGTCAATCCAGAGAACTCAATAAATCTGTAACTTTAATTATCATCTAGCGTTAATTCTAATTGCACACATACTTACATTTTGGGCTGACTTTTCTATATTTTCACATTTTCTCTCCTTTCCATCATTTATATGATTCATCTAGAGAACCTTACTGCCGTTTGCTTCACCAAACCCGAGAAGAGAATCTGCATCAGAGTCTCAACCGCCGTGCCTCAACCATCGTACCTCAACCGTCGTATCTCAGCTGCCGTACCCCAACTGGTATATATATACCAGGTAACAAGTGAAGTTGGTTTCGGCTATAAAGATATTGGTAGGGTCACACAAGCTACAGTAGGTAATCATTAGTCAATATAAAGAAGTAAATTGACTCGAATCTTACCTATTTATTTTGGGCAATTATTGACGGCACGACTTATACAGCCTAATCGATCATAAAATTCATAATGTTGTGTTATCAAATGTCGTAGTAAGAAAGTTTTCGTTTAGAAAATATTATTTAAAACTTATTATACCTTTTACGATAAACATTGTAATAATGCTTATAAAACTTTTGATATTAATGTTGAAGGAGAAAAAATGTAAACTAATTTTGAAGTCTCTAAGGACTAATCTCGTTTTCCTTTGTTGGGTAGTACAAATATTTGCCATTTTTTGAGTAGACTTATCATTCTTAATTTAAAAATATTTGAATAAAATTAAATCACCTGCTTGTGCTTTCTTTTTGTAGGTAAGCCGCCATTTATGATTCTTGAGCATCTATTATACACCATTAAATCACGCAGAACACCGATGACGCAGAGGAGTAGACTTAAGTAATTGAAATAGTTCATATCCCGTGTCAAATATCATGATATCATGCACCCAGACATTCTCACAGAAGGATAATAATTGTAACTCACTCAAACTCTTTTCGCAATTTTTCAAATCAAACTGCTAAATTACTCAAGTTATGACTTTTATACCGTCTCACTACGATCTTTTGTGTGGGGGTAGTGTTGCCATAAAAATAAATTGGCAAGTCCGTTATTAAATTAATTATACTAGACAGTATATATTTGGATATACTACACTAACATGGCAATAATTCTTATAATTGATAATATTACTTTAGGAAAAAATACATATACGGAATACGGAAGCGCGGATCAAGCCATCGACCCCGGCTGCCATACGAACATCAGTCTATGGCAATCGTTACCGGTAGTCGGAGCCTTAAAAAGTTCAGCCTCTGGTCTAACTGCAGTACTTCGATAATATAGTCTATACATTTTGGAGGCCAGATGGCAATTGCTTCACGGAAAATATCAAAGTTCAGCCGCAAATAAACTGGAAAAATGGGACCCCAGACTCCGAAATGACAGTTTGCATAGATTAATGCAAGGATGATGATGATGATATTGATACTGTTTATATTTTATTACTGTCATTTGTATTTTAAAAACCGATTTTATGTGTTTTTGTGTTAACGCCCGCTTTTCCATTTAATATTAAACATTACCACAAAATATCCATTTATGAACGTATGCTATCCTACAAACATTCAAATATGAAAGTTAGTTTGTTTGTTTAACGAGTAAGTGTGTTTTGTACATTTTAACAAAAAGTTTTGTATTTCATTCACTTTTAGTTTAAATGAAAGATAATACAAATATTGAATATATAATGCCCGAATAGTGTTACTCAAACTGAAATTAAGGTCCTGAAACAATCTCCCGGTAATTTTAACTTTAAGGCAAATTATATTTGTGTAAATCCCTCAAAGTTGTTAGTTTCTGTTGTGATCAGTATTAGTTGAGATAACAATACATGTACGAATGCACCAGAAATTATAAATCAAATAAAAATAAATAAATAATTTTGATAAAAAATATTAATAATGTCATTGAATCTTTCATTGAATAGTAGGTAATATTATGTCATTGAAGTGTAATATGACACTGCAGTTTGCCTTTAGGGTATTATATTATAATACGTGTATATACTGACGCCTATAATTCCCAAAAGACAAAGGTGTGTCAAACATCGATCTTTCACCGAATATGATTTTTGGTTTTGAGTGATGGGGCTAAGCATTATTGCCGTGATGCGGGCGTTTGCAATGAACTATATGTTTACTATTAAATGCCGAACAGCCCTTATAGATCCATCCGTCTCTTTATGAGGTATTCTACTCTACGAGGAAATGAAATGTTCGGTTTTCAAACCAGTAAGTACCAAAATTATAATCATATGTTTGACCATGTATCTCAAAAATACTCAAGTAATAGGTACTCAAATCTCATCATTATAATCAAAGTGTTGCCGAGTTGCTACCGGTTGTCACCGGTTTTCAATAAACAAGCACATTTTTTCTCGTCGTGTGCACACGTAAAGCTCTCCCGTGTCTATCGCTCTTGTCGCTAATACCAAAAGACGAT